>JAODLD010000124.1:3613976-3636539 GCA_026781065.1 Mormyrops boulengeri
CAGCCCGTTTCAGTTTTATCTTTGATCTCCGGAGACTGCGCTAGCCCCCCGCCCCCCCCCGCCCCCCCATCCTCGCTCAGTAGAAACGCTTGCGGCTATTTTCGCTCCAGTGGCTGTAGAGGGCAAGGCCGATGATCACCAGCACGATGCAGCCCAACAGGGAGAAGAGCACGGTGAAGAAGAGAGCCACCCCACTCATCTTTCCCTCTGCGACATCCCCTGGGAAGTCACCACAGAGAGGGTTACAGGGGACATGTGGGGGGGGGGGGGGCTGTACGGGGAATGTTTACAAGGGAGGACCTCATGTACTAGAGCTGAGAGCTGGGCTGATGGGAGCGTGTCCTCTCAGACAGCTAAACCAATCATGCAAGTTTCTTCTTATAATGGGCGGGGCATGTACACAGAGAGCGCAAACATCTCCATCAGAAACAGGAAGTACGTACCTTGGAGGAGCTCTATATTGTCCACACTGGGAATCGTGATCTCGTCATCTTTCGCTGCCTGCTCTTCCTCCTCCTTGCTGCGCAACACGGTCAGCTGGTACAGCTTCATGGATATCAAGTCATGGTTATCTGTAGGGCAAACATTTCATTGGCGGGTTTTGGGCGAGTAGACCTTCTCAGACACATACACACAGGCACACACACACCACACGCGTACTTCTTCCCCAAACCGCACAGTCAGCACACTGTGGTTGGAGCTCGACCCGTTTTGCCCACACAGCATAAACAATAAGGCTGTAGTAGTGTTTAGGGGCAACTCAGCACCTTGGAAGAATGCAACATAAAAATAAAAATAAATAATAGTTCCTTTATGGATGCACCAACCAGGTATTTTTACTCTAATTAAAACAGAAATTATTAAATTTACTTTAAGGCAAAAATATGCAGATGAGCTAAAACTTTATGAACGGTTTTCCACCACACCTTCAGAAAAATACCAAAAGTATGGTACTTTAAGGTATTGATGTTTCACTGGTGTAAAACCGGTACCGGCGCTGAATGACATCACAAAGTTAGGCGGGGTATTTAATACTGAATTTGGAAAAATGGCTGTAATATATTATAGGGCTGGACGACGTGCGATATTGATACCAACATCGCATGTTATGTGCATGCAGTTCTCACATCGCAAGGATTGTGACAGTCAACTGGGCTGAGATCAGGCTTTTCCATACCTTCATACTCTATGGACATTATAGAGTGGGGGGGGTAAGCATTGGTAAAACTTTTTCACTCTATCATGGGGATGGAAGAAAAAAAAAAAAAAGTTTTGCAGGCTCGGCAATTTTAATGATTTGATTCCTTTTCAACATTATCTAGTATATATTTTAAAAATCAGTTTAAAGTTTATCTCTGCGGCTTTTGCAGAAGCACGGCATACATTCCTCTATATATATATATATATATATATATATATTAAAAAAAATATATAAAATGATGTTCTACTTAAAAACGCACACAAGCACACACGACACCACGAGCCCTACAGAACCATTACCCGACAGGTCCCCGGTGATGGCAGATGCTCCGAAGTAGTATCCCTGCGGCAGGTGCACCCCCGGGATGTCTAGGCAGTCCTTCCAGTCATGCTGCCCGTCGACATCGATCATAACCTGGGGGGCAGGCAGAGATTAGGGTGCGGGTGCGGGGGCGGGTGAAATGAAGAAAAAAAAATAAAAATTGTGTTTCTCAACCCAGTCCTCAGAGACTCCTAGTCAGTCCACATTTTTGCTGCCTCCCAACTCCCAACGTACCTCCACCAGGCATTCTTGGTTGTTTTTCTCAGGTGTACCAGGAGCTGAGAGGGAGCAGAAATGTGGATTGTCTGGGGGTCCCCAGGGACACGGTTCTGAATCATGTGCCTAGACATGTTAACCTGACCCTGAAACAATTAAGCAATTCCGCATGCTAACAACATCCAGGGTTATCTGCTCCAAGCTGGGCACCGCTCCCAGGAATGTTACCCAGGGGGCACTATGTAAGAGCCGAATCTCACCGTCAGCCGGCGCCGTACGTATCTGATGAATAGGAAGGTGTCGTGCTGGAGGTTTCGCACCACGGCAGTGCAGCCCCCCAGCTCGGTGGGCCGGCCGTCCCGCTCGTGGTCATAGGGCAGGCTCCCGTTGCCCACCATGGCCAGCACATAGGGGAAGATCCTCTGTTGGGGGAGGGGGTTTAAGCAGGCAAGAGTCAGGTCGGTTACCATGGAGGTGGAGATGAGACCAGCACGGTTGTCATGCAGCACACCCATGATGAAGCACAACTCCGGAACCCTCTGCCCCGACCGGCTGGCAGACGGAGGGTGTCGGAGACTCACGGCACACAAACTGGCACCAACACCCAGCCCGCTCAGGCATGGCACACAGTGGGATGGAGAATGATGGGAATAGCCAGCATGCTTCTCATTGGCAGGTCAGGGAATGGGGGCGGGGCATGTCAAATCGGGTACCTGTGTGCGAGGGGTATATCTCCTCTTCTGCGCCTGTCTCCAAGAGGGTGCACAAAATAGGAGCACAACACAAGGTGGCCACTTTAAAGAAACGCCTGTCAGTCTTACCCTGACCACTAACGGCTACATGGGCGAATCCGCACGCACGCTCGGAGCGTGCTCAGTGCACCCTGCAACAAACGCTCGACGGAGCTGCTCGATCAGATTCTGCAGCTACTCCAGACATGCACCATCATAAGGAACTATAACGGGGGTCAAAGATCAGCATGCTACTCTGGGGAAGAAAAAAACCTAAATTCTTGATCTTTATAATGACCTTGGTAAGGTTATTGGTGATGTCATCATAAAAACAACCATCCCTATTTTTGATTTACTCTGCCCAAGTTCAAATACCATAACAGCTACATTTCACAAGAAGAATCCCTAAATGTTTAAATATTTTCCAAAGTTAGTTACAAAATGCCAGAATTTGGTGCATTTCCCCTTTTTCCCCAGCCACTGATACCATGTGTCTCTTGGGACCAAAAACACAAAATACTTTGGGTCAAGACGCACCTGGGGTGTGTGTGTGTGGGGCGGGGGGGCGGGGGGTGTTGGGGGGTGACACAGATAGGTCTATACCTCCAGCTGCTTCTCCTCATTTGGGTAGGTGTCCACAAACACTCCCAGGCCGGTGAACATGTCCTGATTTCCAAACACTGGACCTGCAATAACACACACAGCTTTGAAAAAAAAAAGGACAAACCGCATCAATCTATCCATTCAGCCATCCTGTCCCTGGGTAGTGAGCTGTTAAACGCGTCACAGAATGACTAAAACGGCATTTTTTGGGGAGAACCAGTTTTACGCCCCTCGGAAACTGCCGGATCACACAGGGAGGGCAAACTCGCCGGACTGGCCGGCCAGCGCTGCCCTGTGTCTCTGCACGCACCAGTCTGCATGCGCTCCTTGCTGTACCACACCGCCAGCCCGTCGCCATTCAGGTTCTTCTTGCCCTGGCCATGGATCTTGAAGTGCACCTGCAGCTCCCAGTCCCGCAGGAAGCAGGGCTGTGTGCAGACCACAGGGGGACGCGTCATACGAAGACTACAAACCACTGTACTGCACTGTACAGGGCAATTTACAGACAGTATATAGTCATCTTTGGACTTCACACAGAGCAAAGGTAGGGTTGGAACCACCAAGCCCACAGTTGTAAGGCCACAGTACTACCCACTGAGCCGCCCTTATAATATATGTGATAAATACGATTCTTGTGTTTGATACAAAAACCTGTTACCTCTGACCTTATTGTGCTAAATATGTTCTATAAACCTAACACCCATTAATTGTAGAAGTCAAACTCAGCTTTGAGCAGACTGAACACAACCTTGAATAAATACATGATCAGAAGCCCTAACATTGCAAACATGCCCCTGGTGGACATTTGGGCCAAGCCCCGCTGTACTCACAATGCGGCTCCACACTGCCCCCTGTTTGCTCTGCATGTCAGGCGTCAGCCGCACGTGGTCCGTAGTTATCATGGCGTCACCCATCAGTTCCCAGTGGGATGAGCTGGAGGAGCCGATTCCTGGACGAGCGGGGATCAAAGTGCATGTCATCTCAAAACCATCAGAAACATATTTTGTATAAGCTAAAAGACTACACAGGATTAAATTTAAGTATTAAAATACTGAATATGAATTCCAAGAAGGTATTTAAAACTTCACGAGTTAAAGACACCCACACACGCAATTTTAGGTGTTCCGTTTAAATGCTGACTAATTTAACATACATATATTCAACAAAATAATTACAATTGGATTAAAAAAAAAACACTTCACACTAAAGGTTTACATTTATTGCTTTGTGGTTTTTAACTTCTTGAATCGTTGGCCTTCAACTGAGGCATAATATGCAATTGTAAGAAAGGGAAAATGTGGTGATAATATGTAAAATAGTCACGCAACAGATTTGTCATTGTCGTGATTTTAGACTGTAATCGTACCCGGAGACGCACAGTTTCCCTCGTCAGCAGTACGCATCTTATTTCATAGCTAATTTGAAAGTGAATGGTTGATTATTTCGCAATGCGATTAACTACATTATATAACGAATTTAGAACAAAACGAACGAGTAAACCATGCACATTCAACACCTAGCGTTAATGTAAATACACCTCTGACCTAATCAACATATACTAAGCAAGCTAGCAACTAGCGATTCTAGCTAGCGCGTTACCTTGGTACGGCTTGGTCAGCGAGTACTCCCTCTTCAGAAACTCTTCCATTTCATGTCCATCTTCACACCAGCATTTCCTTGAAATTGCAAGCAGCAAAAGAATGATCCATTGCATTTTACTTGTCATGTTTCGATGGAAACTCAAATGCAAGAACGAGTTCCAACTACTGTCAAAAGCTAATTTTTTTTCTAACATGGTGGCGGCCATTATACTCCTTCAGTTTTAAGACACTCCCCTCGACGTCCTATTGGCCTGTTTAATTCTATGTCCTTTGCTAATTGGCTCAATGGTGCCTCGGACAGGCCATCAAGACTCCACCCACTACGAAGAATATGCTGACGGGTGACGGCGGGACACGATTGGTTTACGAAAAACCTGTTTCGGCGCAGTGTCTGTATTCTAGAAAATGGTGTGTATAATGAATCATAGAGCACGCTTAACGTAGTATACTTCAGCATTTCAGTATTATAATCAATTATCTTTTTTTTTTAAATGTAAGTTTTATTGAAATAGGTGTTTTTCACATGAATACCACAGATGCAAATTTATAAAACATCCTTCCACAGCCTCTTCCATATATTTTGTAAATATAGAAAAAAAATCCAAAAAGACAGAGAAACTGCAAAAGAAAATTAGAAATGAACATGTAGAAATAACAACAGTAATTAGCAGAGGATAATTCAATATTTCTTAAATAAACTAACATTGTTACATGAAAAATCTTTACAGCCATCTACAGCACAAAGAGACCAGGATCTATAGAATCTGTGTACTTAATCCACTTAGCCCAATATTCACAAAATCTCTCTTTTTGTAATCTTAGAGCAAATGTGATCCTTTCCATAACAAAAATATCCTGTTTTACGTTCAGGAAGTCGTGTAAGGTAGGTGGTGTAGGCTGCAGCCACTTTCTTGTTATAGCTATTTTACTTGCAGCTAAAATTATTTGAAATATATATATTTATCTTTTGTTATAACTGTATTCCCAGGCATATTCCCCATATAAAGAGCATCAAATTTATAAGAGACCTGAAAAGTTAGTCTTCCCTCCAGGGTCTTATGTATATCTCGCCAAAAACAACGAAAAACAGAAAGTGTGTTGGTGATTAGCGTTTGTTTCACCACAGTTTCTCCCGCACATTGAGCCATTCGATAAATGTTTCTTGAGAGGGTGTAAT
Organism: Mormyrops boulengeri; assembly: GCA_026781065.1. NCBI lineage: Eukaryota > Metazoa > Chordata > Actinopteri > Osteoglossiformes > Mormyridae > Mormyrops > Mormyrops boulengeri. The sequence goes on from JAODLD010000124.1 coordinate 3,619,827, forward strand.
AGGAAACCTCATTACGTCCTTCCGGCAAAACTCGCACGGATTAATAGAGTTCGTTGCCATTGAATGATGGAAAGATTTTCGCATACCTCGTCAAATATTGTCAGATAACTTTCTCGTTCCCGTTTTCCTTTCATATACTGTGAGGATTCTCTCTTATGGGCCAAAAAAGCAGTATAGAATTTAGACACAGTTTTAGTACAACTTTGTGTATATGCTAAGTAAAATGGCTCTGCGATACTATTTTTATAAGTTTGTATCGATCCCTTTCATTCCCTGATAAAAATGATGACTTATTTGTAGGTATCTATAGAAATCTGTTTGTTTTAATTAAAAAAATTATTTAATGTTTGGAATATAATCAATTTTCATGCATGGTTGCGGACGGGCTGTATGTTGGATAAATAAAAGCAGTCTAGGCGTCACACACACATACAAGTCAGACTTTTTCAGTAGCGTTCTCTTCGTTTCTGGTCTTCGCTTATCCTTCATATCTCCTTCCTCCTTATGGGGCTGCAGTTGTCGGAGTGCGTGTGGCTCACGTCTATGCAAGCGCCTGTAAATAGAGGAGACCTCGGTTCAGTAGCTGTGGTCTTACTTCAGTGAGACCTGCAGGGGGCACTGTTATACTCAATTATCACTTGTATCTGTCTGTACGCTCGTCAATTTGACTGGACCTTAACATACTTTTACTATTTACCCAACTGTGGCTTCTGTGTATCTCTTTATTCATATGACTGGATCCTGAACTGGTCCACTGTCTGTCAGACTGAGAAATAATTCCGCCCCCTGGCCCTCAGACAGGGCTCATACGGTCCTTTTCTCTGTGTCTATAGGGTGTAATATCCTCCTCCACTCTGTCTGCACTCTCCTCCACTTAATGTCTTGTTCTGTGGCTCATTTTTTCTAATATTCCCATGTTTCTTTTCAGAAAACTCTAAGCCTTTTGCTATATGCCTCTGTGGTCGATAGCATCCTCTTTCCTTTTTCCTTTCTCTTTTTTTATTCTCATTCTCCTTTCACTGTCTCACTTCCTCAGTTTCTTCCACTCCTCATTCTCACCCTTCTTTATTGTGATGCTCATTTTCCCCGAACATCTCTGGTAGGGACATTGTATTGCTTTTATTAATTCATGAACTGACTGCTTTTTATATTGTTCTTCCTTCCCAATATTCTTCCACCATTGTTCTGTGCTGTGACATATCTCCTCAAATGCTGCTGATCTCTTTCTGCTGTAATATCCTTTCTTTCTCTTCACATATGTTTATCATTAATGCTACAAGTCAATAAATATGAATTTGCTAATACTGCATGACTAATATTGCATAATATTGCATGACAGTGATTTATGTTATGTACAGGCTACATTCATGTTCATAGGTGTCAGGTCTGATGCAATATGAATCAGAAGCCGTTTCGGTGAGACTCACAGAATCTAGCCCATTTTGCCACATCTCTTGGGTTGTCCTTCACCAAATTTTATTGTGGGGGACAACTTGGTCAGTTTCAGCTAATTTCACAAGGCAGTTACCATCTCACTGTTTTCACTGCAGCTATTCTGATGTGTATAAATACTACATCCCTCCTGTCCACAGGGGCAGTGAAGTCTACATGGTCTCCAACTCTGGTCCTTGAGAGCTCCTCTGTAGCAGGTTTTCTATCCTTCCTGGCTTCTGATGAGCCACACCTGTTCCTGGTATTTACCTGAGACCAGATGTCGTACATCAGAAGCCAGGTAGGATAGAAAGTCTATTGGATAGCAGCTCTCCAGGACTAGAGTTGGAGACCCCAGCTCTTTGGGATTTGAAGCCATGACTATTGCATGGTTAGCATAATGCACTACTTGTTGAGCTATAGGAGCTTGAGTCTACTTGGTAAGGCTTAGTCCCCTATTGAGGGCACAGTGTTCCAGTTGTAGCCACCTCTGTTCATTTCCCATTCTGCCATAGGTGGGTCTGGACCCTAACCCCCCACCGTTGTTGCAAGATGGATGGATCAGGTGAGACGTGCAGGATGTGAAACCCCTTTAGGGCGTGTTTATCTTGGTGGAGAAAAGGTGGGGTGAATGAAAAAAATAAAAACAAGAGGGAAGATGGTATGCTGAGACTAAGAGAAAAAAAACAGGAAAATCCGGACAGGCAGGATTCTCCCCAGGCTTACTCTCAGGCAATGGATGGGGTGAGAGGTGGGTGGGGATAATCACCATTTGGCTTAGAAAGAGACAGAAATGAGAAAAGCAGGACTATTAAGGAAAACGGCTCTGCCGTCCTCTGTTTGCGCATCTCGTCTATCATGCTCATCCTCTGCTTCTGCACTCAGATGTATCTTTCTCCTACGTCCTGCTCTTTACCCTCTCACTGAAGACCTCTTTCTATCCTCCTCATCCTCATTCCTTCTCCTTGTTTCTATCTTTCCATCTAACGGAGACATTTGTGTCCGTCTCTCATCTGTGCTCTCTCACTTGCTGTCTAACCACGAATAGTCCGTCGACCACCGCGACCACCGTGATGATTCCAATAGTACTCCCCAAACTGCATCCATCACCACCCCCCCCCCCCCCATTCAAGCGATCCAGTGATACTGGTAGATTCAACTGGTTTATTTTTTAAAGGGTACAGTGCGCACTGTTCTGCTGGATGCCTTCTGTGTTTTGGGACGTAGATTATCGTAACACAAACCCTCATTTGCATTCTACCATTTGATTTCATTCGAGCAAAACAAGCCAAATTTTTTTCCCTGGACTCCATATTTCATGTCAAAATTCTACGGTATTTCTCATATTACAGTGGTCACACTATAAGATGCTAAATCTCTGGCATTTATATTTTAAAAAATTCTTCTTACTCATCCACCAATCTTACTTAACCACTTATCCAGTGCGAGGTTGGGAAACACAGGACACAAGGCAGGAAACACTAGCAGTTCCAGTACATCACTCTTACTGACTTTGTAAATGTCATGTTATAATTAGAACATATTGTCTGCATACAATGCATATAGGCAAACATACATGAACAAATGCTTAGAGAGGAGTTTATTTGCAAAAGGCTCTTATAACATGATGAATTACACGTTTTCACAGTACAACCATAATTGCTGCTTTCAACCTTGGAAAAGATAAACTACAATAACCATAATTCCACTGGTAGTCTAAAACACTTCCTTTCAAACAAAAGTCCTCACTTTACATTCAAGTAAAACTCATTCCGTTACATATATTACTTTTTCTGCTTGCTTCCATAAATACGGTTTTTGTGAAATATTCTAAGTAATTTTTTTAAAAGTTCAGTTTTCAGATGCATTTATCAAAATGGATAAAACCCAGTACACTTTAGCCTAATTATTTAGCATTTTTATTTTGCATGTTATTAGAGTGGCATAATGACTCACACCACCCGGGCATGAGGGTTCGAATCCTGTCTCTGCTGCGTGTGTGTGTAGAGTCTGCATGGTCTCCCCATGTCCAGTGTTCCCCCCCGTCCAAAGACTGGCAGTAAGGCTAAATGGTATCTCTAAATAATTTATGAGTGTGTACGTGTATGTGCCCTGCGATAGACTGATATCCAATTCAGAGTGTATGTCACCTTCGTGCCCAGTGCTGCCTGGGATAGATTACAGGATGCCCTGGCGGACAGATGTCCGCATTTTATTAAACGGGCAACTGAACTTTTATTTTGAAAAAAGAAAAAAAAAAAAATCCATGGTGGCTACCGGAAGTAATTTTTCTCGTCTCAGTTTCATAACTCTTGGACCGATTCCTGTGACATGCCGTATGTGGTTATGCTAGAGACCCAATCTACATATGGATAGTGGTTCGGAGAAAATGGTGAAGGAGGTCGACATTTACCGCGACACCTGGGTCCGCTTCTTAGGTAAGGAATATAGGATACGCCTTCGGACGGTCGTTTTTCGGAAGTCGTGAACAAGGAATTTGGGGGGGGGGCAATATTTTATGACACGACTATAAAAGTTACTTACTGTAATCACACTATGCGTTGCTACCTCTCCAAAAAAGCATACTTTGAAATATATGTTAATATACAATAATTATGCCAAAACAGTGGCTAACTTTAGCAAGACCAAGCAACCACTACGATGTAGAATCCGGTTTGAACTATGAAAATACTAAATACAATCTCTGTAAGAAACCGTATGGTCAGTCGCTCAGGTAATTCCGCTTATGTGACCCATGGGCTGAAAAAGATCCAGGAGTCCCAGCAGCCAGCATGCTTTTACCGAACCACACACATTGAAGGGTGAATGATACCTTACTGATAAATCTACTGTAGTGCGCTTGAATATAACCTTCCACTGGTGCTTTGAAACCGTGGGGTTTAAAGTTTCGTGGAAGTCAAGCTAATTACCTCGTCTGCTACGTGCAGATGATTTAGCAAGTAACCGCAAATTAATGGCCTACGTATTTTCCTGGATTACACGGGGACCTACAATTCATTGTAAGCTAAATAGCCTGCCAATGTCATTATTTTTGAAGTTTCCTCTCAATTTTTCGCTTCCAACTTCACGTTCGGACTAGTTTTTCCGTCCCCATTTCAGGATCGGTGTTACCATCGCAAGCTGCGGTCTGCCATGTTGGCTTTACCGTGTCCTGCGGTGACTTTGAAATCATGTTACAATGTTACACGTGAGCTGTCAGTCGGCCTTCCGCGATCGGGGACCCGCAGCCCCCACCGCAGCCGGAGGCCTGCTCTGCATTACAAAAACAGCCCGACGTGCCAGTCTCGCTAAAATTTCTTCTCTTGCAACAACCTCGAGTCAAAATAACAGAAACGCAATATTAAATCATTAACAAAACAATTAACATATCTCACGTGATAGACTAAAAGGAAAGCTTTAGAAAAAGATCCCGCGTTTTTTCCCCCAAGAAATATTTTGACTACTAAAAACAATAGACCTTTATTTCAATACCTTGGAAAGCTAATATACACTTAGCTATCGGCTATATCTGTAGGGACATTAGTGAATTATTAAAGGACATTTGTAATCACAGTTAAACCGAAGCGGCTTCTGATTCATATTGCATAAGGAGTTGTTAAAAATGTTTTCGTAATAGTAACATGAATAACAATAGGCATAAATATGCAGATTTAATAACTCTTGCCGTAATTGTAAAGTTGTAGCTAAAAAAATGCTAAAAACCTGCGTTTGCTGGAATTTTGAGTTCCCTTTAAAATTCGTGTTCTGTATAAATTTTCCTTCTATGAATTAACATGTTGTAGGCCAGTGTTGTGAAATCAAGGTTTTGTTTCTTCCTAGCAATGAAATGTTTACTCTGCGGTAGTACAAACAGTAGGCTAAGTATTTTCCCCATCGGTGCGCTTTGAGTTGTAAAGGATGTTGTCGATAAGAACGAGGTTTTTTTTTTAATGACGCAAGACATGACTCATTTCCTGGGGACATTCCAGTACTTACGGTTATACGCGTTTGCTTACACTAAAGATTAAAAGTCTGTGGCAAAGCTGAACTGAATTCATGAAGGCAATTTATCATACAAAATATCCGGATAAAATGAATTATTTCCTGTAGTTCTATCACGGGTCCACATAGTGGCAGCAGAGGCTAACTGCTGCGGGCAGACAGCAGCGCTAATAAATCATGGGCTAGATTAGTCAATACTTCTCCAAGGCAACGAATAGGGTAAAGGTCACATCTCAATTTCTGGAGCAAGATGTCTTACATGGGTATAGATTTTATCATTTTGTCAGAACAAGGATATCATTTGTTATGAATTTATACCACACTATAGGTTTCCTAGAATGGCAGAAATCCAGTTAATATATTAAAAAGTATAATGGTCTTGGACATAAATTATACACTTTATGTGCGAATACATATATCCCTGATTCAGCTGCTTATATGACCTTTTTAGTCTCTATGGCATCTGTACTACACTGAGTTTGTGTCCTGGCACTTGCCGACGGTCTCCGCAGGCTACGCCAATGAGGTGGGCGAAGCTTTCCGCGCCCTGGTGCCGGTGGGCGTGGTTTGGGCCAGCTATGCCATCGCCACCACCTACGTTTCTGCAGACGCCTATGACAAGGGCAAGAAGGCGGCAGCGGTGAGCTTGCGAGGACTCGCGAGTAGGCTATGCGGTGTGAGCCTTCCAAAACTTCGCCCTGGAATCGATAAAGTCAGTCTTAATCTTAATGTTAAGAGTGATGCATCTGTAACATCATACGAGATCTGCAGCGGCACACCCTGTCTGACCAGTGATGTGAGGCTGCGGCCTCCTATGCATGCATGCATGCATATATAATATATATATATATATATATGAGAGTCTCTGGGGATTGACGTGACTCGGACAGGGCTACAATAATCTCAGGTTTCCTGGCATTTCATCTCAGAGTTATATTCAGAAGGTGGGAGGTTAGGTGGATCAAGCAGCCCGGCGTGTCTATCTGCCGGACACTGTTTCTGAACGAAAAGCGGCAGAGCCACGGCAGCTCCTGACTCCGATAGCGGCTCCTGAGCTGAGCACGAGCCGGCCTGTAGCTGGAGGCTTTTTAAAACTCGGGGATGTATCCCGCAGAGATGGGTTGTCTGGGGATTTCCGAGGGGGGTATAATGTCATTCTTCACCGTCGTCCTCATCAACGGGTGATTGGTCAGCAGGGACGGCTGTTTGGTGTGTTTTCTGACCCCCCCCACCCCCACCACTCGCAGGAGCATGGCGAGAATCCCGGCAAGTCGACGCGGGTGGCGGTGGCGGTGGTGGACACCTTCGTGTGGCAGGCCCTGGCCTCTGTCGCCATCCCCGGCTTCACCATCAACCGAGTGTGCGCCGCCTCCCTCTACCTGTTGGGACGCGCCACGAGCTGGCCGCTGCCCGTGCGCAAGTGGACCACCACGGCCATCGGTCTCTCCACCATCCCCTTCATCATCACGCCCATCGACAGGTGCCGTTCTGTATATTCGCTTCCCAGTCGGCCTCAGTCAGTCCCTGTTTGCGATTAGCCTTGCCTTGGCTAAGTTCATCTGTATGCCAGTGCATATAAAAACTGTACACACCTCTGTTAAAACACCAGGTTTTTCTAAAAAACGAGACCATGATTCCAAAACTTCTCCCGCCTTTAATGTGACATATAACCTGTACAATTCCATTGAAAAAAATTAACTGAAAAACAAACAAATCTGTTAGGGGGAAAATTTAACAAATAACAAAAATGTACAATAAGCTGTTTGCATAAGTGTGCACACCCTTAAACTGATACTTTGTTGAAGCACCTTTTGATTTAATGACAGCGTTCAGTCTTCTTGGGTACAAACCTGCCATCAGTTAAAGTGACTATGATTAACCCCAAATAATGTTCAGCTGTCCTAGTAGGATTTTCCTGACATTGACTCGGCTGCATCCTACAGTAAAAGCCATGGTTCACAGAGAGCTTACCAAGCATCAAAGGGATCTCAGTGTTCAAATGTAGCAGTCAGGAGAAGGGTACAAGAAAAATTCCACAGCATAAGATATACCATGGAACACAGAAGTGGAGAAAATATGAGACGACAGTGACGTTACCGAGAACTGGACATCCCTCCGAAATTGATGAAAAGACAAGACGAAACCCGGTCAGAGAGGCTGCCAAGAGGCCTACAGCAACACGGAAGGAGCTGCAGGAATTTCTGGCAAGTACTGGTTGTGTACTACATGTGACAACAATCTCTCTTATGCTCCATATGTCTGGAGTGTGGGGTAGGGTTGCAAAACAGAAGCTTTTTCTTACAAGGAAAAACAGCCATACTCCGCTAAATTTTGCAAAAAATACATCAAGTCTTCCAAACGCATGCGGGAAAATGTGTTATGGTCTGATGAAACCAAGGTTGAACTTTGTGACCACAATTCCAAAGCTATGTTTGACACAAAAGCAACACTGTGCATCACAAAAAGAACATGATACCTACGGTGAAGGATGCTGTGGCAGCATCATGCTTTGGGCTTGTTTTCCTTCAGCTGGAACTGGGGCTTTAGTTGAGGTGGAGGGAATTATGAACAGTTCCAAATACCAGTCAATTCTGGCCAAAAACCTTCAGGTGTCTGCTAGAAGATTGAAGATGAAGAGGAATTTCACCCTTCAGCATGATAATGACCCCAAGCATACATCCAAGTCAACAAAAGAATGGCTTTACCAGAAGAAAACTGAAGTTTTGGAATGGCCCAGCCAGAGCCCTGACCTACATCCAACTGAAAGTCTGCGGGGTGACCTGAAGGGGGCCGTACATAGGAGATGCCGTCACAATCTGACAGATTTGGAGCACTTTTGAAAGGAGGGGTGGGCAAATATTGTCAAATCATGCTGATGGACTCCTACCCAAAAAGACTTTAATTAAATCAAAAGGTGCTTCAACAAGGTTTTAGTTTAAGGGTGTGCATACTTATGCAACCAGCTTATTTTACGTTTTTTATTTTTAACATTTTTCCCTTTAACAGATTTGTTTGTTTTTCAACTGAATTGTACAAGTTATAGGTCAAATTAAATGTGGGAAAGTTTTGAAATGATTTATCATGGTCTCATTTTATTACCTCAAAAAAAACTGCCATTTTAACAGGGGTGTGTACACTTTTTATATCCACTGTATGTATGAATTCCTACCTGTGTGTGTCACTGTGCATGTATAACTGACTGACTCTCTGAGTGTACCCGTGCGCCATTTACTAAAGAAATGAAGCTTCATGAACCATTTTCTGTATTTTTTGACTCCACTAGATGGTGCTCTTGGTTTGCTTCGGGGCGTTTGCTTTTGAGACCACCATCTAGTGGGGTCAGAAAATACAGCAAATGGTTCGTGAAGCTTCGTTTGGCCATCACTACCCTTTACCTCTGCAAATCTTCGGCAGTACCTGTTTGCTCACATGCCCAGGGCTGAGAGTCCGCCTGTACCCCAACTCACTCTCGTGGTGAGTCCCAGTGTCACTAATCACCCCCCCGTACCCTTCGGTCTTCCTTAGGTCCGTGGACTTCCTCCTGGATTCCAGCCTCCGTAAGGTGTATGGTGGGGGAAGCAAACATAAGCCCTAGGACCCCACCAGGTGACCAGCCCCCCCCCCCAGCCCTGAGCGGGAGCGTGGGCAGCGGCCTAGAGGCACCCACTGACGCAGCCAGTATGCTGCTCTCTCCAGTCTACACCTGGGGGGGGCAGACATTTGACGCACAACGTACCATCAAGTCAGTTGTCCCATATCTTTATATCCGGAGCTACATGCACATGTTCTGTTATGATCCAGTGTCTTATTAACGATCTCATTTCGTTTTAAATGAACAGCTGTTTTTTAAATCCCAGGATAACTGTAAAATTCTCCTACAGTTTTGTAGTGGTGTTTTGCCTCACGGGTGCTAACAGGTCCGTTTGAAAGAGGCACACCGCACACACCGAACCTTTGCTGTCTTTGTCTGTCCATATAACGATACCGTGTTGACAGCACACAGTATCTCTTCAACCCAGACATATGGTGCAAATAAGTAAAAGGGCATCTTGGCTTTAAAGAGACAGGTGGGGAGAAAGGGATGCCGCCAACTTCTTCCTGACATGGTGAAGTTAGACTCACTGAGCTGCTCTGAATTGGTCACAAGCGGGATGTGAAGGGAGAGCCAGACTGTGAAACCAGTTTAATCCAGACAGAACCCATAAAGTCAAAAATGGGTTAAACATTCGTACTATTGACGCCACAAACTGTGCATTTTGAATCCTCACCCTGGCTCTCCTGACTATTTCAAAACAGACTAAACTTAGCCCTCTTGTTCCTTGAGCGAGTCTTGAGTGATATGTGACTTCTGAGAAGCCGGCCAGCAGATTGAAAGGTGACATCAGCCTTCTTTACAGACCATGGCCAACGGAAGCTTATAAAGGCTCCATGGCTCAAATAGTACGCTTACAAGAAGGTGGTTTATTCCTGCTGTCAGGAAAGCCCCGCATCGTGTGACATCCCCGTCTTGCCTGTAGATCCCTTTTTATACCTAATATGAACAAAAGGCTCTTATTTTGAAGCACGGTTACTCTCACCAGCTGTACTGAAACATTTTGTTTATAAACCGCGGTGTGTTCAATAGAACATTGAGCATGCAGAGATTTAAAAAGCCATGTATACCCAGAGGGAGTTGTTCTATATCTTTGTTCTGCTATTTTAAAAGAGGAGGTACTGTAGTAGATGTTTAATGCAAAATATGCAATGTTTACTTTTTAAAGTGTTCTTTTATTCTTTATCTTTAAGGGGGGAGATGGAAATACATGCACAAAATTTGGTCACAAAGGATGCGTCTACTCACACTTCTTTTGTTTTCTGAGATTTATTGTTTGGTCAGTCATGGCGTTGTCTTTCATTCTGGGCACAAGAATATTTACAGTATATTTTTATTTAAGTTTAAAGGAAGCCATTATTTTTTTAGAATTGCAGTGTTACTTTGCCTTATGTTTCTGAAACTGAATTCTAATAATTGTTGTTATCAAATGAGTAATTAAACTTAAAGTACTTAAAATGGGACACTGTGTTCGTGTTCATTGCGGATGAGTAAAACGTTGTAAAGCTTGGTAAATTGTACTGAAAATTTTCATAGATTTCATTGTTACTGGGAGTGTTTAACAACGATTGTATCATGTGAGGGGAGGAGCCCAAAACTCAAACAAAAGAGAAAGGGTGGAGTCTGAAAAAGAAAAGATCAGAAAGAGAAGGGGTGGGGTATGAACAAGGGGGCGGAGTCAGAAAGGCAAGCATCTGAAAAGGGGTGGGATCAGAAAGGGGGTGTGTCTGAAAAGGGGTGGGGTCAGAAAGACAAGGGGTGTATCTGAAAAGGGGTGGGGTCAGAAAGACAAGGGATATATCTGAAAAGGGGTGGAGTCAGAAAGAAAAGGGATATATCTGAAAAGGGGTGGGGTCAGAAAGACAAGGGGTGTATCTGAAAAGGGGTGGAGTCAGAAAGACAAGGGGTGTATCTGAAAAGGGGTGGGGTCAGAAAGACAAGGGGTATATCTGAAAAGGAGTGGGGTCAGAAAGACGAGTGTATCTGAAAAGGGGTGGGGTCAGAAAGACAAGGGCTGTGTCTGAAAAAGAAGCAGTGGGGTCTCAAGATAGTTCAAATCATAATCTCACCTAGGGCACCAGAACACCCAGAGCCAGCCCTGCTTCAAAGGACCACTTTGTAGAATTCCGATATTCCTTCAAGGGTTGCTTGTTAGATTTCACAAAACTGATCATCATAAATGAACATTGATCTCTTCATCTTGTTACCCAGCCTAAAACAGAAGTCTGCTTATAAATACATAAAAGTAAGATTTAACTATCCCTCAGTGTTACTGTTTGGTAACAATAAACCGTCGAAATCTGCTACAGAATCCCCTCCCTCCCTTGTCCCTGAAGATTTTGGATCAGTTTTCATTCAGAAATGATACTGGTTCAAAGTCATTCCCTCGATGAACTTATGTTCAACTTTTGGCCAAAACAATTGAGTTGTATCTACATCAGACATAATAATGCAAGTATATATATAAAAAATGCTGGTACACATTTCATTTGCTTAAATTATGCTCATTCTGTGTCTTTTATTCAAATTTCTGCAAACGTCTTAGAATCGGAGGTGCACATCTGGGAAGGTCATCGAATCACGTGGCAGAGCACTGTAGCGCATTAAATACATAAAGCAGATTCGTTTAAAACGCGACTGTCTACAGACAAAAGATGCCTGAAATTAAAGACGTGGAACCATAGGCAGCGAGCAGCCACTAATGCTTCCAAGTTGGCCTACGAGTGTGGAAACCCATTACGGGATGCGTAAAATGGCTGCCAAGCCATGTGACCCCTTCTCCTTGTAAATGGCATCGACGGCTTATCGGCTTAAAAACCAACATGCCACGTTCAAAGCTTCTGGAAGTCACGCTTTGGGAGAAATGGGTTCCAGGAGCATTAAAATATAATTGCTCAACATAATATGGCCGCCAAAGTATGTAGGCTAGCCAATTCATTTTTTTGAAAAAAATCAATGGCTTATGACTTTTAAATGACGATGGACCATTCATATGTACATTTTTAAAGCAATTTAATATTTAGAGAGTGATTCACGGCATTTTGAAGAAGCAGTAATGATATCTTAGAGGAGTGGGTTCGAGTTGGTACCCTTCTGTTCGGCGTGCTTGACTCGGGACTGACGCCAGGGGCGTCAGAGGTAGGGCACCGTGAGATTAAGCTGCAGAGTGCTTCGTTTGGTGCTATGCTAATATGCTAACAGCATTGTTCACAGGTTCAATGCTAAAACAAGAAGGTGTCGCTGACTGAATATAGTACAAATTTTGCGCTATGTTTTGTTTCTTTTTCTTTTACCAAATGTCGATACGCAAGGATTTAACGATGGAATGAATCACAATATGTGTAACACGTGCATTTTTTTCCTTTCTGGCAGTCTGGTAATATGAGATTGACTTGAAATCTGCGATCAGATGATGCCACTTAATGCACCAAGTTATCTTTGATTTTTTTATGTGTAAGATGTGCTTTTAGTGGTTGCTATTTTTTTAACACTTGATCAACTAATAGGAGGGATTTTATCCCAAAAATGGACCAAAAGAACAGCTGCTTACTTTTTAAATATCTGATCAGGCCTAAATTAAAAAATCACCAATACTGGCATACAGAAAAAACAAGGCGGGAAAACACATCATGCAAATTTTAGCAGAATACTCATGTGAACATCATAGATGTAGTAACCTAAAATGTAGTGAGAAGTAGCTTGTGTTTGATGCTAACAAAGACCTTGCTTGTTTTTCTCCTTTCCGTATCTGGCACAGTACAGGCAGTGCCTAAATCAGTGCCACTTTTGCCATGCAATGATTTGTGCTTTGCATTTCCGGTGTCCGTTGCCGGATCTTGATCCAGTTTCTGAGAAGGTTGCTCAAGACGGCGCCTGCCGGTTGTAAAAAAAATTAAAAATCCAAAGGATTCAGAAGGACCGGGCACCATGGGAGAGTTTACACCACGCGTCGTCCATTAAGAGATCTGTGTGTTCATCCAGGCCGGATCTGCAGCATCACGGAACGTGTACTCCCGGCCGCCAGCGTGTTGTCACCCTCGTGGGAATATTTGCATGCCATCTGGTCTGCTGTATCCCCTCGGAAAGTGGGACTCGGTATTCTTGTCTCCTGCCGCCGGCAGCAACCATGGGTCCATTATGACTTCACGTTTCTATACATTACCCTACCTCTGAGTCTGCGATTGGCTCGATGCACCTTTCCTGTGCCCATAACGTTCTCCTGCAGGTGTCCCCTGCCCCAGTCCGCTGTTCTTTGCCGGTTCTTTTCCATTCCAGTCCCTCGGCCGGCTTCAGTGAGCTGGAGATAGCAGTAGCTGTAGGGAGAGAGTCACCTGGTTGAGGTCATTTAGGCCCTGAGTGAGAAATACTGTCGGGTCAGAATGCTCATTAAAGACAGAAAATCCAGACATCCATCTTCCGAACGCTTATCCAGTTCAGGGTCATGGTGGGCCTGGAGCCTATCCCAGGATGCACGGAGCACAAGGCAGGGGACAGCTTCACACACTCCGGGTAATTTAGAGACGCGATTTGCCTTGCCGTTTTTGGACTGCACGAGGAAATGAGAGCACCTGGAGGAGATTCACAGTGGTGCAGGGAGAGCACACACACTCTGAGGGTGTGAGGCCAGCAGGGCCCCCCCACTGAACCACATACTTAATGTGTAATATTACTCAAACAGGAATATATACCTAAATGCAGCATGGCTTTGGAGGTGGGGAACAGTGCGAAAGTGGGAAAAGAGTAAGTCCAGAGTTTGAGTGATGGGGCTGGTTTATCATCCTTCTAGTAGTAGTAGTAGAGTAGTGGACTCCAACGTCATGTGTGAGAGTCCAAAGAATGTTAGGATAATGTTTAGAGATATAAAACACATTTATCAAATAAATATTTAGCGTGATGTTTGCTTCATGGTGGTCAAAGTAACTCCAAAAATAGCTCTACTGTATCCATCGTTGCCCATATATTTCATATGCAATATAAGATGTGTAACTACATGTTAATTCATTAATTAGCTTTTTATGTAAGCGTGTCTAGGAATAAGTATGTCTAATGTCGGCGTGCTTTTAATATGAATTAGCCCCTGAAATTTAATAGCCACGTGGTTCCTCGTGCTCTGAATCATGCTTCGGGTCTTTAAAGCACGGTGTGATCCTCAACAAAAGGCTCCAATGAGATGGAGTGCGTCGGGGAAACGGCAACCGTGTTACGAGTTCAAATAGGCTCTTTTGGAGTGTTTATCCGTCGTTTGATATGCGCCGTTTGGTTTGTTTTAATAATCGCTGCTGCCACCACCACGTCCTCCGGCGGGCGCTGTGACTCAGTGGCTGGGCGATTGGCGGCAGGATGGTGCTCGGTGACACTCTGTAGAGGCATTTAAGGGGAAGAACACTAGAGATCCACTTCTGCTCGATGGCCCGCTCTTTTGAAGAGCCCTGGGCATTCGATTGCAAATTAGAAGCCGGGAAAAAACGTGCAGGCTCAACGGGGCAGTGAGGTTGACGGGAGAGCAATGCAAGGAGTAACGTCGAGTGCTGCTACATTCTCAATTATTATCGTTAATTATTAATTGAAATGCGTTCACGTTCAAATCCATTCAAATCCCCTCAAAGCAATCCTAAATTAAATATGGCGCCCCCTAGTGTCCTCTGATTATTTTCTTGGCCTGATGCTCGTTCACAGGAGATGCTCTGAAATCCACACATTTATAAGAAGGGATGTTTACTGAAAATTCACAGGGATTACAGCACCCATCCCTGGCTGGTAACGGCAGGTTACATGCAGGGCCGTGAACCTACAGCCGTTTGGTGCAGCTCTCCAGCCCCCCAGTGGCCTACCACCTCCCTCCATCCTCAGTGACATGATGCACCATGTAGGCTATGCTGGGTCTCCGGCATTCCGGTCCAAAGCCCCCCCCCCATCAGACTACGGATGCTGGGTCGCGTGCCACGGGATGTGGCGCACGGCTGCGCACAGACAGTGCAGCCGATCAGAGAGCAGATCGCCATTCCCTTCCATGTCCACGCTCTGTGTTGAGGAGGTGACATCTGTTGAACAGCAGGAGGAAAGGGCCAAACGCATGACGTTGCCAAATTGGTATTGGGATGTTGTCTGCCGAAAACGCACCGCATCATGGAAAATTTCACGCTAAATGTAGTTAAAAAAACCATCCCTAGTCCTCTCCACTCTCTCATAATTAAGGATTTTATTAATGCCTAGTAATGGTGCCTTAGTGGTTAAAATGATTCTGTTCTGCATTCCTGCTGAATCCAACTGCTGGTTAGTGGTGGGGAAGAAACAGAATTAAATTTCGTGTGACATCTACAGCTGCTACGTTGAGTGAGATAACTCGCGGTCATGATTAAACTCCTTCAATTTTTTACACAGTAAGCTGTGAGCGCCACGTTTTACCGCATCTCGCGGAATCAGAAATGTGCGAAGGAGGAATTGCATTGGTTCATTGTGTTTCGATTTCATGTTTCTCCCCTGTATGTCCACTAGAGGGCGCAACGAGCAGCAGGCTGGCAGCGGCCTGGGAGTCTGTCTGTCTAGTGAGTCTCTGCGTGATACAGATCTGCTTAAGATCTGTCCAAATTGTCAGTTGTACACACGCCACCGGCACCACCGCCACCAAGGGTTCTCCCCTTGCCATGTAATCCGAAGCGGCCGGATGGATTGTCGGGATTTCAATGCTGTAAATTAAATGAGACTCCGTTTGAGGGCCGTGAAAGGGGACAATCAAATTAAACGTAGAGCGCGTTACTCAGAATTACTGCTGTCTTATCACCCTTTAAAATCACTGTCACTGGATTTGTTAATATTAGGAGAAAAAAAAAACAAAGGAAAACAATCACCCCCCCCATCGGAGGTGGATCTGCCTGCTAAACACCGTTACACTATTTCGAGCTCAACAGAATGACAGTGTTCTCAAATGGGGCGCATAAAATAATTCAATCCCTGGAAAACATATGTTTAATTTTTTCCGGCCTGGCCCCGGTTTTGCTTCCACACGGAGGATATTCCCAGTTTCTTCATGACCGGGATATAAAGTCATTAAAAGTGAGGTTCGTGCCGCTGTCACCGCTGGCCGCCAGGATGCTCCATCACGGCCCTGATTATAGTAAATATGAATGAACGATATTAGGATAAAGTAGCGGTGTCCCCCGCATGCGCACGCGCGCGGCTGGAAATCTATTTAAGAACGAGGGGCTGAAAGGAGCGGGTACGTGGGAGTCTCTGCCTGTCGGTGTTTTCCGCAAAGCGCCGTTTTAATGTTTAATGATGAGGCCGCGTTAGAGGGAGCAAGGCCTCTCCATTCGCCCCAAGCTCCTTCCTGTAAATTGTTTTTTTTTTTTTTTTGATGCCATTCACGACTAGCACAGCGGTGCTGAAAGAGGTTCATTGTGCGGCCGCCGCTGTCATGTACGTAAGTTTCATGTGGACGGGGGGGGAGGCTTTAACTCCTCCCCCCTCACATGCATGTAATGTAAGCCTCAGAAGGCCAAGGTGCACTTTGTCTGTGCCCCCGACCTTAAACTACAGAGCCGGGCTACTGCGGTGACGTTTGTAACCGGGGGGGGGGGGGGGGCCGTTTGAAATTTTTCAAATGTGAAAGGTTAGCACCATACAACAAAGAAAATGGAACGGGACACAACCACCGGCTGAGAGAATGCCCCCAGTTGACATGGGCGGAG
>JAODLD010000124.1:3636639-3652093 GCA_026781065.1 Mormyrops boulengeri
CCCAAGCTTTGCTCTCGTGTGTCTTTGTCACAAAGGAGATCGAGATGGCATATGTGAAAAGAAGCATTCCAATGTACATGGAATGTGTCAAATCGGAAAGGAGAGCAGCAGACGTCTACTGATATGGTAAGAGAGTCATCGTCAGTCTGAGAGAATGCCGCCCGGGGGGGGGGGGCGTGGGCTGGACACATAGACTGGAAACAATCTCTGGTATTTAAGAAGCCCCACAGTCCATCTGAGCATCTATCTGCCGTTCTTTTGTTAAGACCCTCGTCTCGTCTGCTCGTGGTGCCCCGTGCGCTGCCCCCCCACCCACCCGGTGCCTTGCTAGTGTTTCCACACCCCCCCCCTTTTTTTTGCTGGGGGCAGCGTCTCCCCCTCATTAGAATAATTGGAATTCTGCTGCAATCGGCAGGTTGGGAGGAGCGCGGCTCGACTGCGGCTTCAGAGTAATGTTTTAATTTGGTTGTGAAGAGGCCGCCCCAGATCAGATCCACAAACATTTATTAGGTGGCTCCCTCGAGCGATATCAGGCCGCATTAGGGGGCCGCGGAGACAAAGACCTGATGAATTGAATTAATCTCTCGGCCGATGATGGATGGGGGTGTTACGAGGGGGTCTGGGAAAATGGGGACATTGTTCATCTGTCACTCCGATGGCCACGTCCCTCTTTGATTTGTGCCTCGCATTGAAGGCCACAAGTGGGAAAGCAGGTTCCTTCTTCATCCCCCCCCACACACACAGTCCTTACTTATCCACACACTGCCCCCCCGCACACCCCCACCCCAGCCCCCACAGGCTTGCGTACCGACACATGGGAGACGCTACGGTCACAGATTTGTATTGTTTGTTGTCTTTGCATAACTAAGCAGGTTCCCCTTTACCCAGAATGCCGCTGTCGCATGATAAAAGGAAACACTCACAATCATAATTTAAGCTATGGAAACAACGGTGCAACAAAGGCGTGTGAAGGGAAGAGAAAAAAAAAAAATTAGACCACCCTGCTTTCTTGCCTGCCCTTTTATATAGAGCAGTGCTTGATAGATGTTCCTGGATGAAGCTATTTTCCACTCTTCGCAGAGAGCTGAAGGGGGCTCGGTCGCTGTGGAGCCAGAGCAGATGAAACCACGGATACCGTTTCCCCCGATGCATGTCTGCTGCAGTGCTCGCGAAGGCTTGGCGATCGCAAAGTCCTTTTCCATCTGAAGTCAGCCCTGTTTGATGGCTCTGTCCCTCCCTGCTCTGTCGCAGCTTTGCTTGTGGTCCAGTCCCACCAGCAGTGAAACAAGAGCCTGTCGATCCCACCCCCTGTCCTCCCCCTTCCTTTCTCATGCGGGAATTATTGGCGTGCAACTCAACAGGGTTGCTTCAGAAGGGGCATAACTAATTGATATAGTGACTGAGCAAGCATAGATGCCCTTCAAGGGTGTTAAATCATTTTAACGTTACAGTAAACTAAGCAGAAAGACAAAGTATACCCCCACACCTGCTGCCATATCTGACAAATATTCACTTTACAGCATTTGTTCATGACAAGCAAATCAATAGCGTTGGGGGAGGGGGGTCATGATATAGACATAATTGAAGTGTTTAGCTTGATTCATTGGGGTTAGCTTCAGGCGATGCGTATGCTAGATCAGGTAGATAACAGTGTTTGCTTACCGTTTGAGGTGTCCAAATCTCTTTCTGCCGAATCGTTCACACATGAAAATGCTATTTAATCTCGGCTATTGACAGAGATAAGACATATTGAAAGCCTTCCTATTTTCGCTGGGTTAAAGATTACCAAGCCTGTTCCTCAAGTTTGTCCTATTTTTTTTCTCCGTTTACATATTTGCTTTTATGTGCGTTAATACCATCATTAAGTGTAACTTATGGATAGCTTAATGGTCAATTTGATTTAAACGTTTGACTGGATTGAATTGAATGCCTATATGATCATTTACTGTCGAAGGCGAGCGTGTACAGGCAGGCCGTGAACTGGCGTGTGAGCAGTACAGGACTGAGAGTACTGTACTGTGATTCTAGACTCTTCCCTTTTTTTTGCTGGGACTTTTTTCCCATGTAATCCTTGGTACCTGAAGCTCAATGTCTGGCATTGAGTCGATCCTCTGTATCTCACCTAAGCGCTAATCACTCTAAGCTCCCTGCGATTCCTGACCCCACATCCTCCTGGGTAGGAAAGTAGCACGGTGTTCATCTCTCTCTGGTCCTGTGATACTTCCTAGCTTGTGAATCCCCCACCCCCCATTTCTTCCTGGCTTTAAAAAGCTGGGAAATCGATCAGATGATCAATCGATATTGGATGATGGCGAAAGTCCTGCAGGAGAAGCCGAGCTCACATGCGACGTGAATCTGTTGGATGGCTCGAGGCCCTTGAATGGGGGCTGTGTTACCCAAGGAATCGGGTTACTTTCCCCTAATATCACATGGCAGATGCCCGTCACTACGTCAGGATAAACTCGACGGGTGTTTTAGAAACCTGGCAGCGGAGCCAGGAAGGGGGTTGGGGGGTGCGGAGGGGGGGGGACCGAACTCCCTAATGGATTCCTGGCTCCCGCTTGGCTGGGAAAGCAGGTGATCAAAGCTCAGAAAAATTGTCTCCATGCCCTGTGCCCACTTAACTATGCCACCTGGTACTGGCATCACTGTCGTTTGCATGCAGCCAGATGAGGCCACAGGGGAATGCCACAAATCACAAGAGTTAATGGGAAATGTGTCTGGCAGCACGCTGGGAATATACAGACACCTGACTACCTGAAAGACTGGCTGTACTTCCTGTTGGACCACAACTTCCTGTTTAAACAGGAAGACAATAACAAACACACACATGCATATACATACATACTTATGTATATATATATACACACCACACAATGCAACCTACAGCTTCTTAGGGCAGTGCTACGTTCGGTGACCTAAATACCTCATCAGGATGTAAATGGATTGTCTCTGCTGTCCCTTCTAACGTTATGGAATCATTTAGGGAATGCCAGAAAGGGCACCGCCATCTCTAAAACAGGCTGTGGGTAATGCGCCTCTCAAAGGCAAGAAGTTCTATGCGAGGAATCTCATTAGGATCTGATTAATGGGAAACTCTGGAGTGTTACTACCTTGACTGATGATGTATTGCTAGTAATTTAGAATACTTCACTCTAATACTTAACTCTTTTCTGGTGATTCCACTGTTCACCTAATAATAGAATTTGTTAGGAATTTGCATAGATTTACTGAGACTTTCCATAAAATGTGCCTGAGTAGGGTTTATTAATTGCTACATTACCAGTTTTTCCAACTCCTTAATCCTTATTAAGCCATTTTTGTTTAAAACCACATAATACCAAAAAGTTCATTATTTTGTCAAAACTTTGCAGAATACCCTGATGGATCAACAAACTTATTTTATTTCAAATACAATAAACTACTTTACTAGGCTCCAGCAGATAAAATTACTAGACATCCATCTATCACTCCGAGATGGACTTCTTGATAGAGTGGTTCAATAAAAACTTAAATCAGTACTATAGAAGGTAATAGAACAGGATGAGGAAAGAATTGAGACTCTCTGTTACTGCATAACATTTGTGTTTATTCAAGGAATTCCTCAAGATTCCATTGGTTTCTCGCCCCCTGCGCTGCTGAGCTGCTGATAAACATGTTTCACTGCTACACTTAACAGACCTTGGGCAATCAACGATGCACATGCCCTGTAGTGAGCGCACTGGGGGAATGGGGAACGAGGACGCACCTGCCTCACATTACGCAATCCCAACAGACAGCACCAGGATTTCATAAGTTAACAGATCATCTGTAGATCAAACCCTTCAGTTGCTGCTCAGAGCCTCAGTGCTCCTGGCTGTGTGCCCATCGGGGCAGACTATGACTGGTTAAGAAATAAGTAAGCCGGTGCGGGCAAGAAATAATTATGCCTCATAAGTTTATCGATAATGTGCCATAGAAAAGCAGGTGTTGTCCAGTTTCCTCCCCGCAGAACAATCAGAGCATCTCATTGACCTCATAAGTATAGAAGAGGCGCTGACCGAGAGTAGGGATAACGGGAAGTAACAGAAGCAGCGGAGCAGAGCGGGAGCGTCTGTGCAAGCAAGACAAAGGAAAAATAACTCGACAAGGCATGACTCCGGAAAGGGGTGGCAGAAAGCTGGGACAGCCGCGGCCCTGCGCGGTACTGCGTGGTACGGCGACAAATGGGAATCATAAATCCCAGTTTCATTAGCATCAGGGCTAGAGGGTACTGTGAGATTTCGAGACGATTAATTTTCATTTTCCGAGGACACGTTTTTGCAACAATCGTGAAAAAGGAAAGAAAAAAAAAAAGAAGATATCAAAATGGAGAAATCTATCCTGTGCCCCAAGCAGATGAGAAAATGTTTAGCCCAGTCTATCTCCTGATCAGTCTGGTGCCTCTGTGATGTGCCACAGTGTTTCTGAAAACGTTTGTATCCATGAAGTCATTTAGAGGCCGAATGTCACACCCAGCCCCGATTGCCCTGCTGTGGACCACGCCTCCTCCCTAACCTCATGTGGAATGCTCCCGTTTACCTGCTGTTTCCTGTTTCCTGCTCGTTACCCAGTGTATTTAGTCCGTGTTCTAGTCAGTCTTCCCCAGATCTGTCATTGATGTATCGTCCTTGGTGCCACGCCTGTCCCGTCGGCTACCCTATAAACCCCGTTTCCCCGTAACCTGGGCTCACTCGCCTCCTTCCCCGCTTGCCGCTGCCTGGACGCTGACACCGAATACAAGCCTCAGGTGTTTTAAGGAACGACAGGGTCCGATTCAAATTCCCCAGTGCTGTAGTCCTAATTAGACCAATCAAACGCACATTCAGGGGTAAGTGATT
This sequence comes from Mormyrops boulengeri, assembly GCA_026781065.1. Classification (NCBI taxonomy): domain Eukaryota; kingdom Metazoa; phylum Chordata; class Actinopteri; order Osteoglossiformes; family Mormyridae; genus Mormyrops; species Mormyrops boulengeri. The sequence continues at coordinate 3,641,499 of JAODLD010000124.1, forward strand.
TACAACACACAGCCTTGTTAAACGCATGAGGAGCCGGTGACCAGGTATATGTCAAAAGGAACGGCAGAGATGCTTAAATATAATGAGCACTAATGACAAAACACGCACGAGCGCCTGGTCTCGTGCCGCCTCTCTCGAAGGGGGAGGCACCCCATCCAATCTTAACGAATGGCTGGGATAACAATGTCGATGTCGGCAAATGAACTGGGGAGAGGCAGTTTTTTCCCGCGTGACTCTGGCAGACAGAAACTAAATGCCAGGCCAAAGCCGTAAAGTTTGTGGAGATGTACTCAACATCCTGGACTCACAAGCCAACAGACAAGTTATTAGGCAGAAACTAAGCTATTTTTAAATATATGTACGAAAATGTATTACAATACAATAAATACCTCACGATCTTGACTAGTATAATGAAAAAGTTAATGGAAGGACGGATGGATAAAATAATACACATCAGTTAGACTCCATGCACGAAACCTTCCTCCGTTTTCTGTTATGCAGTTCACGGGAGAGTCGGCCTAGCGACAGCAGCCTGGAAACAGTCGCCGTGGTACCACTAAGGACAGTGGCTGTGAGGGGCTTCATTGCTGGCTAGTCTACTGTAATTTTCCAAGGTGGGATGATGGATGGGCCGGTGTCAGGCTCTGTTCATTATAATGCAGACCATATATCCCTCTCAGAGAGAGCCCATTTTACAGGTAACGTTATTTAGGTACTTTATGTGATATCTTGAGATTTTCTCACAGCACCGAAAGAAGGGGGAAGAATGTATATTCGATTGTGGAAGATTTCCGTGATTTCGGTAGATTTAACACACAATTTTTCCTGCTGTGGTAATAAATCAGTTACAGTATTAACCGAACAATCTCCTCCGGTGGACCAGCTGCCCTACACTCGCCTGTGTATGTCGGCACCATTGTTTAGCGAGTGCTGCTTTTTCCAGCACAATGCCTCCCCCAGATAGTGCACATTTCAATTAATTTACTGCTATATAAATTATGCAAGAATTAATAAGTTATGCAAATAGGCCTGTTTTGAATAAAAGGCCACGTTCTCTAGGGCAGGCATCAAACATTTTAGCGACCACGCATACAATAATGAAAAAAGTGCCACAGTAAAAAAGTTGCTTGATTACTCTAAAGGACTCTAATGCATCTAAACGAACATGCTTATGTGCTTAGTGGAATATTTTAGAGACAGCGTGCGTTCATTAATGGAATTCCCAATTTTGATCTTCTGATCAGTTTATTCCTACCTCAGCTTCCATGACGGCTCACAGACTGTGCCACCCCCCGTAACTTACGTCCAAGGGTTGCGCAACTTAAAAATTTTAACGTGGACGTTTATAAAAGTCGAGTCGACGTCGACTAATCGACAAAGTCTCTGCAAAACTTAATACATATGCTTACAACAGACAGCTCACACAGATATCTTTAACACGGAATACAAAGAAGTAGAAACAAGAGTTTGCGACTCAGCAGTAACAATTTATGTAACAATAACACTTGTATGCTACAACTTCCATTTAAGTGCGAAAGACTAAAATCGAAATGTTAGGAAAACACTTGGAGAGGAAAACAAAACTCATGCAAGATCCAGCCTGGAAGCTTACCCCTTACTGTGGTAAGGCGCTTTACCTCCGAAGTTCAGGAACTTCACCATAAAATAATGGAGGATAAATAAGTTGTTTTGTTAATCATTTGTCAGTTATTGGGGGGATCAATCGCAATCAAAACGGGACACAAGCTTTTTAATTTACATTTTATTTATACTACGCGCGACATATTTATAAGTCACTATTAAATCTGGCCAGCAGATCGATCTTTCGTTTTCCACAAAATAAAAAACAATGTAATCTTATATCGCTAATAAGTGCTAGCAAGTTTCACCGCCGGTGCTGGCGTTATTAGGCAAAAGTATATCAGTTATAGATCGAATTTTCCTAGGCAGAAATATGGAGAAGCAAGTAAAGTTAATGCATTAAATATAACTGAGGTAAAAATAATTCCATCTGCACAATTTTTGCTCTTTTCCTCACACTCTTTAGTAGCTGATACTCTCTGAGGCCTCCATATTGTTAATGTCATAATCATGTGATAAGCGACTAGTCGACGTCAATCATCGCCGAGCAGTTAAGTCCACCTGTCGACTAGTCGACTAATCAGTGCAGTCCCTAGTCCACTCCAAGCTCATCTCTGTCTTCGAGGATTTCAGCCCATATGATCCGGGAAAAGAGTGCTATCACCAGCTGAAGGAGCAGCATGTCTGTATGTTCTGCCAACCTGTGGCAGGAGCCTCCACAGCCGCCAGCTCAGATATTCAGGCCGTGCTCAAAATCCTCCTCCATCTAGCCCTGGAATAGTGCCGATTCTGTCCTGCTCTTGTCGAACTCATGATAACACCCTGAAAGGAGCTTAAACTTCAGTTTGAGTGTGGGGATCCAGTCCGTACTTGAAAAGAACAAGTCGATGGGGTCAGAAGCTGAAAGATTACATCTGCACATTGTCATTTGTTTATTTAGATTGCTCCTTTGCTGCATATTAAAACAAGCGCTTCATCCCCAAAGGATCAGACTTGGTACACTGACTTAAATAAATGAATTCAATTTATTTGCATGAAGGATTTTTTCAGATCTGACGGGTCCAAAAGGATTGTTTTACTAGAGGAGAACTTTTATTGCAAAGCCTTTGTTGTAAAATCTACTGTTGTGTTTACTTATTGGGGTGAACCCTTATTAAAATCAGATAATCAACAGCTCATTTGCTTGCTGCCGCTACGACGGAAGGAAGGATTCCAATCGGTGCGTTTTCTGTCTGAGAGCCTGGGAATCTATGATAATCACTAATTACAAAGACTCATCTCGTCAACTTCAAGCTACAGTGAAGAGCGAAGTGAAGACATGTTGCATTCATTAGCCCCACTAAAGCGGGCGACACTCCTTTGCTGGGGCACTGAACCAGTGCCCAAGATGAAGCTGTAATGCAACTTCGGATGGTAGCTCTCCAGGACCAGAGTTGGAGAGCCCGGCTATACATGCAAATAGCAGCTAAAGAACGTTATTTTAAAAGTATCTCAGAAATGTGTTGCCCTACATTACACCAAATAAAACTGAGTGATCCATGGTTATCCCAATACCCAACCAAAACTGTATCAACATGTAAATTCAAATCAATTAAATTCTGTTAATTAAATTCCATTTATTTGTATATATTACCCTTTCCGGCAGAGTTGCCCTAAACTGTTTGGCTAAGATTTAATAAGAGTGGCAAAACAGGCATAACAATTGACGCTAGACAGCAACATACTTAAAATTTAGAAAGGAACAGAGAATAATAGTTCTAAACTAGAACATTTTTACATTTTCCACTCCACGTACCGAGCTGCATTTCTAACTACATTTTTGTGCAGTTTAAAAACTTTCAGAGGGAGAGATAATCTCTGCTGTATTTAGAACAGCTCAATTTTTCAGCACATTACATCTATCTATCTATCTATCTATCTATCTATCTATCTATCTATCTATCTATCTATCTATCTATCGGGGGGGGATGCTGTGTGGCTCAGAGCCCCCTCCTTGCCAGCATAGGCTCATGTCTGTTGCGCCCTTGAGCAAGGCCCTGAACTTCCCCAAACTGCTCCAGGGGCGCTGAATAATTGGCCTGACCCTGCGCTTTAACCCCGAGCTTCGCTCTCAGCTGCATATACGAGGTATATGTTTGTGTGTATCTCAAAGGAGAGCTGGGTGGGATATGCAAAAAGAAGCATCCCAAGGCACCTGCACTCATACTGGTGCAAATGGCAAATAAAGCATCACTTTAACCATCCATCCAAGTGCTTCGCCTGTGCAGGTTTGTGGAGAGCCTGCAGCCCATCTCATTAAACATGGGATAGGAGGACAGCCTGGAAGAGAGGCAATGCTGCCTAGCTGTGTGTTTTGGACTGCAGGAGGAAACCTGTGCAGTAGAGAGTGGACATGAATCACACGGGGGGGGGGGGGGGGGGTTCAATACCAGGGGATGTGTGGGATACCCCAGAGCGACCCCCCCCCCCCCCCCCCCCCCCCCCCCCCCCCCCCCGAGACCTGGAGATGTGTGGTATCCCACTGAGCTACCCCTCCGTATGGGTCACAAGGCCTAATTTCATTCACATCTACGTCTTCCTTAAGGAGACACCCAACGCTGATGAATAACCTTTTACTGTATTCTTTGCATAATACAACAATCTGCACAGCTCGCAGTTTTACACATATATGGCCGCATATTCAGATCGTCAGGCGGCCCCGGCATTCTGAGTCACGGCCTGTCCACACTGCTACCATCAGGCAGATGGCTAGGCAGCATCGGGTCCTGAACTAACAACCTTCAGGATAATGTCCGTAACCAGGTCATGGTGCCGCTGGACAATTGCCCTCTGCATTAGCTCTGGCTCCATTTACTCAACACACAGGTAGGCAGAACTTCACCATGACTACTGCACTTATCAGTCCAGCCACGTCATATTTGTACATATATATTTAACTCCCATTACTACCATTACTATTGTACTTGTATTATATATTATTCATATTGCACTGTTATTGCTTTGTGATACTGCACTGCTGTTAGGGGCTTGCATTCCAAAGAATTTCACTGACCATTTATATGTGTGTAAACCATGACCTGACAATAAATCTAAATCTATTGCACCATTGAGGATTCATATCTGTCTCTGGGCTACAGCAGCAGAAGCCGTCTTGGGACTGGAGACAGATCGCAGGTCAAAGTCTGTATCCACTGTGGCACCCGTTGCTCTAGTTAGGTATTTTCCTGGCAACTCGGTCGTAACCCACCTCTCACTGGGAATGTTTCCTCGAAACAGGATCCCCGGAGCCCTCTGAAGTTGTGCCTACGAGGCACTGAAGGAGGCTGAACTGCCTAACAGTGGGCAAAATATTAACTCTGAATACTTATGCAAGGTTGTGCTCTTCTTTGAGATGGCTGGGATTAATAAAAGATTTTGTGGCAAAGAAAATAGTCACTGAAATGTAACAATTGAGAAAGGTCAGGCTTTTTTATTTACTTTATTCAAGACCTGGTTTTTCAGTTGCCTACTTTCGTGATATAATGACCAGTCAGTTAAGCTAAGGTCCCTGGAGGTGAATTTTCGGCTGTTTTCACACGTGAGGCCTATGATTTTTGGCTACGGATATCTTTGGAACTGTCCGTTACAATGCTTCAAAATATACACAGGACTTCCTCTGAACAATGAAGAACACAAAAATATTTTTAAATATGCAATATGCGTTTTGTCATTAAGTTGAAATAGAGATTAGTAACAATATTAAAACATCAAATAATAGTTACAGTAAACATGCCAAATTAAGTCAGGGGTTCATTTATTATATTTTTTACTTATTAATTTTACTAAACGGATGCAACATTTTGCATCAGTGCAACGGTGCACGAGCTTGACAAATCAGGCCATGTTTTGTCATAGATTTTTTTAGCTTGCTAAAACTGAACACAGTTAAAATTAATGTTATTTTCTTTTTCACAAAATATTTCTTATCGATTGACTTTAAAATAACAATGGATATTAACAAAAAGGCCTATAAATAAGAAGGCAGTTTATGCCTTCGGATCAATACGCGGCATAAATTATTCGCGTTCACTTTCGATCAGCGCGGCTGGCGCCTCCAGCGTCGCGCGCGAGGCCCGTGTCAGCGGCGATCCCAAGACGCTGCCGTCATTCTCGGCGCTGGTCACGTGGGCCGCCCGGTGCCGGATGGGAAAGCGAGTCTCTGCCTTCGGCTGCCCGCCGCCATTACATCGCTCTATGTGGTGGGCTGAGGGAACGTGAGAGAGGCTGCGAGCGCAGGCGGTCACACGCATACACACACACACGGAGTAAGAGTAACACATAGTCATACACACACACACACACACACTCACGAATGTAACAGTAAAGACACTGCCTGAGACATAAGATGACTGAAAACGGATTCATCATCTGGAGCCCGCTGTGTACATTAGATGGCACATCGGCATTTTATGCGTTATTTTTAAAAAAAAATGATTTTTAAGAGGACATCTTGGCTTGTATTTTCACGGTGATCATCGTTATTATTGACGATATTTTTTTTCTTCAAGACGTTAAAGACGTGGGTTTGGAGTGCGCCGCTTTCACTGTTGTGCTTTTTCAGCTCCCGGCCAGGCTGCTCGCTACATTTATAGCCGTTTTATTAATCATAACGCAGCACGGAGGATTGCCACCATTGTTGAGCTGTCACCATCGCCTTCGCGATTATCATTATCACAGAGCCATTGTTATTAGCTAAAAGCAAATCTTTGGGCTGCGACCTGCTTCGGCGGAGGACGTTTCGTAATGATATAAAACAGAAAGGAAGGAAGGAAGGATTTTTTTAGCCCCGGTCGGGTGCACTACCGTTTTCCTGATTATGGACAGACAATACTTTCTCGTTTGTTGAAGAATCGGCAAAAGGGGCTCCGTGCCGTGGAAAAAAAAAGATCGTATATCCAGGCGTTTCGGCTGCGAGATCGACGCTTTGCGGACGCGTCGGTTTGATCGCGGGGCAGCCCTTCGGTGGCTGTCGCTGTACAGTCTGCTGTTATTTGCAAAGTGAAACAAGGATTAAAAACATTCCTGTTCTCTATCGCCCGTGGTACCACACTGTCAGGGAACGCTGCTGGTAAGAAAGAAATACTATAAATAGCAGTTGCAATTCTCTAAAGCAAAACTATCACCACTGGCACGTAAAAAGGGGGCTGTGTATCTGGCGGTTTCTAATTTTTGATATATTTTTTTTGCATTCCGCTGGTATTTGTTTTACCGCCAGCATGGCCGTTGTTTTAATACAATGACAATAAACAATGTTTTGACGACAACGTTTCCCCCCTTTTTGAGCGTAAAGTAGCATCGCCATGAAATCGCGGCTGTTTTTGTTGACCTTTTTCCCCATTTTGATGGTTTTGTAGGGAAGGGCAGCACGACGTGTGGATTGTAGCCTTACTGTTCTTTAATCGATAAACTAACGACGCGGCGAAGGACTGCCATGGATGCAGTAAGACATTTCCCCTTGCGAGGATTATACAAGAATCCGCTTCGATATATACGCCTTTGGCAATGAGTCGGTTCGGATCCCTTGACCTGGATTCTATGATTTTTTCACCCCACCTTAATTTTTTAAACTAATCTTCAAAACAAGTATGGATTTACAAAATAAACTCGGGTGGCTTTTGTGTTAAGATCGACAGCGGTGAAGATAAGATTCATTTTGGCCACATATTGTTTCGAATAAACTTACAGCCCAGTTTGGATTCGGCGCTTCTGGAGATTATATATAATATATCATTGATTTTTATTTTTTTCTTGGTCCATCAATTAGCCTGATAAAAAAATAATTGATGTCGGTGCGAGGAGATTCAATTTGACACATCGTCTCCTTATTTGGCTGTCATTTTTCCCGTATTTTCGGCGGAAGATACAGAGGCTTGGGGGAGAAACGATCTGCCGTCGCGGCTCGGTCGTGGTACCGACCCAGGATTTCGACATGCCCAGCACTGACGACCCGGTCGGCGGACGATTATGACTACAGCGGCGAACTGGGTGGCTAACGGGGCGAGCCTTGAAGACTGCCATTCCAACCTCTTCTCACTGGTACAGAAAAAAAGCAGATTAGCAATTTCATTTCAAAGCAAAATGCCGCATGCGATTTTAAAAATACACGGGCAAATGGAAAGCTTCTGTAGAAACGGGGCACGGTTTGCGGGGAGTCTGTGTGATTTGCGGTGCAAAGGTGAACCAATTTTGCCGGTGGCTTGATACGCCGATCATTAAAAACACGGCGTGAGTGCGCCGGATTGATCTCGACAAAGCAGATTTGGCAAGCCATACACTCTCTTTAAAAAGGTGTTTTTTTTGCAGTCGGCCTCTCCTGTAGGGTTTACAAAACGCATTCCTCTGGACCTTTTTGAAGCTGCGGGGAGTTTGTGTAAATTGTGCATTGTATCCACGTGTAAGATAAGGGTTTTTTTTGCCCCTGTCTTTGATTAAAACGCAGGGAACAGAGGCGTACAGAGAGTGTTACGGCCCACACATGACAGTTGCGACTTGCTTAAAGTGGTTAATGAAGAAGTAGCGATGAATCCGTAGAGGAAGTAAATGAGGCTGAATGTGTCACGTTGTTCTTTACGTTCAAGAAGCAGGATCCGAACATGGATAGTAATTCTCGATTGGTAACCTGTCTGGTTTAAGGGTGCACTACAGGGCCTACTTCTTAGATAAACATGTCACCTGTAGTTTAGAGTAAGCTACTTGTATTCTATGCTACCTTGTGCTGGTGGTGGACCTGTCTAATATGCCTCTTGATAATGTTTTTTTTTTTTTAATTATATGTAAAACCACGTATATGTTTAACTTTTTATTTAACTGTCTATTAGTAGTGTGTAAATATTAATAATGGTTTGGTTCCTAACAAGGTAGATGATTCACATGGATGTAATCATCTTCAGTGACCGATACCAATGGTGAAAATAGTTTTTAATACTGCAGAGGATGCTAGGTGACCCTGGAACCTTTCCCGGGTGAGATGAAGCCCCACTTGGGGGTGTCATCATCAGGGGCCTTCATATCACACGGGTGGTAATGAGACGTGACTGTGCGGGTCCCACGCGCTAATGTGCTGTATTGATTATAATTAATCAATGATACACACGGGGGCCCCGTGAGCCGTCGTTATTGATGGCAGCCGGCTGGGTGGGTAGGGTAGGGTGGGGTGGGGTGGGTCGTGACGGTAATGACGGGATGTGGAAGGTGAGGGGGTGGAGTGGCAGCTGACCGTTTTTAGTTCCTTTTTTCTTGAATCCCTCCATGCCGTGTCTGCCGTGGGAGAGACGCTTTCATTCAGAACTAGTGGCATGGCATCTTGGCAAACTTCCATGCATCTGAGAGAACGAGTTTATCTGGAAGGGGGGGGTGGGGTGGATGAGGAGGTTCTCGGTCGGAGTATTTACAGCTGGGGCTGCACCTCGCGTGAGCGCCGGTGGCGTGGTACAAGGAGCCGTCCGCCCGGGCAATGGGCTGTGTTTGAAGGCTTTGTGGGAATGAAGCTGGCTGCTTCGGTTCGTGCTCTGGGTCTCCAGCACCTGGGTGCCGATCAGTTTAGGCTGCTTACAAGAACGACTGTCTGAAGTCAATTTCCTCCTGTTATTCTCTTTAATATTTCTCTCCTTTTGCTTTTCTGTAGCTACTTCCTTAGTTTAGAGAATGTCATTTATGTGAGGCCTTTAAATGGGGAAAAAATATTATTATTCTAATGTTTTTTTCATGGGGCAGTAGGTGGCTGAGTAAGGTTTTTTTTTTTTTTTTTCTCTCTCTCTCAGATGAATATTATAGGAAGTACGTAGCTGATGTGGTAAAATGAACCAGCCCAGAATAACTTTAGGTAGAAAAAAGAAAAGCTGTGAATGGAGAAAACTGTGAATGGGAATTCTGCCTGATATGGATGTTTTGAAACAATATGAATAAAGTTATTAGTTATAGGAATAAAACTGCATCTCGTTGAAAATTTGTTTTTAAATTTGAGTCATGGGAGTTGTGGAAATTGTAGAAATGCTAACAGGAAAAAAAATAATAGGGTGAGGCCCAAAGTCACCAGAAGCAGGCTGTTGGATTGTGGCGTAGCTCTGGGCTCCTGTGCTGTGGGGGGAAAAATGAGCGAGAGAGAGAGAGAGAGAGAGAGAGAGAGAGAGAGGCAGGAGGGAATCTGTTTTCGTTTTAGGAAAGCGATGTGCATTTTCTGAGAGCCGGCTCTCTGCAGCTGAAGCAGGTCCTGCGCTCTGACTCATGCTGAAGTCACTGCTGAAATATGCAGTGTTGCGAATGTACGGGCAGTAATGCGGGGAATAATGCCACTGCTAGCCGGGAACACAGACACACACACGCATGTGCAGACACATGCAGGATGTGCCGTAAAACGTGCGCTCGTGTGTACGGTACTTACTGACCTGCTTTGGAGGAGCCCTTTGCCCAGACTCAAGTGGGTAGCATGGGGGTTATGTTTGGGATAGGGATTGGGGTCGACACTGGCATCCGGAAATGTGTAGGCTTGAGGCCCACTGATGCATTACCGTATGTGCATTAGTGGCTTGCCTGTGGAGAAGCAAGCGGCCTTGGGTTGAGCATGTGGAGATGCCTGGCTGGGGTGCTGCCACACTGGGAGTCCCGCGAGTACCGCTGGAGCTTTAGTCCATCCGGGCATGTGACTTAAGGCAGCGGGCTCTAAGCCAATAACTTTCTGCCCACCCCCTTCCCTGTTAGCGCTTGTCATTTTTTTTTCTTTCCTTTTTTCTATTTCGGATATCCCAGAGGCCCCCGGAGCAGGCTAATTATCCCTAACTGACGCCCCATTCTGTCTTATAGTTCCTAATCGAATGGGGAGCTTGCCCCGACTGTTGGGCGGGAATGTGGTTTCCCCACTTACCCCCCTCTCAGCCCTTTGCTCATTGCCCTTCCACAAATTGATCTAGCGATAATCACTGTCATGATGCCACGTGATTACGGGGGTAGGGGGAATAGGGTGGGTCGTTCCGCTTTCT
>JAODLD010000124.1:3652103-3663655 GCA_026781065.1 Mormyrops boulengeri
GCCCCTTTTTTTGGGGGTTGGGGGTGTTTGGGGGGGGGGGTGGGGTTTTGGGGGGGGGGCGCCCGCGGGGCCGGGGGGGGGGGGGGGGGGGGGGGGGGGGTTGCGGCTGACAAGAGACGGCGGTTGGCGGGTCTGCCTGGCTTCAGGTGGGAGATATTCTGGAGTCCCTGGATCTCGAGTATGAAGAATGCGAGTCCTGCAGTGCCAGCTGTGTGCTGCTATTCTTAGCTCCCCTGGTGTTCCAGTGGGTAGTACAAAGCCAGTGTGGGGGGTGGGGGCTAGGGGGGGGAGGCTGGGGGAATAGGCAGTGGTAAAGCAAGCTCCCACTGCTGCTACCACAGTAAGAGGAGAGGCTTCTTCATAGCCCACAAGTTGATGACCCTATTTTTACATTGTTAATCTCTCTTTTATGTGTATAAGTCTCTGTATTGTATCTCTATTTTAGGCTTCATATTTATTCGTGGCTGAAAAAATCAATGGCTGTGAGATTATTTGAAAGACTTGAATACAATACTCAAAAAAAGGAAGAAATGTTATTCTACCACAATTTTGGCTTAGTTGTGAATTACCAAGGCCCTCTGCTCTGTGACCTTTGAACCCCACTGTAACTATGACCTTAAAATAAGAGAATTCTGTTCCGTGCGGCCGGATAGCTGCACTCTGGAATCCTAGGCCCAGATGTGTAAACTTCCTGGAGGGGGGGGAAAAAAAAACGCTCCCATGATGTGACAATGGCCCGGCATGCGGATTTTTGAAAAGCGAACGCTGCCGCCGCCTTCCCCTCCTTTCCGAAAACCTGACTCACGGTCACTCCCACTGCAGAAACCAAATGAGGGCTCCAGTGTGCTGGCATTGTGGAAGCAGCCGGCAGGTTGGAACCTGTCAGGGTTTGACGGCAGAGCTGCCTCTCCGTGCATGTCCCACGGTCTGTGGCGAGCCGTGTTCTCCAGTTGCTGTGTGTGTGTCTGTGTGTGTGTGTGTGGAGCTGCTGTGTGCAGTTGCTAGCATTGTAATCAGATGGAAGCCATGCTTACAGATGACTCAGGAGTACTACTCTGAAGTTGCTGTGGTTTATTTCCAGCAGTTACTGCATGAAGAGTTAGGATGCTTACAAGTTTCTAAACCTCCTAATTCAAGGCGTCCTGCTGAGCACACAAGTGTGTCCTGTTACATTCTTTAATTTTTTTTCTCCATCAAAATGTCTGTGGCATGATTTTGGCAGTGCTTGCCCCCCACCCTTCCGCCCCCAGGTACTGTGGTTTGGGAGGTGAACACTCATGTTTAAATGTTTGCAGGTTCGAAGCCCCGGGGAGTGCAAAGGGCTTTGCCTTGTTGAGAAAAGTTTATCAGCATGAATAGGTTTATAGACGAAGATGATGCCAAGTCTTGTGCCTCACAGAAATGGTTGAGGATTGAACGGCGCGACATGCAAGACAGACTGTACCGTGTTCCGGAGGCGAGCTGGTGGTCGAGATTAGCCACCGCTCTGTGGTTATGTCAACTGGCCAGTCAAGGGGGAGTGCTAACGTGATCATGGGGAACATGCTACCAGGCTTAACGTAACTGGACAATTCAAAGGACTTTATCTTCTAAATGTGTTTTGGGTTGGGTCCTACTAGAATTAAATAACGGAAAAAATCTTTGCTGGGTCATAAGACTTTACTGCAAATTTCACAGCAGAGTATCACACCGAAGGGGGGGGGGGGTGGAGATGATTTGTTAGTCTTGCAAAAACAAAAGCTTTGAGTTTATTTGTGGGATGAAGTGCTGATTTCACGGATGCCCTCTGCTTGTTTGCTTACTGACGCCTCGCGAGGGGAAAGCTCTCCTCGGCGCGCGGCAGTATTCAGGCCACGGGATTTTTTTTTGCAACACATTACACACGCAGTGTTTACTGTGTTCGTTTTATCATGGTCACCAAGAATTGCAGTCTCATTTTTATTTTAAATTTTTTTTGCAGTGAAAGACATTGTACAAAAAATAGAGTAATATATTACCTTATATCTCACGGCGCTCGTTGTGGTTAAGGGAAAGCAATGCTGAATGACGCTGTCGAGCCGCCCGCAACCTCCAGCGACATGGAGACATTTTTCCTTTTATCGTCCCACACGGGCCATTTGACGCCTTGTGACGCCGCTCGTCTTTGTGGGGTTTTTTATTCCTTGTTTTTTTCGTCATTTCTAAATGCTGGTGATGAATGTATTGACTGTAAACATCAAGGTGGATTTTGTCCCCCCTCACGGCTCATTCATAATACGGCAGCTAGCAGGTGGCTAGCGGGTGGCTAACCAGTGAGCCGCGCCTGTCCGCCAGAGTGCTCGTGGGCACGAGATGCTGCTTACCCACACTCCTCTGCGCTCTTATGCAAATTAGCTCCGTTAATCACTTTTTGTAACTGTCAGGAAAGCTGAAATGAAAAGAAAATACCAAATTTATATTTATTTACTTGTAAATATTATAATGTTATTTTAATAGATGGTGAGAGTGAGATATGGCTTGTCTGTGTTTTTCATGCATTACCGGTAACTGCAGTGTTTGTTCAGGTGATTAAGGATGTACATTATATTGGTCAGTGGATGGTCATTTTTATCGCTGTCGAGAAATAGCACCTTTTGTTTGATGCTATCTCCTGCCATCGCTTTCTTTGAACCCCGTATCATCGGGAAGAGATTGACGGTGCTCTGCGGCGTCTCGGACCTGCCTCCGCATCGGGCGGTCGCCGCAATCAGGCGGAAACCCGGCCGTGTGTTGCGCTGCTCGCTAATGGGCCACCACACTGCTTATCAAAGCCTTCCGGATATGCCGGCGAGATGCTGGCATTAACGTCACCAGATCAGATTGTAGCAGATGGATTCCAGAATTAATTGGAAAAATGCTGCGGTTACGATGCCGCATATCCACAACACGGCCGGCCCAGTGGCTGGCAGAAAATAAGAGCGTTTCTTCAAATAAACAGTTAGCGGGGTGACCAATAGCCGTGCTTGTTTATATCGCCACAGCAACAGTTGCTAAATCTAGCCTGTGCTAGCTGTCTGAAGGCTGCAGCGATGGAGGATGCATGCTGGATGGAGCCGCAGATTTTTCCTGGAGAGCAGAGGAATGTTTGTGTGCCTGTGTTTGAGGGAAACTGTACAGTTTTTGGTAAGCCTCTACTGTAGTTTTTCAAGAGCAGCGGCACTGACTGAAGAATGTCAAAGACTGTAGCATTATCCTTTCCAGACAGTGAGATAATTAATAATAACCTAGGAATTGCAATGTTATTTTTATTCTTCTTTCTTAAGCTGATGGGCCGGTTGTTGTTTACAGAAGCAGATTAAGGCCTCTCTGTTGACACTAGTGTTTACACAGTCTTCTGTTCTTATTGGATTTTCCTTATGGGATTCAGGAAAATGGCCCAAATTTCAGATGTTTGTAGAGAGTGCGGAGGGCGGCCAGTTAACACGGAGGCGGTCTGGGGTGGGGTAGAAAGGCTGCAGAAAAGGCACAGCGTTCAGGCACCGAGCAGAGACTACCTCCTGATGACACAGAAGGGACTTTTTAATCAAATCCTTCCGCTAGCCCTGTGGGGGAACCTGATTTCGCTTGTTCACCCAGCCTGAACTTGCCCTTTGGGGTCATACCCTACAATGATGCGAGCGTGGCAAAGACCAACCAGCAGTCTGAGAACATGGATTCCTCTTTCTCTCTGTAAACTATTGCATAATGGCTGCCCCTTAGAACTTCCCTGTATTCTAGAGGTTTTGTTTATTCTCCTTCCTGTCGTCTTTCATGTCTTGCTGGCGCCTTTGGAGAGCTTAGTTTACAGTATGGTGACCCTGCTGGCGTGTACCGTTGGGCCACTTGGCTGTTGCCAGAGCCGACCCTGGCCTCACAGTGAAAATACTACTTCCTTTAATTTTATCTTCCTCCTGTAACCCTGGAGACAGATACTCGGAAATTGAACAAGTTGCAGACGACTTAGATGTTTTATGTTGCTTAGCAACTGTCCCCCCCAACTTTCATTCTCGCCCCTTTTCGATGTTTTTCCAGCCTGCCAGAGTTAATTAAGTTGCATGAGGATGATAGTAAAGGAAGGCTTGGTTTATTTATTTGCTATTTAATAATTAATTTGGTGTTGTGTAGTGGGGCCAATGTTTAAAGTTGTCCGCCACTTCTGATGCCGTGGGCTTCTGCTTTCTCCAGGAACGGTCAGTTTCTGGACTTCCTTGGACTTGTTCCCTGTCACCCTTAACCCTGCGTCCCTCCCCCAGGTGGCTAGTCGTAGGTCGATTGATGCGCCGCTCGCTGTGAGCCGCTGCTGATTGGCAGGTCCATCTGTCACTCTGCCCCAGGGACGGTTGTCGCTCTAATTAGGACGCTCGCTCTGCTCGCCTCCCGGGGCTTGATCCAGCAACTGAACTGAAGATCAAATAACACACCTCCTTTGTAGGGGCCTGGAAAGGTGCCGGCGGAAGATCGAATAAAAGCCCCTGTTTAAGTGCCGTGTGCCCAAGAGGCTCTTAGCTACACCTGCGTGGCACTCCTGCGCCCCCCCCCCCTCCCCCACTGCAGGCACATCTGCTGTGGCTCTACTCTCCTGGCTGTTGGAAGATCAGCCACTGAGAAGCGGGAGATGAGTTTGTCTACATGCATTTTTTGAGCACTGGGGAAGGGTGGGGAGGGATCTTCTTACTCATTGCGGATCTTTTACTGGGAGTATTACCAGGAGCGTGGGCTCAGCGGTCTGGAGGGCACGGTGTACTCTCAGTCTCCCCCCTGGGGATAATGCTGTGAGGAGTCTGCTCGTGGTGCAGTCTGGAGCACCTGTTCTTCTGGGCTGGAGCCACCAAGGACTGGTAGCGGCAGAGGAGAGACCAGGACACAGGCTCTGCTGCAGGGCAGTCTGCTCATCTACCAAAGTTTTCTTGAAGTGCATCCTTCAAAAGGCTTTTATGATGCCTGGGAAAAAAATAAGCATTTCAGAGTAGAAAAATATAACAACAACCAAAGAAACGGTTCGGCAGATTAATAACGTATGGCTTTCTCAGGAGGAACACTAGTGCCTTAAGATCTTGTAAAACATTTGTGTTTCTGCATCTGGGAACAATGTTATTTTGGAGTAAAATCTCGCAGTGGTGTCAGGCAGTATATGGATCTATTGGAACAGTTTATCTTCCAGTATCGCATTCAGGTTCAAATTCCTGTGCCCACGATTATTTTAATCTGTTTATGTCATGCGATTCAAGGTGGTGTGCCCATGCTATCGTTGAAAATGATGGCAGTGCCCCATTAATTGAATGCTGAGGTTCTTGACGCTTTTATGGGTAGTAGTAAGCAGAGCTGTGATATTGTGGAATGGTCATTAGGGACAAGATGGTGAACTGGTTCTTCTGCTACCTCCAGAAAGCTTCCCTAGGGTGCCTGACTGCTGGGCAGGCTGTTGCAGTAATGATCATGGCATCTTGTTAGGAAACCCCTTTAAGGAGTAGCAGCTCCCCAACCTTCAGTCTTTTGCATGTTTAGCTTTTCTGTTTTTTGGTCAGCTCTCCTGTCCCATTCAGTACCCAGGAAGCTATATCACGGGTTATCATGTTGTCTTCCTCCTCGATTCCACTTTTCTTGGGTTAAAGGCATGGTTTGTGGCCCTCACGTTTACAGCAGGTAGAACTAGGCCCAAAGCATCAGTGGCTTGTTGACGTTGACACTGGCTCTGGTGACCTTCTCAAAGGACCCGGGTTGAGATAAAAGTGCGGTAACGTTGATTCCTTTGTAGTGAGCCTCCCACATGCTCTTGTGGCTCCTCGTGTCTTGATAGATGACTCTTAAGGTGATGCTTGTGTCTGGTGCAGTTTTCTTCCTCCCGCGGAGGTTTGCTTACTCTGCATCTTGTCGGCTTTCCTCCCGAGGCACCCGCTTTCGTTTTTCTCTTGTTGTTTTTCTTTGCGTATCTGCGGACGGCCGTGTTAGATGCATCTGTTAAGGCTCTGATAAGAGAACCTGCTGTGCAGAAATGTGCTTTAGCTTTTAGGTGAAGGCAAGGGTAGCCTTACCGGTAGTAGGGCCCGGTGAGTGGGCTTGGAGAACTGAATGGGTCGATCGGGAACCGGACGTGTTGGTGTTGGTAGCTCCCATAACACTGCAGTTCATCCTGGCTTGACGGCGACCGATGGCCACCACTGATGCCATACTGCTCTCCGGGTCGTACAGGCTAAGTCACTCTGGCACACGCCTCTCGGGATTCATTTCCAAGCCGTGTTTTGCAATGAACCCACCGGACACGCGCTGTGGGAGCAGTCGTCCATCAGCCGCGTGGCCAGCGGAGTTGAGCTCCTGCTGTCGCTGAGATAGGAGTCCTTCTCAAACTAACTGTTTTTTATTTATTGTTTTTTTTTTCTTCTGATGGAGGTGACTGAAGATTCACAGCTTTATTATTTGCCGGCAAGGACTGTACATACAACCAAAATGAGTTCTCTGTGTACCTTGAGATTCCTTCATTTGAAACACTCCTGGGGGAGGGGGGGGGATGACAACAGGAAGTCACTAGAGAAAATAAGGAATAGGCCTGCTTTTTTTTTTTTTTTTCCCCTTCTACCGGAGAGTTGAAGTCCTCGGGCAGGGAGGCTAGGTGTCGAAACGCCCGTGCTGTTGTTTTTTGCCGCAGACCTGTTTTCGAGCAGACGGCTCTTTGAAGCATGCTGACGGCGCTCGTTGGCGTGTATCGATTGGGGGGGTCGTATTGTTTGGTCAGCAGTGGCGGGGTCACTAACATGGAGACTATTTGCCGCCGCCGCGTGCTCTTTGATAGATGGGATGGCGAGACCTGCGGGATCCCCTGAACTGGGTATGGATCTGGTTTTGGTGGCCACTCCCCCTGACCACGTGGTTCTGGGTAAAAAGTGCTTCCTGGACCTCCTGCCTATTTTTAGGCCTGGATTATCGCTGTGCCGGGCTTTATATCTCCGATTACGTTTTGCTCTCTTATTACAGTGCTTGTAATTATAACTGTGCTCCTGCTCTGTCCCCCTCAGTTCACAGGCACTTAAGAGCTACAGCTCTCTGTTATGCCACATTCCTTATTCCTTATGTTAGATATGTGGGTTGCTCTGAATTTTCCCACTGGATGTAATGGAAAAGGTGTGGACCTGGTGCAAGTATAGATGTTTTCCACCTCCTGAATCTGAATTGAAAAAAGTGGCTATACTTTCTAGCCACGTGTTGAGTGTGAGGTCTACAGCTGGGTTCATCTGTGGCAGCACAGCGCTGACCTTACCTCGCTGACTGAATGCGAGCGGTAGCGCTGAGTGTGCCAGTGCAAAGGGGGAGAGCAGTGAAGGGGCGGCCCTGGCTTTTTGGCAGAGGGAAACAAGGAACGGTGTTCATCGGCTGTTTCCAGCAGCATTCCTGGACCAGCGCTGAGGACCTCGTTGTGGTCCTACAGGACTATGGCTTTAAACACAATTTTTTTTTTCCTGTGCAGGTACCATTGCCAGCTTCCCCTCTCCGGTAGTCTACCCACAACATAAACTGGTGTCACTGGTGACCCGGCAACGCTCACCATGATCATGCATGCCCATCCATGCATTCAGAAACGTGTATTTATACTGAATTCTAAGCTGTTTACAGCCCATTGATAAACCGATCCCTCCTGTTCTTTGCCTGAGCTGTTTGCTGCATGGTGGCGACCGCCCCCCCCACACCCCCTGGTCTCCTGATACCGTACAGAAAACTTACTTCATTCAATCTGGAGAAAATGAGAGGCTGTCAGAAAATGACAGTGTTCCAGTGACTGGGCCCTGACAACCACCCCCCACCCCCCCACTTCTGTCTTTTGTTTTCACCCTTCGGTTCGGCGAAGCTTGATCACGCTGACAAGACGAGCATGTCGCCCTGCCGCAGTCGAGGGGGGGAACCGCGGCACGGTGCCTTTTTTATGCAGTGACTGTATGGAGGGTTACGGTGACATGCCGGCCAGCGTTTAAGATGCGCCTCGGGGACGTGTTGCGCCGATCACGTTTGCTTGCTGTAGCACAATATTATTCCCCTCTGTGTAGTTACGGGGCAATTGGGAGCATTAAAAACCTTTAATAAAAAAAAAAAAACTTGCAATTATTAGGCTCCAGGCTCATCTTGACCCTGCACTGGATAAACAGTTATGAAAGATGGATGGATGGATGGATCTTGCTGTCTGAATCAGGACAGGGAGATGGAATTGCATGACGGGGACGGTGGGGGGAAGGTTTGGGCGTTTTTATTAAGGTATCAATTTTAACGGGAGGAGAGGAATGAAAGAGCAAGACAGGTCTACTGGCTTCAGTATGCCGGAACGTGGGCAGACTGGTGTGGAAAGGGTGGCGAGGTCTAGGACCAGTGGATAGAACCGGGGTCCATTTTAAGTCCTCAGTGTCAGACATTGCTGTCTGAATGGGGTCATCACCCGCACTTGCCCTACAGGCTCAAACAACATCAACCCAACAAATGTCTATACGAAACGCACAGCAGCAGGAGCAATTTATTTAGAATGTCATAGAATTACGATCTTGATGCTCGCGGTGATAGTCAATAGAAAATTAGCGGCAGCATGCTAATGTTTGGTTTTGCAGCAGGAGACTGTCGAAGAGAAAGGTGGCGGGAAAAACGCATCCTGTAATCCCAGGATAGACATTTGTCAGTTCAAGTACATTGGTTTAACAAGCTAGCTTCATGTGTAACATGCTGTTTTGGTGCCTATTAACCAATAAATGCAATACAATATAAACAAATCTTTTCAGGAAATTCCGATATGCCCTTTCTTACCTGGTTGTTCACGCTTTGCAAAATAATGAAACATCAATATATATACATTTATCGTATTCAAGAAAATGTGTAGCGCTGGCACACAACTCGCTGCGTTGCTTTTTAATGGTTATCTTGGAAATGCAGTGCCAAATGCACTCGAGAAATGCGATAAAAGCATTTTAGGTCCCGCCGGACCTCCTAAGCTCTCGAGCTCACAGGTGGATGGATCCCTTGCTGTAAACAGTGTGCAGCGGCGCTCTGGCGTGTTAGCTGCTGCAGGCCTGCCAGCCACTGCGCGAAGGCCACTGGCGGTGTCGCCACACATCCTCGGGGATCCTGGGGTCCATAGGGACCGGTAGTTTCTGGTTAGTCTTTTGGGGCTTAGGCTGTTTAGATTAGATTAGATTGGTATTAAGTATTACTTTTTAACGAAGGATACTGTAAAACCAAATGCATGTATCGGATTAAGTGGATAATGAACATTTCGGGTCCAGTTTTGCACAGGACTTCTTGCAGAGCAGTTTATTTTGTCTGGTTGTGTCTGTGATTCAGATTTAATGTATTAATTTGTTTAATCGTTTTTACCCCTGCTACCCCCGTTTCCCCCCCTCCCTTCTTCAGGCGGAGCTGACCGGCATCAAATGGCGGCGCTACATCTTCCGTGGTGGGGGGGAGTGCGGGCCCGTGATCTCGGCCCCCGCCCAGGACGACCCCATCCTGCGCAGCTTCGTCCACTGCGTGCAGGCCAACCTGCTGTGCATGTGGCGCCGCGGTGCCAAGCCTGACGCCAAGGAGCTGTGGATCTTCTGGTGGGGCGAAGAGCCCAACCTGACTGACGTCATCCATCGGGAGCTGGAGGGTGAGTTCCAGAACCACCTCCCCCCCCCGGGTCCTGAAGCTCAGGTGTTTGGTTGGTTTCACATTTTTAGTAGGCTTCTTGGTTGCCCGATTCTCATCTGAAGCCCCAGGGGAGATGGAGGATGAGGTGTTGAACGTCTTGTGTTGTTTTCGTGACGCTCCCTTCATGCAGTGCGCTTGTGGAAGGATCTTTCTGGTCGTCGCCTCCTCTCCGTGCACTTCACCTGAAAGAGTTGCCGCCATCAGCACAATTTGGCCTATTTATAGGGGCATTTGCATTCTCTGGCTGTGAGCACGCAGGAATATCTGGTACGGTGACTAGCGAGGCAAAAGAGATCTGGAACTGAAAGCGGGGGAAGAGTAAGTGGGCATTGGCTGCGCTGGGGTGGGGCAGGGCCGCATGGGGACAAAAAAGGAATATTCAGTTTGATTTATACATTTTTTTGGTAATGGATGGTGATGCTCCTCACAGCAAGTCAAACGTCTCTCCTACACTGCATGTTGTGCCACAGGAGCATGTGCCCGGCGAGTCATTTTGCTCAGCAGATTTTCCATTCTGCTATTTAGATAGGCTTATGATCGCTTCTCGGTTTTATTATTTTTTTCCCTTCATAAACGTGACATTTAAAGAGGTGGCCTATACTGCAGAATTATTTAATCTCAGCAAGAGATACTCAGAAAAGATGTAGTAATCTGTCGGCCGGGAATGGAGAAAAGCATAAAATTTTAGTTTGACAGATTCACAATGCCGTTAGTAACTGCCATTGGCGTGGTTTTGTGAAGATGTATTTTACCTTCACAGAGGTAATGATTTTCAAGCATGCGATTCCTTTCCTTGTTTCGGATGGTGACTCGCACAAATGCTGGGGTCTCTTTCAGGCCGAAGGGAAGCCTTTTGCGATCAAACCGAATTCGGTTTATTCGGCTAAAGGGGCAGACTTGCGTGGCGGGTGGATGGAGCTTGGGGAAGTTCGTAATGTGACTGCCGACGTAGGGAGAGGAGGGGGGTGATGGCGCAGGGGGCTTCTGGGCTGCTGCGCGATTTATGCCATTCCGCTAAGGCTCCTTCAGGTGCGTTTTTAAATTGACATTAGCGTTGCCCATTTAGAGGTGTCAAGGGGGAGTTAAAACAACAGTTAAGGCTTTCAAACAAGGAAGAACCACCTTTCATTGCTGCAAAAGTAAAAAAATAAAACGTCTGGCTCTCGGAGTGTGGTGAAGAATGGATTTACCTGTTCCCTGACCTTGCTTTTGCAGCAGAGTTGAATTGAACTTGAAACGCTGTTTAAACACGGGTATTGGTGAGTCTTGCAGAGCCACTTTTAGGCCCCGGGTAGCCAGATATGTGAATGGAATTTGGCACAACTGGGTGTAATTATCTCGTTTGTAGTGCTTTTGACGCGGATGTGACTCCAGTAGCCTGCTGTACATGTTTAAAAAAAAAAAAAAAAAAAAAAAGGCTTCACTCTCAGATGCATTGAGTGAATTTTAATGAGTGTGTGGCTGATGTCATGATCTCCCTCCCTCTCTCGGTCTCCAGCTCTCTCTCTCTGTGCCCCTCTCATTTTTGGCCTCTCTGGTCACATTGTCATCAGTTACCACTGGTGACAAGCTGCACAGGGGAGAATTTTGAATGGTTGCCTGACGATGACAGGGTTCGCCGGCATACGCCAGCCTCGATTCCGGACTAAGTAAAGCTGAAGGGTGATGCGTGGTATTTATGTATTTATTTAAATCTGGTCGGTCGGTCTGTCTGTCTGGAATGGTTCCTTGGGAGTGCGTGCTCATGTGGTGTGAGTGTGTCGGGATGGGGTGGTGGGGGTGGCATAACACACGATCCCTATTTCTCTGTGGCTCATTGAGAAGCGGCTGACTGGATTATCAGGCGAGCCTCGCAGTGATGCCCCCCCCCACACAGACACACAAACTCCCAGCTCCAC
>JAODLD010000124.1:3706460-3720559 GCA_026781065.1 Mormyrops boulengeri
GTGTTGGAGCAGTACAATGCCCTCTCCTGGCTGACCTGCAGTCCTGCAACCCAAGACCGTCGTTCATGCCTGCCAGTGCATCTGGCCGTCCTCACACAGATGTACAACGCCATACTTAACCTGTTATAGACCTGAAATGTGGATGGCATCCCTGAGACTTGTCCTTCTTGGGCCGAGCGTAGAGGATGTCTGGAGGTGCATATCTTTCGCCTTGTCCCACAACTTGGAAACACAGGAAGATGTGAGTCGTTCTGTGCCCCATTTCGGACACCGCTGGAGAGATACTCAGGGAGACGGTGGCTTGCATCTTGTTTCTGGGTCTTGTGCCAGAATGCCCTTGTGCAGAAAGGCTGGCGTCAGTAGAATGTCGAAATACTCACTGACGATCGGGCTGACAAGAAATGGGCACAGAATCATTAATAATCTTCAGAGGTGGTAGCCGTTGGTGGTGTGACTTCAGAGGTAACTGGGAGCTGTTCCCTGAAGACACTGAAACTCAGAGAGAGTGTTTGGTTGGCCAAACCAGGCACGTGTCTGATGCCATGGGACGGACCTGCCGTCGGCTTGGTACGTGTGGTATGTTGGGCAGGTGGAGGAAGCAGGGGACGATCTTTTGTCTTGTCGGTGGTCTAGGCAGCAAGAGGGAACAGGGATCCCCCCCAACGCCACACTAGAAATCCAGTGTATCTCTTGGACCAGCGGCAGGTGAGGCCAGTGCGACCCCCTTCCCCCCTGGGTACAGTTATACCAGCATTAAGGACCAAAGCCTGTAGAATCCGCACCAGTCATCTCTCCATCTTCCTCTGGCTCATCAGTCCCAAGGAGGCAAACCCAGAGTTTTGGGCATCTCCACGGAGGTGCGCCACTCCTTCCCTTCAGCCACACGACTTCCTCTTTGTATTTTATTGTACCGAGTTTGTCTTGCAGTCCTTTGCTAACGTGCTACTAACAGCATCCATGCCAACATCGCGCCGGAGGACGAAGAGCTCCCTCTTCTCTGAGGATAAACATTCGACAAAGGCACTTTCCCTCCCTTCGCTCCTAAGTGACTGTTTTACTCTTATACATGCAAATGCGATGGACTGATTTTTTTTGAGAAATGAATCCAAAAATTAAAAAAATTATGTAACTGTGTATATTGTAAAACTGACATTTACAAAGAATTGAAATTATTTTAATAATTAAAGCAAAAAAATTGAAATTAAAAAAAAAAAAAATTCAAGGCCTCCAAATTTAATTAAAGCAGCTTTGCAATCAGTAAATTTTTTGGAAAAAAATTGAGAAGTTGGTCAAATGCCATATATACAGGTCATTGTATATATAGCGTCTAGTACTATAAATGCGTACAGTATATGTTAGGGCTAAACACTGGGTGCAATCAGCTATTTGATTTAATTTAATTTGTATTTTGTTTTATTTTACACACTCTTCAGGGAACTTTTGCCTAAACATTCAGCAGAAACATCCACCGTTGGCGACATCCTCCGCATATTTCATTCTCAGTGGTACCACATTTCACACAGCCGACATCGCTGGGCAGTACCCATTGGTTGAGTTGGCTGCTACTTCTTCACTGCGACAGTTTTCAGTGTATATAAAACACATTTTATTTTCATTATTTGACCGGAGCTCTTCCGCAGTCATTATCGGCTGAATTGTCATTAGCTAATTCATGCTTAGCCCTAATATATACATATATATATACAGTGTATACCTCCTTAAATCAGCCACATGAGGGGGAAAGTCTGTTCCTAGAATTCTCATGAAAAAATCAAGAAATATACATCTGTTATCAAAGATATTGCATTTTAGCAGAGGTGGATAGTTCTGGTCCTGAAAGTAAATATCCAGGCCAAAATTTTGTGTCAGCCAACCAGTTGAGTATAGTCATAGTGACTGAGTACGCAACTGGTTGGTTGAAACAAAATCTTGGTCTGGATTTTTACTTCTTGGACCTGAACTATCCTCCTCTGCATTTTAGTTTCCTATACTTTTTTATTGTTATGGTTACTATCAAGAAATGTTGTCTTTTAGCTTTCTTTTTTTATTTAATGATTTAAGTTAAGGAACTAAATAATGCAGATATATTTATGATTTTTTTCTGCAAAATAAACTTGAAATAGGCAATAGATATAAAAGTATGCATTTGAGCATTAAAATGTATTGTATGTTTAACTAATATGCATTATTTTAGTGGTGGTTTTAAAAGTTGTAAATCGAACCATTGACCTTTTCACCTGTTTCCCCTCCTCTTCCTCCTCCCTTGAATAGCCCCGCTTATTTGTATAACCCCTCGCATGTTTGTACACATACCCATTTGAGCTACATTTTTGGAAACTCTGAAAAGCTGTATATTTCATGCTGGTTTGATTTATTTTATCATATGTGATTCCTATGAAGCATTTTCGCAGTGGACTTTTTAAAAAAAAAATCAAAAAAAAATTCTGTCAAGTGCTGGGCTGAGGATCGGTGGCCTCTCATTTAGTGTACTGCAGCGAGAGTACGCTAAGGAAAAAGACGTCACATTTGCAAATTTGATACTTCTGTTATCATTTTGAATATCAATATCAGTCAGATCTATCTTGGGGAAAAGAACTGTATCTTTTACACTCTTTTTTAGTAAATTATTAAATTATCGAAAAATCGATGTACTTCGTTTGAAGTCCTTGCCTTAATTTCTATTTTGATTCACTTTAAATGTGGTTGTTTTGTGTGTGTGACGGATTTGCCATCAGATGTGTTAGCCGTGCAGTTTTTTTTTTTATTTCAGGGACTGAAAAGGCTGAAAGAGAGCTCTCACCCCGGCAGGTGACGGTTCCCCGTCTGCTCAACACTGAGGGAGGTCCCTGTCACCTGGCCCGTGTCACTGTGGTACCTTAATGACGCAGTCACAAAGGCCGCATAACCCAGAGCCCGATAGCTAAACTAACCCACAGAATACTGTGGTAGCTGGACATGCACCACCTGACTGACCTGAGGGTCACATGGTCAGGGCCTTTCCAGAGACACTCATGAGTCCAATGCCCATGATCTGGGTTTGACTGCAGCAAGGCGTCCTGGTGACTGCAGATTCCATTAGGAGGGCAAGAGGACAAACTGGCTGGTCTGTGGTGGTCTTCTGATACATTTATTTAGCAAAGACGTTTATCTAAAGCGATGTTTGAGGGAGCAATTGAAGTTAAGGCCCTTGCTCATGGCCCAATGGTGACATCGCTCTGTTGATCATGGGATTTGAACTAGCGACCTTCTGATCAGAGTCCTAACCTGCAGAGCCGCATACCACCCCCCACTACCTATGATGGCCTAGAGATTGTGTGTTGTTGACAGTGGGGCGAAGGGATTAATTATGCATTTCAGGTAAAAACAGTGAAAGGAAAAGAAAAAATGTGCAAGCAAGTTTTTCAAGGTTTATTATGTGTATACAGTGAGACGCTCCACCCACTGTAGAAAGGTTTTTCTTTCCCTAATGTAGAACTAAGTGGAAATGCTCCCTCCGCACACCAGTCCAACCTAATTAGGCGGCCGGAGCAAGGACGAGGGTCTATTTAAAGATCGGGGTCAGGTCAGACAAAAGGGCCCAATCCGACGGCAGACTTTAAAATGAAACAGCCTTGAAGCGACCGAACGGTTGCAGAAATTGAAAGTGGGGAAGAAAGGTTTAGGGTCGCGTCCGTTGTCATTGTTATTGAGGTCAATGAATGGAGAGTCTGATAAGTCAAAGCACTGAGCTGCTGCTCTGATGGCCATTGTGATGGGAAACGGGGGGGCGCTCTCGCTGAATACCCTCCACAAATGGCCTATTAGCCTAACAATATTCACCTGTTCTCCCAGTGGGCTACATTAGGCTGTTCCGGAACAGTCTGAGGGCTGGGAAGGAAGCCGTCCTCACACCGCTGTCACCTTTCCTTCTGATTGTCTTGGATATGGTCGGGAGCCATGGAAACCCAAATGTGTATCAAGGAAGGAGAAATTTTGGCCTTTGTTTAAAAAAAATTATTAAAAAAACGACACACCACTGACAACAGGCGAGAAGTTGCATGTCTGTCTTTTTCGGAGCCTCTTGTTTAGCCTTAGTCGCGATTATCTGGGGCTGGTCTCAGGGGATTTGGGATATAAAGCAGTCTGGCAGCGAATTTATACTCACACACACACACACACTCTCTCATGCTGAGGACAAGCCACCAAATCACTCTTTACCCTAAAAGAGTAGGATATCAGAGTAAAGGTAGATTAGAGCGATATCTTGGGAAAATATACAATGCTGTGACAATGAATACATCCCCTATACTACGTATCCAGGGCTCAGCAGTGCAGTAATCTTTTTAGAGTGTAGTTTAGATTTTTCAAATACTCGTAATGTGATAAAAACGGCAGAACTAGACAAATATTTTCCCTAAATGGAGTGAAAATGAGGTTCTTAATGAAGATATTAAAATCTAAAAAGCATGTAAGACTAAATGCTAATAAATATACTGTTTATTGTCAGAGACTGTGACTCTGTAAAGGCGCCACTGGGGGGCGCTGCTGCTATATGCATCAGCCGTGTCTTCATTCAGACTCGCAGCTGCGGTCTGTAACCCCACGTTCCCTCCCACAGGTGCCAGCGGCGAGGCGTCCGGGTTGCCGTCCCACTCTGAACCCAGGATGAACCAGGCAGGGCCCCAGCAGGCCACGTGATGGGGCCACGAGGCGTCAGTGCTTTGAAGTGCGGGGCCGACGTGGTGGGTCCAGTTAAAAACGTCTAACACCCCGGGGTCAGGGAGGGGTCAGCCTGCGCTGCCAGTTGGGCTGCTCGCTGCGATCAGACTCTGGGTTTATAGGGTGTGAGGTAGAGGAGTAGATTTTTCATCCACCTCTCACCACAATATAGCCCCCCCCCCCAAGAGAACCAGCTGTCTGAGAACCCTGATGGCCATTAATAGGCCATAGGGTTCCAGTCTCCTGGGACCTGCACTTAATCCTGTTCAGGAAAGTGGCGGGGCATTAAGGTCCTTGCGTTAAACTTGTACGAACACCAACAGATATCCCTCTGAAGTGGAAAAGAGTCCGCAGGCTTGATGAGAAACCACCCTGACATTAAGCGCTTCAGCCACCTGTCACACGGCATTAACGTAGCACCTTTAAACGCGAGCCTCTCCTCTCCTTAAGAACACGTCGCAGCTGCACCTCAGTTCGGTATCAGGTACAGCAGACACAGCAGGGGTATCCTGTTGACGGTACCGATTGTTCCAAAGTTATTTTTGGGTGACGTATGTCAGGAAAACATTGAAGGTTTATATACGATTAGCCACCAATATAATAACAAAGTAGTACACAGATAACTGTACATCTCTATTTATATATTATATTTATTTTATTTTTTATAAGGTATAGAAAATTATGTAATGTAGAAAGAACAAAAGGGTTTCATTGCACACGTGCGATGAAAATAAAGATATTGTACTCGAACAGTCTATGCTGGGGTATAAGAACTAGAGGGAACGTGTACCCCCTAATATTTAATTTAGCTTCATTCATCCCCGCATTAAATAGACTTTTGTATTTAAATGATTAAGTGTCCCCCTCCAATATCAAACTCTCTCCTACACTGTTGCATGGACGGGTATAGGACAAAGCTAAAGTCTATTAAAAAAATCATGTATGCTTTATTTTAAATATGGAGGGGGATGGATGCATTATTCTGTCAGCTAAGACCAAGCACCATGGCAATCCTCTCAAAACGCTGTAGTTGCCAAGCGGCAGCTTGTGCTCAGACAGATCTCCAACAGCCAGCGCCGCCCGAGCAGGTAACCTTCCAGTGGCGATGCAGGACCTGCCAGCGCGCTCTGTTTGAACCATGCGCCTCTTGGCCCGCCAGCCAGCGTCTCTGACTCTGGCTGGCCCTCGCAAACCAAGCGTCTGTCTCGGAATGTGGGAGAGCGCCGGGCCGTCGGGTCCCTTCCAGTAAATCTCCCTCCTGGTCCTGCTCTGTCGCCCTCAGAGGGTCCAGCCTCCTCGGGGCCCCATGAAAACCCCAATTAACACTCCGGTCAGAGTAAACACAGGCCGGGAGGATGAAAGCACTTATCGACTTCAAAGATCTTAAAGATCAGCCTACGTGGAACTCTATAAAATATATTTCTGTATACATACACTGTATATGGGAGAAAATGTCAGACTATATTTGTGACGATGGCTCCCCTGCACCACAAATTTGTTAGGAATGACACTTTTATTACTTAAACAAAGAGAAGCACATCGGCCACAGAAAGGACTTCTGTAGATGTGTTAGAGACGCGGAGCTTGTTTGTCCCTGAGAGAAGTGGAACTGCTCGCTATGGCTAAGTATTAGGGAGATGTGTCCACATCTGAACAGCGGCGGAGATACGATAAGGTTAGCTGGTAGGTGAGAAGCCAGGCGTCTCGATGGGGCTGTGAACTAGCATGCGGTGTTTGTCATGGAGGCGCGGCTGAAAGGGCCCGGGGTGCTTGGTAGCGAGTGCAGAAGGTCATGGGCGGGCCTTAGTTGTTCAGGGGCTGTTGGGGGAGGCTTGTGCTAATTGAGAAGCACTCGGGAAGAATGTGTTCAACAAAAATGGCATGCACTGTGGGTGTATGAACAACCCTTTTAATTGCGAGAGGATAAACAGAGTTCAAGCTAAGATGATGTGTGAGAAGGTCATAGGTTCAAATCTTGGGGGCAATAGAGAGATTTCACTGTCAGGCCCCTAAGAATGGTCCTTAATCCCCAATTGCCCCAGGGGCAGTCTTAACCCTGCTTTCTTGGGGGAAAAAAAAAACTTTTTGCGGCATCTGCTAAATAAATGAAATTTTAAGTTATATAGTCGAAGGTTAGGTGAGTCACCAAGGCAGAGATACCATGGTAAGTTGTTTGTTTTTGTTGACCTCTTCCGCATTACCAGGGGCTCGCCCGTGTAAATGAATCAAGATTGAAGCCATTCAGACACAACAATTAGTCGTTTGCTGAAAACAACTCCAATGCTGCCTTGGGAGGTAAAGTCCACCTCGCTCATGCGTCTCTCCACGCACCCTCGTATCGTACCGTCATCAAAGGCAAAAGACGCACAACAACAATAATAATAATAATAATAATAAAAAATTGCACCATCTCCTTCTGTCTCTACGTGGCCCTCAGCGGTTCTGGCGCTGTTGATCGGCACAGCGGGCTTCTCACGGAACCGCCGCGGCGTATCGCGTTACGCAGAGATTAGAGCGACGCTGCCAGCGGTTATGATGTACGAGCTGCCGGGCCGCTTTGTTCACGGGCAGGAATGCTGGGAGCCGACTGTCTGCCTCTGGAGAAACGGAGGTGTTGTGAAAACAAACAGATGGCCCCGGGAGTGCGCGTACGTGTGCGCGCGTGTGTGTGCGTGTGGTCAGTGTTGACAGCGCGTAGTGGCATCGCGTTTCAGCTCGTATATGGCGCTTAAAGCGCCTCTCCGTACGAACTGACACTAAGTCATATATTTTAATGACGTTGCCATAAGAATTTGAAGTGAAAAGTATCAACAATCTGATATCTGTAGAAATCTAAGACATATTCAGACACATTAAGTAACTTTGCGATGCGAGTTAATATTTTTAATGAATATTGTGTTTCTAAGCGCAGTATTATATTTCACAGTGTTCGGGGAGATTATGCTAGAAAATGTATTTACGTGAACTGAGTAGGCACACTATATAAGGTGTCCTGTGATGGGGATGGTGATAATGTTGAGCTCAGAAACCAATGGAATACTTTCCACGTTAAGATAGGGCGACACCACGGGCACCATCGGACCCGACTCACCTGAGCATCTGTGTTGTGGTTGGGATGCCATTTCCAACCTCTGAGGCACAACCTGAAAACAGGTGTGAATATAGAACTTTGGGTCTTTCTAGAAAAAAGGAACAAAAGTCAAAGAAAAAACAAGAATAAATCCGCCTAAATATACAGTGCCTCTAAGGCACAATAGATACTTCATCTTTTGACTTAGGTTTAAGAGTTTTAACTGACTAC
Source organism: Mormyrops boulengeri (assembly GCA_026781065.1). Classification (NCBI taxonomy): domain Eukaryota; kingdom Metazoa; phylum Chordata; class Actinopteri; order Osteoglossiformes; family Mormyridae; genus Mormyrops; species Mormyrops boulengeri. The sequence goes on from JAODLD010000124.1 coordinate 3,714,460, forward strand.
ATAGATGTCTGCGGACAAACGAAATCGGCCTCCAAGTTAGCCTCGAGTCTTTCATTTTTAGTCGTTAGTATTGTAAAATAATAACGTTTCATTGATCTGTGCCGAATAGGATACGTCGCAGAAAAAAATACATATTCCACGAATGCTCTTAAATCACGTAACGACATTACAGCCCGATGCAGGATTCGCTTACAGTGCCGTGTTTTCCCACAAGGGGAGGATGTTGACCAACATTTCAGTGGCAGTGACACCAGGAGTCCGGAGTCTAGGCTTTTATCATGAAAATGATTTCTAAACATGAAAAGCTGTTGATCCCATTGTTAGAAATTAATTTATATTATTTTATTACATTATATTTCAGAAATTGATCGATCTGTATGACCATTCTAAAATAATCTAAAATACACCCTGAACGTACATTACACTCACACATTTCCACACAAAACTGCAGCTGTACGCCTAAAAGCAGACAGACGGTCTATGATGCTTAGAAATGAAACTTTTTTGGTTCTTCTGCGATATCGTGTAACATCTTCAAGCTACATGCTAAGGTGGACCCTCTTGTGATCCTAATGACCATAATGCCTAAAACATGGCCGATCGCGGAAAATTCAGCCCACCTGGTACGTGTCTTTTCCTGTTTGGAAAACCTTGCCAATAAAAATATTCGTTTCATGACACGTCTTTTTTTGTTTTTAACCAGCCCACATCAGTCCGTGTTAAAGTGTTTTCGTGTAACACCCTAAATCAAACAAACAAACAGAGCGATCTTTACTGGCGTATCTATTTTTGGAGGCCAGCCGGGTGAACAAGCTACAGAAAAAAATCAAAGCAGGACTGACACTGTTATTGGCCGATTCGACGACACGGCAGCCGAACGGCAGAGTATTTGCAGCCTCCTGATTTAGCACAGACTTCTCAGGGCCACAGACGACAGGTTCAGGCATACAGGAGGGGCCGACATCAGCAGACCTCTTGCTGTGGACATGCCGAGAAGCGAAACCCGGCGTTGAACCTTTTACCTTCACATTACTCTCGTTTTCAAAGCCAGCGACTCCTCGCGTTGCCTATAATTTTGTCATCAGTCACTATTTTTATGCAGCAGATGTTTCCAGCTGTCAGTTGGTCCTCCTACAAAGGAAGACTGAGAGCTCCTTCCTTTAAACATTTGCACATGTTCGCTTCTCGACCCAGCAGTAAGTGGGAAAATACACATCGTGTAGCATGACGCGTATTATCAATCTGCCGTGTGACCCCAAGGGCAGACGCGTAAGGCGGGGTTTGCAGCTTTTAAATACATATTGAATCGAAAAGAATCAAATTCGGGCCAATAAAAGCGGCCAGAAAGCATGTGAAACAAGCAGCAACAGTTGTGTAAATACCGTTTTATCAAATTCCAAGAACAGTAAAAAAACCGCTTTGTTTTAAACGGTATTGCATTTTTAAATAGCTATTGTTATTCCTCTTAATAAGGATGTAAGCAACCCCGTAAACCGATAGTACAGAGGTGGATAACACCATAATAATCATACATTTTAATGGATATACTATATCGAAATATATTTGTCTTTTATTTCTACGAGCTTTGAACAGTAAAATAGGCCTATTAGACATATTAACAATTTAAAGATATTTCCCTGGGCTACAAGTTTTCTTGTGAATCGCAGCAATTGTCAAATAACCTTTTTTTTTCTCTCCCCCACAACACACTGCAATTAACAGAATATTATTTTCTAAAGATCGGTAAAGTGATGAGTCTAAAGTGCTACAGTGGTTTTTATATTTAAGTTTTTGCCTGATGAAAATTTACCCGGAAGATATATACGCAAGTTGATCCATATTAACCTTAAAGTTATTGCTCCTTATTGAAAGACATCCCTCAAACCATAGAGAGCCGTGTTAAGCACATTTTCTATGTTTATGAAATATATATTAACACCAGACAAACTCTGTATGTTGTTTACAGCATAGATGCACTGCGCGCTTCACACATAAATATCGCTCTTCAGGGAAATTAAGCTACACTATATTATTAAATTACATTATATCCATATTATAACCCCAGATTCAGCAAAAGTTGCATCTTTTAACATACCAGATAGCTGTCGAATACGTTATCAAACAATGTGCCGCTAGAGTCGTTAGTGAAAGTTGCGGAAAGTACGCTTGGGGAATGATTGAAGCCGACCTAGCTGTCTTAGTTAATTTGCGAGCCGTCATTTGGGAGGGCCGCTTCTTCATGGTTATCGATTGTCCAACCGAGTCGAGATTGTAATGGAGGCAAACAAAAAGCTTATGGCTTGCGAGATTAGGGAGTTTTTTGAACGTCTTCTTCGCGAGGAATGGGGTCAGAAATCCATTTCCATTGGTAAGATTATTCTTCATATCCGCGTTAGGGGTAGATGCATGCCTACAAATCAGTTATCGACAATCATTATAGTTTACACCAATTATATAATTACATTTTTTAAAAATGACGGATGTGTAGGGAAATTGGTAATATTTCTGTGCGGCTCTATCCAGAGTTAAATTTACTGCAACATTTTCAGTTTGTATATCAGATGTGTAATCTACAATTTAGCTGTCAATGGACTGCTTACTTAATAAATTGTAAATAAGCATAAAAATGATACAGTTGCACAATTTCAGTGCTCTGTTAATTATTTAGCGTTAAATTTTAATATTCGAAGATTTTGTGTAGCTGTTTAGCGTATTTTAATTGAACATCAGTTAAGTTATGTAATATATGTGTGTGCTTACATATGTACTAGGCCTATATATGCAATTTGCTTTTTGACAATAACTTTTCAAGTGGGCTACCAAAATCCTAGTTACTTAAGGTAATTAAGGTACAACTAGTATTAGAAGATCGACATTGAAAAGTTACGTGGGACTGTTTGCGCCTGTCTTCCGAAATTCCTTGTCCCTACGACCGCGCCTCAAGCTTCTTTAATTGAAAAAGACGCGTTTTTAAACCTCCGACAGCGAAGCCTCAGAACTTGTTGAAACCATTTTAGAGCCGAACTTTCTCTCCACAAATGGTCTCGTTTAACATTTCCTCCCTTTCCCCAGTAAATTGCTCATTCCCACGGCACGGGGTGATTGAAAACGGCCGGGGTTATACTCAAGAAAATGGGACTTTCATAGTTTTCATAACAATCTACGAGGTGAGAGGAAGTTATTGTAGCCGTTTTCCTTTCTTGTGTAGCCCATTTATGCGAGGCTTTGAATTTGAACAGTTTCAGCTAATTTATCCCAATGGAAGCTGCTTCTTAATGTATCCGACTTTTTAACGACTGCGTGTATTTACTTTATAATACAACAGCTTTAATAGGCCTATGTGGGGTGAAGAGGAATATTTTGCAGAGTTGAATTCAGTAGTGTATTTTCATACTAGTTTATTTCTGACAAGCAGGTCTTTGTGTTTGATTTACTTATGTCATGTGCTCATGCAGTTCTTGTATCAAAGCAGGGCGGTTAGGACGCACGTCGTTTTACGGCAGAAGTACGCTATTGCGAACTCAATACTTGAACTCGATTTTCAATACTTGCTGCGATTGTTCGAATTCTGCCATTAAAAGAAAAAAGGTCCTTTCTTAAACACACGAAATACATCAGATTCTAAAAATATATATAATTACAACTTGTAGGGATTTTTATAGTAGTGATTATGTAATTTTAATGGGAAATTAAACGAATAAAAAAATGAAGCCATCTATAGCCTACAAGTAAACCACAGATAATTTAGGCCTACCGTTTTCATATCATCGTCGCTTAAAATACTGTTGGTTCTAATTCAAGACAGTATTTATGCCTGTTCTCTAAACATTTTCTGCCACTGAAAGGCGCTAAAACACTGCTAGTCATGAAGTCGCGTTATTGGCGTTTGCTTGTGGCATTGACGAGTTTATTACATTTTTAACATTCGAAGCTGCAAATATTGAGCACCTGACAAGATCATTCGTAAGTTCAAAACATGTCGTATAAACATTTTTGTGCCGATAATTGGAATATGAAGATTATCGTATTGATAATGCAAAACAAAATGGCGAAAATGTGACGAATGTAACTGTATTTCGGTAATCTTCTATATGTCTTAATTATTTTCTACTTTAATTCAATAAATTGTATTAGGCCTATATTTTCATTTAATTTTTACTGCGAATTGTAATGGTTAGGCCTGTTAAAAAATCTTATGCAATGTGCGCTCAAAGTTGAAATAAAGATCTGTTACATTAAACCGATGATTTTTAACCCGCACAGCCCGATTTTATATAGGCCTATAGTTATACACAGAATACAATTCTATTAAAATGTCACATAACAGGTTTGATACAGACATATTTATACATTTTCCATTATTACCTATTTTAAATTTGAATATCTTGTCCTGTTTTTTCAATAGCCAACGTAGAAACAAAATGCATATCACTAATATAATCCAGTCAGTTTGTAAGGCGTGACAACGAAATTTAACGTGAGGTTCACGGTTAAGTAAATCATGATTGTTATTAACATTATCGACCAGCTCCCTTGATTAAACAACCACCAACAATACACATTACCATTCTAGTGTATCAACTGGATTTTTGCCATGGCATTGCAAGAGTGAAGAATGAATCTAAAAGCTAACATTGCAAGGCCTTAAAGATTTAGGACCACAACAACAACTCCTTTCTCAGATATTTTCACCCTAATCTTGCAAGGGTGATTTTTTCATTTTAGTAACAACAGTATCAGCGCAGTGTCACTGCTTAACTGCACAAAAGGATTTCAGACTCTCCAGCTTCCCCCCCCCCAAAGACTATGCCATCGGATCCTATTCGGGTCACCCGGTCGAAAAGTAGTTCATTTTGATTAACATGACCGGTATTCCTCAGGTTACAGAAGCTGGTAGCTTGGAGTTTGACTGGGGTGTAATCCATTCCTCTAACCAAGCCTCTTCCCCCTTCTTGCTGTCTCTTGCTGTCAATCCCGCTTTCATCTCGGCAGCGGTGATCAATAGGCGCTCCCCTCGTAATGGGTTTTGCTCTGCAGTCACTGCAAGGGGGCATTTCAGCGCACGCATCGCCATCAATGGCACCATCAGGACACCGCAGAACAGGAACGCAAAAGGCTGCTGTTTACCGCCGTCCGCCCCATCTGCCACTATAATGCCCGGCCGCGGTGCCGACTTTGTGTTTGGTCTGTGTCACATCTGCTGGGTGATAATTTGCACACTGAATATTGACTCATTGTCATATTCATCAAGAAGGTTTCCTAGGCGGGGACTAATTAGCAAACCATCCATTGACGTTGACTTTGTTTCTCAATCATTCAAGTGAGATTTGTCCCGAATTTTCCTTGAGATCGCCATCGATTTTCTTTATCCTTCCATGCATGAAAATCTGCCAAAAAAAAGTATTAAGTATTTAAAAGTATTTATTATTTCAACTAACAGGTCACATCGCAGATCACATGCAGACATTTCCTGAGTGAGTCTGAAGGGAATCTACGCACATCTTTCTTTAAGTACTGGGATTTTGCTGGGAAACGTGCAAGCGCACATGCACCACCGATGGGCAAAGCTGCAGGTCAGGTGGGACTCGGAGGTCGACGGCGGTGCCGACTGCCACCACAGTGAGGCGCCATTCTTAATGAGCAGATGGAGAAACAAAGACACAGTGTAGATGCCCCTGCTGACGGGCCAGACAAGGCCCGGAAGTACTTCCTGTTGGCACATACCATTTCACGGGCACAGGAAGTAACACATACTGGCACGTACCATTCTCTGTAATAAAATAAATAAAACCTCTCATCCCTCTACCATTTAGGCTGCTAAAATGGCATCTTCTTCTCTGGCCTGGATGTTCAAGGGAGCCCAGTGTCACGGTAAAACACTTATGGCATGAAGGACCCACAGTCGGTTTTATTCCCCAATTTTACTTGGGGAAGACCAGGGGAAGTGTAAACATTACACCATGCCACATCCGCAACAGGTGCCACAGCCCTGGGACACCATGCCACATCCTAGGTCCTGTGCCACGTCGCCAACAGGTGCCACAGCCCTGGGACACCATGCCGCATCCCAGGTCCTGTGCCACATCCCCAACAGGTGCCA
>JAODLD010000124.1:3720659-3732726 GCA_026781065.1 Mormyrops boulengeri
CCACAGCCCTGGGACACCATGCCGCATCCCAAGTCCTGTGCCACATCCCCAACAGGTGCCACAGCCCTGGGACACCATGCCGCATCCCTGGTCCTGTGCCACATCCCCAACAGGTGCCACAGCCCTGGGACACCATGCCGCATCCCAGGTCCTGTGCCACATCCCCACCAGGTGCCACAGCCCTGGGACACCATGCCGCATCCCAGGTCCTGTGCCACGTTGCCAACAGGTGCCACAGCCCTGGGACACCATGCCACATTCCAGGTCCTGTACCACATCCCCAACAGGTGCCACGGCCCTGGGACAACATGCCACATCCCAGGTCCTGTACCACATCCCCAACAGGTGCCACAGCCCTGGCACACCATGCTACATCCCAGGTCCTGTGCCACATCCCCAACAGGTGCCACAGCCCTGGGACACCATGCCACATCCTAGGTCCTGTGCCATGTTGCCAACAGGTGCCACAGCCCTGGGTATATAAGTCCAAATTTGAAAGTACCAGGCCACGTGTCCAAGCACTTACTCTCTTCTTCTCCATGGCGACTCCCGACACGTGGCGTGCCCCAAAGTTGGGTTGGCGGTCCAGGCTGAAGTGCGCCTCGCAGTGACTCCTACAGAGCAACATTAGCCTGGAAATACTAATGCATCTTAATGGATATTCAAGAAGTGGAAGTATATTAAACAAATCACAGAAACACCCCAACTGTGGTTTGCGGTGAAATGCCCCACCTCCCTCCGTGTAATCCCTCTCCCTGAGTCAAGGGGGCTTTTATTACTTTTCATCCGGCCTCTCACACGCTCTTCACCATCAGCATAAAATGCAATCACTTGATGTAGGGTCCAAGAGAAGCTTTGTCCTCGCCAACATTAATGCAAACAGCAATAAGAGCCCGCGGCTCTCAGGCCCAGCCAGACGGACAGGAGGAAAGGCTCGTCAGCGGGATTCAAGTGTGAGAGATCTGTCCGCCGGAGGAGTAACCATTTCTGCCATGTCATAATTCATGTCTCCTGCCGCTTCCTTAAAAAATGCGACCATTCCCTGTCTTCCATTGCTCTGGTGGTGCGGCTGAGCTCAGGCAAGGGGAAAACGTGGTATAAAGGAGGGAAATTCTGCCTGAAAGCATATCCCAAGGAAACCGCATGACGTGCACCTCTCTTCCGAGACACACAAGGCCCCTCAATATTTTATCCACCCCATTTTTGGTTGTACTTTTCCCTCAGCTCTGATTTTTTGGTTTTCAAAGTGATATTTAAGGCTTAAAACTGCATGTATCCCCTGATACATTATTATTGTACAGTTCTAGTTAACTGTAAATCAAGGCGCTTGGCCGATATTTGCATTAAAAGATCCCTTACTAGTTCCCAGTCTCAGCCGTGACCTATGCACCGGGGAACACGCTAATGCAAATTCCTTGCTAAAATGGAACATGCTTTAACAGGTGTACGCGGCCTACGCAAGAAGACGTTGGGAACTACCTCAGACGTCCAAGCAACATGGCGTTACTGGTCTCCCTGTGCAGGAAGACATTTAAATGACACGAAAATGTATCGCGCCACTATATATTAGAGACAGGCTAAGCGGCTCCCCTAGGTTCCTCAGGCAGATGAGTAGAATGAGAGAACGGCAAAAGCATTTGCAATCAATCAAACAATTATTCCACGGCGAGTATATGCTGGTTTTTGTCACAGACATTTTTTTAATAATACATACACAACTGTATTAAAGGAAACAGTGGTTGGTGATGAAGCCAAGCGGTAAAAAGCTGTAGATTACATATAAAACTGAGCGAATTCCGGACATTTGAGATATTTCATGATTTTAACAAAAGGCAGCTTAAGAGCGAGTGCCGGTTTATCACTGAATGAGCATCGGATGTGCATGAACACATAAGCAGGAATTATGCATGTAATGTAATCAGCCCACGGCCTCTGTCGCATTACAAGCAGCATTTTCCCGGCCTCCATTAAGATGTAATCTGCTCAGCTGGCGGAAACGCCACGGCCAGAATGCCCGCCGCGTTTTCAGGGAAACGGTGTCTGCTTCGGTGCACCGGACAGGCCGGCCCCGGCCCGGAGTGTCTCATCAACGATTGCCTCTAAGCCCCTGAAAGATTCTATGGTGGCATGGTGTTATACATTCGTGCAAAATTTCCCTCGACAATGGTGCTTTCATATATAAGCAGGTGACAGTATGATTATCCCCTCACCTCGCCTTATAAACATACAGTTTGGCATTTTGTGGGTATACCAGCGTGTAATGTGTTATATGTGCTCCAGAGAGTATGGACTATTTAAAAAAAGACCAGGTGAGCGTTTCTGCATTCAGAGACGGAGCGTGGCGAGGTGTTTAGCACCAGTGCCCAGATCGCCAGGCCGCGATCACAACCCATTACTCTCCAACATTAGAAAATTAGATTATGTCAGGGCTGAATTTATCCTGTAACACAAAGTGAAATCTCTCAGTAGCCTGCAGTTTGTTTTCTTCTTCCCCTGCCAGGGAACGTAACATACGTGAGGTATAATTATTCGGTTTTTAAGAGCGATCACATGTTCGGCTCTCTGTGTCAGGAGCACACGGCTTTAGGACAGCATGCAGGCACCGTCAGGGCCAACCCTGACAGCTTCCTCATCATGGCGACGACGATGAGTACAGTAAAATTAAATATAGCAGAAAGAATACAAGGCCAGAAAGGGCAATAAACTATACGACAAAGAATAAAAATAAGACTGATTAAATATAACTCACATAACCACTTGTGCTGTTTTAAATTATAAACAGAACAAGATTTGATGCACGTTCCAACATATTCTTCCCCAAACAGGCATGCATCTGCCTTACAAATACCGCTGGAATTTTACAAAATGCACAAATATGGATTATTATGTATTTGCCGCAACTGATTCAATTTTATTTGCAAATGTATTGCACATATATACTCAAAAAACAGAAAAGTAACTTTTTTTTTGAATATTTGCAAAAACGCATTTCTTCTGGCTCCATGTTTTTGAAGCGATCATGTGTGTGATAGTATTTACTCAAAGCTAAAATTACTTACATTTTAAACATTGCAAGGAGTACTTTTCATTTTCACTTTTAGCAAAAATGACCAGACTTTCAACTCAATAGTAAAATAAAATGTTTAAGGATAACAAAACATACATCATATTTGCTTATTAAAGAACACTGCCAATCTGAGTGAGAAACTCAATAAAGTATACAGAAATAAATACAAAGACCTTTACCAGCCCACAAATCAGATTACCTCTTGCTGATTTAATTAGCAGGTATGAGAAATATAAGCATCACAAGTTTTGCTAATGTACACTTGCAAGAAAGACAATTTTTTTATGTGTATTAGTTACTGCTAGTTAGGTTTACATTCTGTGGCATGTAACAAGAACAACCTTTCAGATAAAATAAAAAAACACAGCTATCTCAGCTTTGCAGGACACTCTTCCTCTAATTAAAATACCGATAAAAGACATGGGGAGGGGGGGGGGTACAAGAAAAAACAAGAGTAGCTAATTAGGTCTGATTTCATAACACAAACAGCTACCCAACATATCTCCTGTCCAAAGTATCGATGTGTCAAAGGGCTGAAAAAAAATACAGTGTGTTATCACGTCATAAAAAATCTTTAGCTAGGTGAAAACAAGCCAGGCCATTTAAAAAAAAAAAAAACACTTTAATGTTTGATCGTTTTTGGTTATGGAGCAGATGGAGTGTCTGCCCAACCCTGTAAAATCCTCATCCTGTTACCCTTGGGATAATAGCTGAAGGCAGACCCGGCTACTGGGTGAGAGTGGAAAGGAGGTCTTGCCAGGTCGGGTCTGTCCAGGAAACGTTATTTCTTTATTTCTTCTTAAGGCATCAAGAAGAGAGCGGGGGGCATACCCTACTTAACAGCGAGGTGGCCTCGTAACCAAACTCAAACCAGGACTCAAAGGACAGTGGAGGTAGCTTGAAAGCCCTGTTCGAGCCAAACAAAAGCTGAAGCAACAGCTGTTACCGCCAACCGAAGCGTACAAGAGCCAGGTAGAAGCAGACGCTCGTGCAAAATTCCTGTCTTACATCTGCTATTATCTGTGCTGGCTTGGATGACATTAATCACCTTCGACGTCTTGGCTAGCTAACTTTCCAATGCAAATTATATATGACAATTAAAAAAAACCTACTGATGTTGGCTTTTAACTACAAAAATAATAATTCTCCGCTTTATACAAGCAGCATGACAGACAGCCGAAAACACACTAAAGGTTGTCGGTTCGAGTCCCATGAGGGCCCTTTGGTTGGTGTTTAACTGTAAGCTGTGATACGTCAGACAAAATAAAGCTATAAATATATGCAGATTTACCAGACTTTTTCTCTAAAGGAAAATAATCAACATAAAATGGATTTTATGCGCCACCTTACATATTTCCTTCCTCTTATATCGGTAGCATTAATAATAATAATAGTAACGATAATAATGATAGCAATAACAACAACGATAATGATAATAAATGCAACCTGAAAGGTAACAGGAGCCGGCTGTGTGTCGAGGGTTCTGATTGGCTGCCTTCGGCTGTGGTCTTTCTGGAGCTAATGAAGGCCTCTGCTTTTGCGGCAAAAAGATAAACATTATTTCTGGCACATTGTGCTGGCCAGTCGCTTATTTGTGGCTTAGCCTTTGTGTGCCAGGAGCGGCTAATGCTTCAGAAATCAGTGCTGCCGGGCCTCTTAGTCCGGACCACTCCGGCACCGCCAGCGGCCCAGCCACTCCAGGGGTACATCAAACGGCCCCCCACCCCCCCTCCTCCGACCGGCCGGGGCCCACTTAAATTCCGCGCCCATTGTTGCCAATGTAGCATCGACAAGCGAGAGAAAGACAAAATGAAAAAGAGGGGTGGGGAGGGAGCGAGTTGCTTATAATGAGCTTCCTGCAGCTGAATAAATACAATCTAAACAATATGAACTGTTCTGATGCCTCCCTGTGGGCTCTCGCTCCCTCTGTCCTCGTTACTCACAGTAACGACGAACACACCATTATTAGGAATTGAAGAAATCGGAAAAATTACCTGCACATGTATATAAATTTTAGCATAGCGAAAGGCTATATGGAACCCCAGTGGTTACGGACCTGACAATTATATTACTATAATAATACTGTAGTTATAACTGTTCCTATAAATAACAAGAAAACACTATTATAGCTAAGAGATTCTTTTTATTTACTCTAATTTACTTATACTAATTACCAAAGTTCCAGAGGGGATCCGTTACTGGCTAACCCTACGCAGAAAAACAAAGCTAATAAAAAAATGTAAATAATTACAATTATTTTGATCACCTCAGAGTTAATTTCCCAAGAGTGGCACGGAAATGTGGTACTAAGACATGATTTGACAATCATTTAGGCACAGAGAGTTAGCTTAAAAACCACTATGAGGTGTTTAAAGATGACCGCACCGAATTGGTCATTCTCACTAGCCGGCCAAAATCTATCTTCAGTGATCTGACTGGCTGAGATATAAATTAAGTATATAATATTAAAATTTAATATTATTTTAAAAAGTCAACTGTATTATTAAATGTATTATTTCTGGCTCTTAACATTCAAAGAGGGTATTTTTTTAAATTAACAAATTAACTGGATATTTATTAGAATAACTCAGGACTATTTTGAGAATATTCCTCGTGGTGCCATGCTAAATCAGAAATGGTTAACTTTGTCAAATGACATCATATCCACATTGCAAATCAGTAATAACTGCTTAAAAAGTCCAAGTCTGAAATATTGATGCCCATATCACGTTAAATTAAGTTACTATATACAAGGAAATGCAGATGATGCTTTTCCTGATTACTTTTGCTCTGCAAATCTGCTATTTAAAATCTCATGCCCTACATTTCTGAACATTTTAATGTGTTACAGTAATTGTTTTGCAGTAATGGCTAAAAAATAGCAGAAAATGCGTTAAAATGCATACTCTCTGCACAGAAAGTATGATTTCATTAGTAACCCCAATAAACGTATTCCTGTTGATCGCAAATGGGTGAAAACAGCTAAACCTCTTAACAATAAGAAAATAACTTTTAATAATAATGTTTGGACAAAAGTTTGTGGGCTTGGCATTCTGAAGCAGTGTTTCCCAACCCGGTTCTCTGGGACCCACAGATGGTCCACATTTTTCCTCCCTCCCAGCTCCCGGTTGGCCAGTAGGGAGCCCGAAGGGAGCAAAAACATGGACTGGTTATGGGTCTCCGAGGACCGGATTGGGAAACACAGCTCTTAAGCGTGGGGCGCTGCGATACATAGCACGCACTTGGCCTGTGACGCCCTTTCCCTACTTTCGCTATATCGCTAGCCCCATCCCTCACCACCAGACATTTTCCTGACACGGTGCAGGTATGCTGTCACAGGGGCATGAACCCGGTGACCTTTTGGACGAGCTGTTGCCTGGACCCGTTCTGAGAACCTGGAAGAGCGGTGTCGGTATCTGATACGAGACCCGGAGGGCCACTTTGACCCCGCTCCCTTAAAACATGACTAAAGCAGACTTTACGGCCTTCCCTAACACGCCCCTGTTTCTCTCACTCGCTCTCTGAATATAAAATGAAATTTCCTTTGAGCTGGAGACAGACTGCCGCTTGTGGGTGGGCATGACGTCTTCTTTTTGTAGTTTATTTGTGAGCCTCTTATATGTGCAGAGTGTGACCGACACGATACAGCAGGGAAGACAGTAATTACAGGACTGCCGCGCTAGTGCCGTCTCACCCTGTCACATGCCTGCCTGCAACAGTCGACAGCCGCTTCTCCATTCCTAGTTCACTGCATCTCTCGTTCACCCCTCATCTGCACTACGGCCTCTCTGCTACCTCAAAATGTTTGTTATATGCGACATTAATTACAAATAGAATGACCAAGGTTGTGTTTCTCTCTATATCCAAGCCCATTCCTTGTGGAGTTTCGGTTAAATAACGCCTGGTGTGCATAAATGCCCTCTTTTTGACCTGGTCAACTGCCTGTAAAAATAATCAAAAAGAACAAAAGAGAGGAAAGAGTAATATTTTTCTTCCTGAGGGCACTTAACTTATGTGGAAAATGTGTATCTATGTAAGTATTAAACTGTATATGTGTAGCTATATAAGTATTAAACTCTATAATTGATAATCTATATATTAAACTCTATATGTGTAGCTTCTGCATGTCGACTCCAATAATACAAGAATAACAAGAGCACCTTTATACATTTATATTTCTACATGGACAATGTATATAAACTTTTACAAGTATTGCTCACATATGGTACAAAATGCCATGAACCAAACCATCACGATAAACTTCGCACCTTGGTTGTTTTGATACTGATCTATAGATCTGTCTGCACTCAGAAACCAAGATTTTTTTTTCTTTTAAATTTCAAACATGCCACAATCCAGGCTAATTACGAATAGCTAACGATTGCCCCATTGACTATATTTTCATGTATAAGATAATATCACGCCTGACTGATATTCGACAATAAGCTTTAAAATGGTCCTAAAAGCTGGGAAACTCACCGCAGTTTTACAGTACTAATAATATTATATAACAACATGTTGGCAAGTATCACACACCACAATATACACAGGACGACTAGAAGGTTTACAGTAAAGATAAAAACCGGTGTACATCTATATTGTACAGAGGTTGAAATGTCAGGAACCCATAACTCACCTGTGTCGTTAGAAATTTATGTAAAAACGATGCCGCACAAAATCAATGCAAAGCACGCACAGCGAATAAATAAAGGATTTCTGGTGATAATTATGTTAAGGTTAAAAAAACACATAAAAGAAACAGTCGGAGTATTCATTTCGGAAAGACCTCGGGAAATACAAACAGGGCAGAAGACAACAGAGAGAGCCTACAAAATTTAAATGACATGAAAATCGCATGGAGCCGCATCCTCTAACATTTATGCAATTTACACAAATAAAATAAGCTTTGATTTAGGCAAAGTGGTTGACACACATACGTAAATAGACCGACGACGAGCTTATAAGTTTCATACTCTTTGCATGTATAATAACTCATAAGATAATCAAATTGCGGGTGAATTTAAGTAGGCTATGTTTCATCACGTTACTAGTGCAGTTTTGAGCTCCCTATTTAGGATAATTTGGTCTTGGTTACTGGTAAGGGGCTTCAGTTTAGCGAGATTTTTATTTATTTATTTTATTTTATTTTTACCGGTGCCTATAGCTGAGTTCGCCGCTGCACCGACGCGCCTCCTCGGCCGTGAACCCCACCGCGCCACCGCTCCGGGCGCCCCTACGCCCGGGGCGCCTCTCCTGTCCCCTGGGGACACGGTGTGAAAACCTAGGGCGTAACGTCAGGAGCGCAGCACCCGGCGCTCTTCAAAGCACCCCCCGAGCGAGCAGTATTTATGAAGTGTTATTTTTATGGTGCACTGGGTAACAACAGTTTTAAGAGGGTCGCTCTGACCTCGGTGTGGCTGGAACTGACCTGGATCCAAGCTATTATAATAAAACAATTAGCGATGGCGCTCCGTAACGTGCCCCCCCCCAAAACTACCCCTAACCCCGCCGGCTGCCCCTGCGCACTGCCCACCTTCGGTCCGTAGACTTCCGGAGCATCGCTCCGAACTTCACTTTGCTTGTTATTCACCTTGCTATCACTGCAAACAAATATAAAACCTAAAACGCCAATGAACTGAATCCACCAATTCCATCAGAGGATCTTGCATAGTTCAGTAAATCTTGAGTGTAGTTTTCCTGGAGGGTGTCAGTGTTACATGTAAACAAGAATGGATTTCCTGAATATTCATGGCATTTTATGGTCAGTTTCAATCACACAGGTGATTTTTAACAGCAGTGTAAATCTGCTCTGGCTTATTCTCCATTATGCTGCCCTTAAGGCTCACTACCTTGTTGCTGTGCTCAGGGTTTTGGGCTAACATCTGCTATCCAGCAAAACAGTGAATATGGTGGGGATATGGAGGGGGGAGTCTCCCTGGCTCCAGCCTCATGATCTGTCACTGGCATTCAGCGTCAGCCTCTGAACTAGCAATTAGCTCCTGGTCTGGTTCCCCTTCACTGGCCTCTATACCCCCACGATCCTCCCCCGCCCCCGAAGGCCAGCGAGCCTGCTGACCCCCTCCGACAACACGGACATACTCACAGGACACTTTGCCCCCAAGTCTATGGTAGGCCTCTGAACTTTCCAATAAAAGGGTAAAGTATGTTTTTATTTGTTTCCGGGAATCATTCTCTAGCAGACCTTTAGAGCTGAAATTAGGACACCCGGCCACCACAGGACAGGACGCCGCTGAATGCGCAGGGGCGGCTGACATCGAGGGGGAGATGTCCCCGACGCGTCTTTGTGATGGTGCGTTTTTATGCTTCACATGCCTTAGAGCAATATGAGGCTGTTTGTGTATTTATTCGTTATTTTGACATTTTCGCTTTGCCCTTTGCTGCCTGGCATGAAATAATTCAGATACTATAATCATATTTATCAGCGGCGAACTCACCCAAATTAACAGCCTGCACAGTTGGACATTTTAATTTATACAGTCTATGTCTTGTAACATTTAATTAGAAACACTTTATTTGAGGGGACACAAAAACTATAATATTATGCCACTACTTATGTATTAATTAACCACAAACCATATTTTATCCAAAGAAATTATTATATTTATTACTATAACCATCAATTCTGTAAACCTCTGTGAACTACTGAAGGAACAAGTCGTGAATAACACAAGTGAAATACCGATCTCATGTTTGTTCATCATTAATGAATCGTGACACATGTTGTATTCTTGGATTCTCAAGGAGCCACTACTAGTTTATGATTTTTAATTCAGTAGTAACTTAATTATTATTAAATATTTGTGCCCCATCAAGTAAAGTGTTACCATTTAATTACTTAGATACGCCAGTACAAACTTCAGTCTAGCTATGATATGTTCCTTTCAACTCTGGACACTTAAAAACTCTTGGATAATTTGACTGAATTGTCAGTTTTATGTGGGGCATCAGCTATTGGCACAATAAAGTTTCTTCTTCATCAATTGCACATTAAGTGATCTGAGATGCACTTTAATTATGTAATTACCCTATAAGGCATGAGAAATGTGTGACTGAGATACATATTCATGCTTGTACTCCCAGGAAGCTCTAACAGGAATGATCTGTTGCACATGAAAACATAGGACACATCGTATCATATTGCCGCAATGAATGTTAACAGTACATTTTCTACTATATAGTACCTGTCATGTTTACAGTGGTACAGTCATGGATCAGAAACATCTGCAATGTGCCTGTGAAAACGAGACATTTTTACCCAGCTGTTAGTGAAGGGCAGACGGTCTGTGAGTAGCACGCTCCCCCCCCCATCCAGGGCAGTTTGTAGGGATGATTAAACATTAACTTGTATTCTCCCGTGGAGCAAAATGACACACGGACACAAGGGTAATGTCCCCCTTCAAAATGCCACATGTGGACTTACTGTAAAGATTTTCATTCGCCTTCATTATTAAATCAGATCCCGGGGACATTATTTGTTCTGTCATCATGGTAATATCACCGTTGTTGAATCATGCTGTGTGCGTGCGCGAATGTGTGCGTGAGTGTGTCCCGGGACGGGGCCGCCACCGCGCTGCGGGCCGTCGCTGACGTCACGCCCATGGGTTTATGTTTCAGTGTTTATGCTCTGTTGTCGGAGAACAAAGGCTGACAGGGGAGAAAGGAACCACTTGAAAGTTGGCGCTCTAAACAGAACACGATGTTTGTCCAGACATTAAGCTCCCTCGCTCGTTAGGCCAATAACTTTAAAGCATAACGGTCTCATTACCCTTATTAAATGTGGAGTTAAGCTGCGCTTTACACAGGAGATATGATCCCATTGTCCTCTTGTCAAAGAGAGTAGAAAAAAAAACAGAGAGGTGAACACTGTTCGTTCATAGACGGGAATTGCAGACAAGAGACCGCGAGATATACAACACGGCGAACAATAATGGCAGTCTTATTCTGCACCATGCTGGACTGAGCAGGTGGATGCTTGATAAAGGACTAAGCACACGGCAAACAGTGTCTACGGCTCGTATTGTCTAGATGGCTTTGATTTTTTCTGCATCCGATGTGAAATCAATGAGGACTTCGGTGGGGGAGGGGGGGGTGGGCGTCTCATTTTCATTTGTTCAAGCAATTTTGAAGGGAAGCTCAACTTGGAGTCAGAAAATGGGCTTGCGTAAACGTCCGTGGGCTAATTCTGAAGTGTGTGTGTGGGGGGGGGGATGTTCCAAAAAGCCGCACATCCTCTCTCTCCTCCACCCCATTGTGTGGCGTTTCCGGGCCCCTAGCTGTCCGAGGGAATCATCCACAACACACCCAGAGAGACAAAAAAAAATTATTTTGCATGCAATGGGGCCCCGTCCGTTTTTGGGCGGCTTGTCAAACGCCTTGCGGTGAGGCGTGACAAGACGGGACACGGCAGTACAGGTGTAGGGAACCCAGCTACAGGTGGGATCGGGGCCTGGGAACATGCCGGAAGAGAGGAAGCAACAAAAGAGCCTTTTCACAAGGCACGGACCACAACGAGCCTCCAGCCCCGATCCGCACATACCTCCCCAAAAACGAATGTTTCGTTTATTCGTAAGGTCAAGCAGGATGGCTAGAAAGGACGCCCACTGTTTATATTTAAGTGTGACCCCCAGGGGACTTCAAAGAATACATTAACATTCCGAGCAGAATAGTGACGTCATTAAGTGCGCCCGCCGTCGCCAGGCGAGGTCACACGAACACTTCGATGCGGCAAGAGCGATGGTGAGCGAAGGATGACACGTCCGGTCTCTTAAGCTGCGGCAGGCGATTAGGCCAGTCATACTCTCGCCGGGTGCCCGTAAATTACCCAGTTTTTCGGGCGCCAGGGGTGAAAGGTCAGCTTCTCACGGTCGCCTGCTGTGCTGTCCAGTCTGAGCGTGGCGGGGGGGGGGGAGGGGGGGGGGGGTGCAGAGGCGGCAGCCGGCGCAGACAGGCGGCCCCGCAGAAGAAAACCAGGGACGGGCG
>JAODLD010000124.1:3734914-3745606 GCA_026781065.1 Mormyrops boulengeri
GGGGGGGGGGGGGGGGGCGCGGTCCCCTGCGAACAAAAATAAGTATGTAGGGCACCGACCAACAAAAGATCTATGACCGGATGGTGGTTAAGTCCCCCCCCCCCCACCCCTGTTTAGATTTTAGGTTTTATGTGAAAACACAGGGACCAGCTACATTTTCCCTCTACCATGTCCGTGGTAAGTTGGCATATTTTCAATGAATCATTGCAAGAAAACATAAAAAAACACAGTATCTCAGTGCTTAGTGCTGCAAGGTTAACCATCTAAAACTCTCACTAAATAAAAGGCACTAGAGGAGTTAAGAACACGCTACATTGCTATTATTCTTTAGCATTCATCCATATATCTGGACAGAAAGAAAATTATATTCCCTTATACTTTACTTTTCTGTTGAATGAATATTTATCTCAGCCTCAGGCTTGAAATCTTTCATGGTTTCACGGCTACCTGGCTTTTACGCGTGTGGACAAGGACTTCAGCTGTGGGCGTTTCCCTCCAGCTGACCCATTTTAACCGACAGGCTGCGGCTTCCTGGTCCCGCAGCGAGTAACCGTTCCGTCACCGTAAGGCAGCTCAATTAAACCCAGCCAAGGTTCTAGGCCGGCCGAAGCTTCACGCCCGGCGCTTCACCGCCGACGACAGCGGTAGTCAGGGGCGACGGCGGGGCAGCGCTGACAGCCAGCTGACCATTGGCATAGCAGGAGTGAGAGACGCTGGGGGGGTGGAGCGATGTGCCAGCCGATAGCAGAGCTGAGACAGCCTTCGCCGAAATGAGTTTCTGGACATAATCCCTTATCTGATTCGGCACTGGCTGTTCAAAGCAGAAACTACCTGGGGCATCTACTAATGAATAAAAGCCTTTATTTACCTAGGTAGTGTAATTCCTTTTCCCAGAACCTATTCCTAGTGCCCTTGAAAGAAAAAAAACAGGTACATGACATTTTTCCTGCCTTTCATGTAGCATATGGTAAAATTTGTAAAAAGCACATATTGAAATGAGGTAACATCAGCATAATACTTGTTCATTATAAACTGAATGGCAACCGAATTTATATATACATGGACAGTGGACGGCTATCAAAAACACCGTGCATCAGGCCTTGTTACATGCAACGAAATATATAACAGGTACATCATGGCTGGGGAGTTACATGCGCCCCCCCCCCCCGGTTTTCCACCGTGTAAATCACCCCTCGCATTACTCAGCGGGCACAGACATCAGAAGAATAAAGGGCAGTCTTAAAAACAAAAATAGAGAGAGAGAGGGACCTCTGAAGTGTGCACAATTAACTGCGGAGAATCACCGCAGTGAGGTTTTAAAGCGGGGCCAGTCAGACCGAAGGAAAATCTAACAAGGAGCCCATTACGGCGGGGGGCCGGGCGTCCCACGCGGAAACGGAGATATTATGATAAATGTCGCCCGCGCAGGTCACAGATGGTTGTGGGTATTCAATAAACATGTTGACACTTTGGTCTCGCTCATTAGACCGTGTTGCGAAAGCCCGCGCTGTCCATAAATCAAGGCCCAGGTTATCAAGACCTGTGATCTTAACTGTAGAAGGCGCCCAGCTGTCTCTGGGTAGGCTCTGTGAACAGCAGGCTATAAAGATATAAATTCCTGGTGACTATTTTTTCCCTCTTTCCCAGAAATACATACCTAATCGCACGCTCGAATACAACCGTGTAAATACACAAGTGCCAAACGCTACCTAACTAACAATAATCAAAAATGACTTTTCCCTTTATTTTCCAAAGTGCGAGTCTTATTTGATGAAAGTTAATTTTATTTTCTTAACACAAATTCAGACATCTTCCTATAATACTAAAATATATATATGCAGTATATTTGATTTTGGTTACTCTGTGCAACATATATGCTAAATTTATAAACCAGTCATAATATATTTATTAATACAGGTGCTTTGTTTATAACAGTGAGTTTCTAATTTTATAAAATACTTTTAAATTAGTTCCTGTTATTGTTAGTCAGTCGCTGCAATCCTGACATGAATGATTCAAATGAAATAAGTGTCTCCAGAGTTAAACCCAGATTAATTAAGACAGCATGAACCAATGAAGCGAAATCGCATCCCGTGCATTCGTCGCTGGCGTTTGTGTTTTTCAAACCCGCTATGAAAGATTGTATTTGTTACTTTTGTGACAAAATCCAGATAATACTCCAAAGTCTCTTTGCTAAAAGAGCCCTGTCATACAAAAGGCCTGTGTATGATTATTTTATGGGAAACATGTGCATTTTTGGGGCAAATACCATAATTTCAATGAGCTGCATTTCACGGAATTCCATGGAATGTTCTTACACGCAGAGTGGGATTCTGCCGTCCAATGGAGTTGGGGGGGGGGATTTGACCAAGGGGGTCACCGTCCCAAGATGGGGGCTTGAGATGGGCACCGACTGGAACACAGAGGTTTACACTTTAGGTTTGGCTGTAGGGTGTTGGTGGTCTAGTGGTTTGGATGTTCGCCTCTGGCCCAAGAGATCATGGGTTCAAGTCCCACTGCTACCATCATTGGGTCCCTGAGCAAGACCCTGAATTGAGAAAAATGTTGTTCTAGATAAGAGTGTCTGCTAAAAGCTGTAAATGTAATGTTAATGCTCAGCAGGAGCGTAAAGGTTCACACTATATAACTATATATTTCCAACAGTTCTACACAAAGGTTGTGAAAATGACAATTCTGAAACAAGTGTACTGCAGTGATGAATGACACTGACTCCTTGCTAGGCCTTGGATGGAAGTTCTATTACCATAATATCCAGTTATATAAATGTGCAAACTGCTCTGGACAAAAGCATCGACTAAGCATCTGAGTGTCCTGCAATTATTTATGCGAGTACGCTGCTTCCTAATAAATTGCGACAGGGTTGATGGAGCTGGGGATTTCAAATGCTGTGGACAATCATAAGCAAAAAGCCATGACCTTGCCTCTAACTGCAGCCCCCCCCCCCCCCCCAACCTCCCCACGGGCAGAAAGCCTTTGATCATGTTAGGGAGATGCAGCACTCGTCACTGTCCAGTCGCCTCCTGTCCCAAACTTAAGGTGACGAGCAAAGGGGCGTTCCAAAGCCGAGTGCATTTTCAGCCGCACCGAGTGCCAGCTTTTACGCCACGCTTGGGGTCATTACAGAGACATTATTTCAGTACGTACTCTCGCTCTCCGGCTACAGGGTCCCTCTGGGACCCCGAGGGTATTGAAAGCAGAGGAAATGAGCTAGCTACATCCACTCCACAGCAACTATGATGAGGGAAGGAAGGCCTAATTTAGAAGCTTGGAGATCGAGGAAGCAAAGAATAGTCTGTTAACATCTTTAACCTATTCAGCCTGGGATGATGTCATGATTAGATCGAGGGCACTGGGATCCCTTCAAAACCAAACCAGTCAGTGAGCGAGCGCTGTTCCACTGTGTCAGACGGAGGGGTGGGGAAAAGGCACATTTTTCGACGGGTCCTCGAATGACTCGCGGTCCCTAAGATCAAAGTGGCATGCCATTCCAGGGCCTCAGGGGGTCAGTGCGCGCGAGAGCCCTGATTCCGCGGTCTGCGCGTTTCCATCGCTGGCGGGTCCTGTGGCTTCTTCAGCCTGTGTTTTTCCATTTGCGAAGCGGACAGGCACACCAGAGCAGCCCTGCACTCAGCCACAGAGCCATTCCCATCGATGATGTAAGTGAGGTTTCTCGTGTGCGCCTCGCTGGGATCCAAGGAGAAGTGCGTCTCACAGGACAAGGGATGAAGATGAAAAGACCACACAATTTGAGCACGAGAGTGTTTGTGATCAACACTTAATACATCATTTCCACAGGATATAGTGCAGAGCTAATGTAGTCTAGATATACGCTAGCTTAGAACGGTGTTTCCCAGCTGGCGGCTCACAACCCAGAAGTGGGTTGCAAGATGACTGATAGTGCAATAAAAAAAATTAATCGCCATTAAATCCCTCCTCAAAGCCCCCCCCCTCACAACTTCTACTGTCGCCACCCCTCCCCAGTTGTCAACTTATATAGAGGAATTTGGGATCAAAGAATACTGTGAGCTAAACCAGCTGAGAGCCCCAGGTAAGACATAAAGCTGGATAATTCGTTTAATAAAGTTTGCATTTATTTTAAACATAACACAGGTTCTGTGGCGTTGTTGTTTGTTATTATGCAGCCTCGTTGTAGAATATCCCATCCATATTTTGTGCAGCAGTATGCATGACCCATGGCTGCTAAATCCTGGTGTGATGACATCCCAGGAGTCCGAGCTCGCGGGCCCGAAATTCCCAGGAGCCCCTGCTGCCGGGCCTTTGGCAGAGGAGAGGATCCTGTCCTGTTTTCTTCATCACCGCCTGTCCTTTGTACGGAGGGAACGCACGCGATTCTTACCAAGGTCACGTCCCCAGCAAGGCAGGCCGCCACGACGGGGGCCTTCAAAGGCCTGCCCTGCGCGCTCGGAGCGGAATGAGCGTCGGCCCGCATGCGGCATCGTACCCGACCCACAGCGCGGTCACGGGACGTGAAGATCGTCCCATTCAGTGTTTCCTCGTTTTGTTTTGGCACTAGCCTTGCATTTCATACCTTGTTTGTGCTTAAAATGTGTAGCGATCAGACCTCTTCATGCCTAATATTAAGCCTCGTTTTCTTCAGGAAAACCCTTGACGTCTTTTTATAGACTGAGTGGCTCCGTGACATTAAATGTGCAGATTCAGTGAATTCCAGGCTTTACTCTCTCTGGTGTCAGTATATTAAATAAACATAAAAGACAATGTACAAACACATAGAGCTAAAAGTCGTTTAACTTTTGCTTCTATACTGGAATGAATATATGTAGCGGTTTATGTAAGGATAGCTAAATGAAATAACTTCTGTGACCATCAAGAAAAGTATCTTTCCATATCTATCCGTCCCGCAGATGCTCATACCTGGCTTATAATCGACGTCTCTGTACTCAGTATATCTCTTTAAGACTCAAATTCGGTAAGACAGCTCAGGGTAACAGTTACGGTCCACGCATGGATTATAGTTTTCCCATGCTGGTTTTTTTTTTTCTATTAAGAATTTGATACTAATCTAATTCAGCTTTAAGAGAATGTAGCCTGACACTCAGCCTGCCATTTGGATTCAGAAGACTGTCAAAAGTGTGTCAGAGGATTTTTTTTTAAATTACCCCAATTTCTCCTGCGAAACGTCCTTTTTATCTTGACCCACTTCGCTAAAATAACTGGCTTTCCATTCCGCTTCCTGGAACTTGAAGACGCTGGCTAATGGCCCCCAATCGGACGTGCGCCGCCAGAGACACACGTGTCCTGGGAACCCCTGTTTGTTTAGGCGAGACCTTTGTCTTCCTTTGAGAGCAAGAGGCGCAGAACAGGAAAGGCCCCAGACCTGACGATTTGGTCTGACCTCTGGATGTTCTCAAGATGTGAGCCGCTCCTCTGGCAGAACTCTGGAAGCCATTTTCCCAATCCCCGTTGATTGGGATCTCGGCTTCGGGGCTGGCGGGATGTCATTCATTCGGCGTGTTTGCAGTGAGCTGGGTTGACGTAGGCCGTGCCGGATTTGTCAAAACTAATTTGAGGGACCGCTCGGACCTCAGACGCCATGGACCCGAGGGATGGTGCACCAAACGGGCTCCTGGGATGGCAATCTGCAAGGTATTAGCCCAGCTGAAACCATTTTTTTTTGACGACAATGGAAGCTGCCATCTTCTCCGTAGGCCTGTCAGTCTTAAATCTTTAATACTGTATCCGCAGGTCGGATGACATTATGTGGAATAGTGGGGTCGACTGACAATAGCACGCAGCGGCTAATTCAAACGCACTAGAGATGTCTTTCCTTTTAAAGCGACGGTGAGTACTATGGAAGATGCCATTTTCAGGCTGGAAGATGTTCAGTGATGTTCAGCTTTCCAGGGTATTTTTTTGTCATTTTTAAACAGATGGAATGACAGGACCAGTAACACATACTGGGCTCACAGAAATTCTTGGGACGCTTGCTTAATTCTGCATAAATATTATAAATTGATAGGTTTGTCCATTGACAAGCAAAGTTTAACATACACAGACAATGTTCCTCACAGACATTTTCATAATTTTCTCATAATTTTCATAACTTCCTCTTTCAGTTTTGTTTTGCTGATTTGTTCTTAATCGCAGTTTTACTGCAGTTTTAAAGGTTTACTAGACAAAAATGTTTGATTTTAATCCAGAGGTGTTACTAATTGAAAAGCACCCAATTAGCCTGCTTGTCAATGATCTTTTAACTCTTTTATAACTATAATTTGAGTTTCAATTTATTTAGAATTCAGAGATTAATTTCCACACCACAGCACACAGTGCACAACAACCCACATGTGACATCGTGACATAGCAGGGAGCAGCTAATTCAGCACCCAGAGGTGGTACCTTGCTCAGGATACTTCAGTGGTGTCTTGTTGGTCGGGGATTTGAATCTGCAATTTTTCAATTACAAATGCACGTCCCTAACCATTAAGCCACCGCTGCCCACTACTTGTCACAAAGAATTTATTACTACTTGAATTTTCACTTAAACCTACTGATAGTTTCTAATGTGATTTTTTGCAAACAAATTAATAAAGTTATGATTTTTGTTATAAAACCAATACATTTGTAATATTTTTTACCAAATTAAGTAATCACCCCAGGATACTATTGGTTTCATAACAAAACTGCGAACCATGGCAGTACGTTTCATGGATCCAGAAACTTACCCCAGCAATCTGGTCTGTATGCCTCAGAACATCCTTAATAAACATTAAAAACACAGAAACTAATAACTTCAGTGATTGTGTTTGCTCCCAGGGTCCATACATCTTAATAAAATGACGGAGTACAAGATAAAGCATTCTAAATCTCATTGTGTCTACATCTCAAACTAAAGAAATGTATTTATTGCAGCAAGAGTTCCCCAAATTAGATATAATACTTCCAATCTGGATGCATTTAAATGAAGTAATGAACTATTTATTACGGAAGCAAAAATAATATTTAATTTAAAGTTTAATTTAAAAACTATTTCATACCTGATGGTTTCAATGGATGGTTAAGATCAGTTCAGAAATGGATTTGTTAGACAATCAATAACCTAGGATCTGCAGAAGATCTTGCAAGGTTTCCTGGCGGAGCTCTTAGGTGTCCTATTCTCATAGGGATAACGTTTTGGTCCAGTAGCACAGTAAGGTCAGTAAAAGGGAGAGTCCTGGCTAGGGAGGATAATACGGCAACAAGTGCCCATGATGGAATTCAAGGTGAGCCTCCAAAAATCTCATGTGCAGTTTAATTGTCGCTCCCTGCAGGATAACCTTCATAGATGAAAGGACGTCACTATCTGGATGGACTGTAAACCATGTATAATATGGACAATTTAAATTTTTATTTCAAGAGAAAGATGCTTTGTATAAACATATAAACAGTCCTTTGCCTTCAACCAGAAGCACAGAAAAGCCTCAAAATGTATTGTGCTCTTGTTCATTTATAATTTATTATCCCCATGTATCTACATTTTGTCATTCAAATTACTTACATCTGCATAATTCCTTTCAAACTCATTCTAGAATTGAAACATATTCAGGCACTATTCACTTAGTAAATGCAGAACCAGAAAAAATTATCTGTTCCAAGGCAAATTAGGTCCAAAATACAACTGTATAACATTAGATTTTTTTTATCATTATACTAATTTATCCTGTATCAATAAATGCTAACACACAGTTCATGAATCGAGATTCAATCAAGACACATTATTATTATTATTATTATTGTGGTTGTTGTTGCTGAGATTAATCAGATTGAACTACTTTATTCTGATCACAAATTATCTTCCCTGAAAATGGAAATGATAATCCATCTATTTGTCTTCCAACTGCTTATTCTGGGTTGCAGGAAGATATTTATTTTATAACTGTCAGTTCCTACATGTGTGGGGATCAACCGTCAACTCAAACTAGTGCTGCTCAAGTACAGTGACCAAAATGAAGGGGAGATATCAGGCAAAGCTGGGCTTCCATACAGTGAAAAGTGGAGGATTCCCCACCAATGAAGAGTCGCACAGAGGAGCAGAGGAACTGAGAGCCCCGTTGCCACTCCCGTGTGACAGGGAGTGTGTCATGTCTGCGTGGACAACATGTGGCATGTGCCTGATGGCATCTCTGCTTCCCCGATGGATTGTAGAGGAGCCTGAGGACTTCAGCAGCCCTGGACGCCATCATTAAGGGCCATTAAATAATCAACAGGTTGGAACCCTTCAACTTCTTTGGCAGTGTGAGCATCAGACCTGCCAGTCTATCTGCCGTGGCTGTCGCGAGCCGCTCCTGACGGACGACGTCATGTGATGATGGGCATGGCCTGTGTCTGGGCACCAATAGCAGAGCATTTACACAAGTACAAGCACATCGAAATGCTTTTTTTTTCACATATCCCATCATGCTCTCCTTTGACACACACACCCACATGCATATACGGCTGAGAGTGAAGCATGGGGTGTGAACGCAGGGTCAGGCCATTTACGCCACACCCTTGGAGCACTTCTGTGGTTATCTCCAAAGAAACCCTCATATCTGCTAGGTTTGTGCTCCTGCTAGGGGTTTCCTGCAAAAGAATGAAAGGCCCTCTCCAGACTGAAACCAGGGCCTGGCCTCCCCGTGCGTGAGCTGACCGGGCCCTCGGTATGGCTGTCGTGCAGCCACCCCCGGACCTGCCGGCAAACAGAACAGCTAATACAGGAATATCAACAGTCATGCCATTACAGCTCCAATTGGCTTTCCCACAACAATCTCTGTCCGGGGGGTGGGGGGAAGGTGGTGTGAGTGCTGCATATGCACCCCACCCCAGAGAGCACAACAAATCAATGAGCCAATTGGGCGGGCCGGGTCCGTATCGACGCATGGCAGGAACACGTTCAGTAATTCCACCGGTTTACCGGCCGCGAGTTCCCGGTGCGATACCCTCCGAGGACCTTCGCACCCTTCCGCATCCATCACAGCACTCTTCTCCTCCTAATGTGGCGTCAGCTCCATTACCGGGGGTGTCAGCGAGGCTGCCGGGACCCCCGGCGCGGCCTCTGTGGCGCTGTAACCGTATACAGTTGTGGCCGACCACTACCTAGCAGACAAAGCGTCTAACCAGAGGAGCATCGATTCTAATGGACCTCTCAAGCTTGTAATGATGGGAATCTGTTCACGCCCGGTCTGTCATGCCTAATTAAGCCACAGCAGATAAGTCCATCCTCACCGGTTTGGGTCACTTGCTTCCTTTCTCCCTCTCTTTTTCCATTTTTTTCCCTGTTTTGTCCCCCCACTTAACCCTCAGCCGCACTCGATGGGGGTGGGGTAGGAGGGGGAAACAACCCACTGGTGAACTCTGGCAAACCGCTCGTGTTTATTTAAAAGAAAACTGCATCGGGGATTGGGGTAGTTGGGGGTGGGGGAAGTTTTTGCCCCCTCTTAAGTTTGTTTTGAACAGTCTGGTGCTCTTCAAAGGTAAATTCTGCTCTGGGCGACAGGAGCCTGGACACATTAGCCCTCGCCAGCGCAAGCGGCGCTGTGCTGCTCACCTCATCTGTCTCCTACCTTGATCTGATAAGATATGTGACACCAGTCTGCATAAAACACTCCTCGACAAAGACCCCAGCGAACTCATTATCTGATGTTTGAGATCGGTATCATACCAGGTGAGTAAAGGCAGCGAGCTAAGCGCACGGCTTAATAACAGGCTTGACGCGGCGTGCGGACGACCTCAAACTCAGGATTTAAGACCCCCCGAAAGCAAATCCTTGTCATACACCGAGTTTGTTTGCTCGCCGGTAATTTTCGGCTGAAGCTTTTAGCTACTCACGTTACAAGCCCAGTGAAGGGTTGCAAGATTAACTAACCTTTAGCAGCAGTTATGTGCAGAGAAGTTTGCAGAATTTGCTGAACACGTAAATGGCCCAGGGCAACATAAGATCTAGATCTGAAGCAGTTATGTTGCCGTTCGGAAAATATTACACCGTATTCCGTTCCAGTCATGATCCAGAGTAGGCTTATCAGATAGACTTTCACCTCTAGGAAAGAGAGAAAAGATTTCAGTAGTGGCCTGACAGGAATCCTGACTGTAAATAACGCAAAATATTTTCATAGCGAAGCCTTTGTGAGGAGTCGGCATGACAAGGTAACAGCTTGCTTGTCACTGAGGCCTAGATAACAAGCTGCGGCCTACATAGTTCGGAGGCAAGCTTAAAAACGTGGCTCGACTTAACCTTTAAGTGAGTCACTCATCTCTCCCAGATCAATGAGGAGATTTTCTGAAGGGCGAGTGAAAGCAGGGGTGACTTAGATCCAAGATAATGTCAGACTTTATCTCGGCTGGGGCCGCGCCGATGTGCTAGAGCATGCGAGCGGAAAGTCAGAATTGGCGGCAAGAATAACGCCGAATGCTCTGCCTTTGATGTATTACCTGTCGGATAAACAGACTACACTGCTGTTGAGTGAGGGTCAATATTTATCCTTCGTAACTGACTGCGTGATTTATGGCCATCATTCCACATCTCAGCAGTCTCCACGACACACTCACACACACACACACACACACACACACACACACACACGCACACACAGACAGACACACACACACGAACAGACACACACACACTCACACACACTCACAGACACACACAGACAGACACACACACACAGACAGACACAC
>JAODLD010000124.1:3746322-3768451 GCA_026781065.1 Mormyrops boulengeri
GCCCCCCCACCCCTCCCCCCACGCCCATCAGCTTCCCCACAGCACTACATTCCAGGTACTCTCAAATGGAGCCGCCTATGGGAATGGGACGGGGCCCTCGAGTCTATCAAGGCAGCACTTCTCACCGGAGCCTCAAGCCATTCGCTAGACTGGAGGGAACAAAGGGATATGGCCTGGAGAGACAGCTACCTACACACCGGCCCTGAAGCTGCCGTTAAACTCTTCTGTATTCAGCAGATTTTATTAGAAAAAAAACAAATGGGTGGAGGCGTGATAAATATTAGCAGGGAAGATGGGAGGTTTTTGGATGGGACCTCAAGGCCAGAACGGGAAATGAACCTTATCTGCTGATCAGCAAAAAGGCATCCCATTAGCTGATCAGCAAGAAGGTTTCCCATTGGTTGTTTGAGCAAAAAAGTATCCCATTGGCTACTGGGCAAAATGGCATGACATTTGCCAGAATGCATTCTACTGATGCCTTTGACCATAGTATTTTCTAAATAAATCTGTAGTTATTACTCATCTACTCATTTACTGTGTACTCTGGACAGAAATTCTCAGCAAAGTAAGAAGGTAATCATTGCAATTAAACCGTAGTCCTACTTCAATTCTAGAATAGCCCAGAAAAATGAAAATTACTCAAAAATAATCAATATCAGTGTGTACTGGTATACGTTGCTAAGAAACTACCAATAGTAGAACTACTACTATGACTAAAATAAATTTCTATTTCAAACATATCCCTCTTTACATGTGCTGGACCTAATTACAGTCCATGATTTGAAAGCAGGCAGCATTAAAGGAAACATTAAGGTGTCTTGAGTTTTAGTGTGATTCGCCTCTGCACTCCTTTTAGCTGGGGGGAAAAAACATGTTTATGCTTGTTAATCTGGAAGAGACAGTTGTAAACATCAAAAAATCTTGCTACAAAACAGACGTGATTGTTGGCGTCACAAAGCACTCGGTGCACATTTCACTGTTACCACTTCCCACAGGACATCACAAAAGTGGTGTGTCTTATACTGTCAAGTAAAATATACATTCATCTCGTTCACTCAGGTAATTCTCTCACAGTCGCCTTTTCAAAGCACTGCGGAGTCCCAGTAATGGTTTAGAGCGTGCTCGTAGGTTGTTTGGTTTAACTTTAACAAGGCTAACATTGATCTTGGCCTTTGATGGCCCTTTAAGTTCCATGCAGGTGGATCAAAGGCCGTTTTGGGTCCTGGGTTTGAACAGACCCCGTCTGCCATTTGAAGGAGGCTTACGTTTTGAAAGTGTTCCTCTCGCTAGCCACTGGTTTGAATGCGGCCTATTATGTAACAGAGTTTCTGTAGCAGGCCTGCACGCCATTGCGCCAGGCTCCCGCTCTGTTCGGAGCCTAACTCCCAGGAACTCCCCTGGATGCTGAAGACCACAGCACTTTGGGGAGGTGCACCGCCTTACAGGCGGGCCAGGGGCAAACAGTCTCCTACAATAGCAGACAATGATGACTAAATCCAACACGGCTCACATCAATGACAGACAAGAAGTGATCTGAATTATGCTATCTGCGGCAAGCCATTTCCCTCTGGGTGTCCAAACAAAAGGCTTTGGATCGGTCTTTGAAAGGGCCGTCCTTCTTTCAAATACCCATTACAATGGCGTCAGTCGCGACCTCTCATTCTCATGAAAACCCTTTATGAGGCACACATTTTGCAAAGCAAAGCAAACAAATTTTCGAACGTTTGTGCTGTTGGCGGCGTCTTTCTAATTATTCTAGGAAAAGTCAGTTGCTATGCTTTCACATTGGTATCAACATCATAATTACAGGCTCAATAGGTTTAACCTCATACTTAACATGTCTGTTCTAAAAATCCACTCAGAATTAAGCAAAACAATAATTTTCCCATAATGCTGCCCCATCAATACAGTGACTATTAATAAGCTGAAGGCTAAATGACGCCTCTGACAACGGCAGTGTTCCCTGACTTGTGGTAACCGGCCCGCCCCTTTCTACTTGTTGATGTTCAGTGACCCGGCTCCTCGACCCCGGTTTGCCTGCAGCCTGAACCTGGTTAGCAGCTAGCAGTTACCTTACAGGTAACGAGTGTGCGGCGATGTCAGAAACCACATTCCAGACTGACTCAGTGATTTATATGTGAATATGCCGCAAATTGACTCATATTTCTCCAGCACCTGCCATCCGAAGACAAGGCCTCTTATCAAATGCATCCAAAATGTATTTACTTTTGTTTTAGATCAGTGACATTTCCAGTACTGAATATGAGTTGGGTAATTGAGTTTGTGGGTGTGTGTATGTGTGTGTATGGTCATGTTCCTACAATGTGATAAAAACCTGTTATTTAAACCTTTTGACCTGTTATTTTGACTGGTCATCCCAAGGGGAAACTGAATTTTATAAAACATCTATGAAAGCAATTGAAAAACTAAAAATGCCAAAAGTCTTGTATTTTGTTTGCTCACTTATAGTTAAGGTTAGGGCTGGGTGGGGGTTAAGGTTGTTATTATTGGGATTAGGGTTATGCATGAAGTCCCCCCACAAAGATATGTGTGTATGCATATATATGCACGTCTATACTGCATGTATATTCATATATATATTTGAATAGATACAGTATATACTGTGTATATGTATATATGTATAGAAGTCAAAGATTCCTTTAATTGTGATGAAATACAGTGCTAAAGTTTCTTTTTCAAACAAGCAGTTTTAAGGTAAACAACATCTTTAAAGGGAATGTTACGGTTTTGACTTTTGCCAAAGTGTGGCCTTTCTTAAAGGGTCTCTTTTAATGGTTTAGAATGGCAGTGTGACAGCTTGCCTATACGCTTTTGTATTTGTCCTGCGTCTGGCTGCGGCTGGCGATCCGCGCTGCTTTTCCACCTGCCTGAACGGCTAATTCGCACTTCGCTACGGTTCACCAGGCTGGCCTCTCAGACCGCACACCCGGCTCCTGTGACTGACACGCCTCACTGTGTCCGCCAGACTGTGGGCAAACAGGCCTCCGTGGGTGTGGTGCCAATACCGAGATCAATAATAAAAAGCCAAGTGAACGAAGCAAACAGCTCACAGTGAGAATCCATCAGCAAGGGCCGGGCGCCGACGTTTAAGGAAGAACCACATGCTTATAACATTCATCTCGCCGGAGACCCCAAATGACGCTGGGGCCTCGGCAGACGTCAAAAAAAGTCAGCGTGTCATTTATCTTCTGAGGGCAGCATGAGGAGACACTGAAGAGAATGAGATTCGTGCCACATTTTGGAAGAAGCTAATTTCAAAAAGAAAACAAATTATTGTGAATGCAGCTGGCAAAATGTCAATAAGTGCAAACCGCAAAATTGTGAATTGCTGATAAGCTAAGAGAGCCATGCCGTAAGACTCATACTGTTCTTACAAATACATTTCATTTATAAACAAAAACGTTCTGATGATGACATTTGTTTAACGTCACTTACAATGAAGTCTAAGTAGTATTTATTTGACTGCTGCTCTACTTTCCTCTTTGCCCTAATGGGAACTGTAAGTAAAAAACGTGGAATATTCATACTTGCTCATATATATGTCCCTACAAACCCCCTCAAACAGGCAGGGTATGAGGGGGCCTCATACTTAACATCGTCTGTTTAAGGCAGCTCAGTACTCCTCATCGCGAATCCATCGCGATCAGCAGCTCCGGAGTGACGCCACTGTGCATTTCTGATTCCATCTCTTCCTGAAACCATAAGGCAGGACTCCAGGGCAAGTCGTAAATCAATCCTTTGGAGGGGGGGCATCCCTTGGGGGGCAGTGGACACGGGGCTCTGACGCACTGCCGGACCCGTTAACCATCTTCCCGCCTCTCCGCCCACCACTCCCAACGTTTCTGGAAGCGACCCTGTCGCTCTCCAGCCACTCAGATAAGGGTGTAATGTGTCTGCTTCTCAGAAGCTTCAAATTGACAGGACGCTCTGGTTTGGCGATGCCAGCAGCCAGGTGGCACGTTGCCCCCGTGGCCCTGTACCTGGCGTTCGCACACAGTTGCCCCCCCCTCTCCCCGCCCCGCGTTATTGATGATCATTTCTGCTCCTGGAGGCCAGCAGGGCCGCGCTATATGCGCCACCCACCAACCGCACAGGGGTTAATGGCTGTGAGGGCAAAGCAGTTACACCGAGCGGAAACTCACATAACCACGTCTGTTTTGGCCGTTCCCGGGCTAATAGGAATGTACTTAGCACTGTCAGACTCACATTAGGTGGCATTTCGGCTCGTTGCTGCCTCATACCTCCAGGCCTGGGGGACGGAATCCTGCCTCCGTTCTGTGTGTGTGGAGTTTGCATGTCCTCCTTATGTCACACACGTTTCCCTGCACACTCCCGCTTCCTGCTGCAGTCCCAATGCGGTTTAGGGAACTGGTTTCTCGAAATCATCCAGAGTCTGTACCCTGCAATGGGCTGGCATCCCATTCAGGACGTAGTTTGCCATTGGCTCTATACAGCCTGCCATTGGCTCTATACAGCTTGCCATTGGCTCTATACAGCCTGTCATTGGCTCTATACAGCCTGTCATTGGCTCTATACGGCCTGCCATTGGCTCTATACAGCCTGCCATTGGCTTTATACAGTCTGAGTTAGACTCCAATCCCTCTCTTTGTGACCCTGTGCTGTATAAGAGATTGGAAGATGAATGGATGGAACTTTAGATGAGAGTATATTATTCTTACTTAATTTTTGTTGAGTTTTTTGAAGAGTAATGTGACTGCAAGTCACCATGTGTGAGATTGTTTTTGCTGTATTAAGCTCAGGTTCCGGTTTGCAGGAGGGTAGCTTAATCGTGGGCCTCGTCGGCAAATGATATCGTCGGCCTCGTGGCAGTTTCCATTTAAACAGCAATTATTTCGACCTTGTTTTCTCTATAAATGTTTAACTGAAGTATAATGCTATAGATATAAACATATATAATCCCAACATCCATCTTCCATGGCTGCTTTCCCAGTACAGCACCATGGCAACCCAGTGCCTATCCCAAGAGGACATGGGGCTGGGACCAGGAAGGGGACACCATGTATGTGACACCAGTCCACCGTGGGTCATTAAAAATATATAATATAAAATAAGAAATATATTATGGATCTCACCATTACGGCTGCAGAACGGTGCAGGTGGTTGAGCCCTGATTGCCGCTGAATAACCTGTGAACTGTTTCATTGGCCCAGTCACACATGGGCGAAGACCTAGCAGTGAGCTCAACAAGGATCTAATTAGGTGAGACACTTTAAGCTGAAATCCGATTCTGAGTGGCAGAGGCCAAATCGGTAACACATTTAGCGCTTTACCAAAATTCGGTAGCACTTAGCCGGCGTGCAGCTGAAGGCTAAATGATCACAGGAGACTTCTATTTTTTAAGATTACTGACAGATTGTTGTTTTATTTTGGGTCAGCCAACAGGAGGCGGCGCCGGGGCACATGCGTGCAATATAATAACTTCGCAGGTTTGTGCCGCCGTCGTCCATTGTTACCTTTTTCTTTTATCCACTCGTGGTGTCTGAAGCCAACTCTTCTCAGCCTCAAACAGACTTTAAGTGAATGTGAAGGGGTGTGAGACCATAAAAATGTGGTTAATACAGCTGTAGTATCTTTTTATTAATTGGACTATATGACTGTAATCAGGGTTGTAAATTTCCATGTTATTTGTGTAGATGCAGCAGGTTGATGTTCTGGTGTTCTGGCCTTTCACGATTAAGTTTAATATGCAACACTATAAATACTATTAGCCATTTATAAAAATCACTTTGTGGGTCCCCATGTGATGGAGGGATATCCCATCCAGAATGTCCTCTGGTTTTGTGCCCAGTGCTGACTGGCAGAGACTCCAGCAGCTCCCACAACCTTGAAATGGGTAAGTGGTCGGAAGATGGATGGATGGATGGATGGATGGTTTGTTTGTTTTGGGGAAATCAGTTTCAGAATCCCAACTCTTTGTTGTCATAGCACAATTGTACATACAATGAAAACAGTTTGGCTCACTTCTAATAGGAGCATTAGAAAACAACAAGACGCATAAGTTATGGAAACGATAAATCAACGAACTATAAACAACCTATAAACAACAATACACAATAACAGTAAACAATAAATGACACAAGGCTTGGACTCATAGTAATAAAAAAGTGACAGTGTTTAGTTATAAAGTGGTGAGCGAGTACCTTATTACGAACACCTGGCTGAGCTGTGCCAACAGCACTCTCTGGCTCTTCAGGCCACGCCCCCAAATCGCTGACGGCAGCCTCACAGCTGGAGGCAGAAGGCCTGCAATTGAGGCGTCGTGCAAAGCAGGCCTCTGTTTCCACACACACGCTTAGCGGAGTAACGAGGAAGAAAACCACTGTAGAAAGATGAAGAACACCTTTCCGAGATTATTGTTTTTTTTTTAATACCCTGGATCTAATAATCAAAAGATTCCGGGGCAGGTAGTCCATCATTTTGGGTGACGGGCCTACCAAATCTCAGGGTAACCTGTTTATTTTCACTTAATTCATTTTTAATGCGCTTTGGTGGGTTCCGAAGCCTCTCTGGGTGATTCACTCCACCCCGTTAGCCATTTAGCTACACCATGAGTGACTGATCCTTTTTAAAATCAATTAACACTTCTTGATTTTGGAATATGGAGTTTCATATTCTTGCATTGCTAGATATGGCTAGATGTTTTTGCTCATTCAAAAATTATAGTGGAACAAAACGTCATTCAAATCTAAGAAAATGAGCAGAAGTAATCGTTAGCATGCAGTATGTGGCAAAATTTCTTATCAAAGATTTAAAAACATTCATTGCCATGTCAATGGAAAACAGGTTAACAGTTGTTTTTATGGGAAATACCACAAGCACAGTGCGGAACATGAAGAACGTCCAGCACCTGCCAACGGGATAATTTTTTCAGTCGTTAAGTGTTCTGGACCTAGATACTAGATAACAAAATATGTTTATACAAGAATTCCTCTATACCACAAATGCAGATTGCAAATTAAGTAAAAAGGTGCATGAAGGTCTTCACAGCAGGTTTTCTCCATGGAGTACTTCCTGCTACACTGCACTGGAGCATTGCTCTCCCATGCTACGCCTGGTCACGCTCAGTGGGTGCCAAGAAGGGGAAGGTGCCAGGGCCACACGGTGTGGCCGTCATAGCTGCTTAGCCGCCAGCCACTAAACCTGACCAGGGGGCTCTGCTTTCTGGGCCAATGGCTGTCAATGAAGGCTCCTGTTTCCATGAAGGCCCAGGGCGCCGGTGCTGGCAGAGGGCAGCTGCAGGAGACGTGCTGCTCCGGTTTCCCCGCTCAGATCTCTGTGCAGCTCGCTGGACTCAGATTTTGAGCATCACCATTTGCCCGCTTTACTTTATTCTTTCATTTTGGCTGGATGTCACCTTGTAGTATCTTTTACTTCTGTTGAATTCTGGATTCATTTTGGATGTGTCACTAGGATTTTCTTCTTAAATATTTAACATGCGATTATACTGTAAAAAAGATAGCATGGATAGCTTAAATAAGTCACTTTGGATAACGTCCATTATCCATGAACGCTTACGCAGTACAGGGTCATGGTGGGCCTGGAGTCTGTCCGAGGGACCATGGGATCCAGGCGGGGAGCGCTCTGGACGCCAGTTCATCACAGGGCACACACTCACACAAAATTCACTGAGCACCCAGAAGAAGCCCATACAGACATGGGGTGAATGTGCAAACTCCACACACACAGATCCAGGGTGCAATTCAAACCTCTAACCATGGAGGTGTTAGGCTACAGCACTGCCCACCGAGTCACCATGCTGCCACTTTGGACAACAGCATCTGCTAATCAAATGAGAGTGTGAAAAAAAACACTTCCAGGCCACATCCAATCTAGGCTCTGAGCTGCCTGCCATCGCTGGAGATCTGAGAAGATCAGTGACTCCAGGGCGGCCTCCGTGTGCTGGCACTTGCCGGTGCATCCCTGCGTTTAATCTGATTGAGCGCAGGGCCCGACTTGATTAATAAAGCGAGCTATTGACTTCTAATTGGCGCCACTCTGCTTCGCTGTGCCGCTAATTTCCTGGCCAGAAATTATCCTAATGCAGTTTGCATGGTGGAGTGCTTGCTGCTCCGTGCCCCGGAGGGACCTGCTTCCTCTACAGACACGTCATGCCGGGGTATCGCTTACCGGCGGAGGGGGCTCCAGCTTGTGGCCGGGCTGCGGACTTTCGCCGCGGTCCCCGAAATGTGAGACACCTCTCCGTGTGCTAATGAATTCCCTCCAATCCATTCTCCTTTGTGGTTCCATCTCTCTCTATCCGGTTACAACGCCGGCTTTGATCTCATTACCGCCAGAAAGCCGTTCGTGCATCCCTTCCCGCTCTGGATCTAGCTAGGAATGGAAAAATGGCATCCGAACACAAGCCTACTGCTGTTTTTTTTTCTCAGCAGTTGGTTTTGCTTTGTCTTTCCCTGGATCCCATTGCCAGCGCTTGCAGAAAAGCTAAACAAGAGGATCCTTTGTCAAATGCACCTCTGTCCATGTCCCAAACCAAATTCAGGGTCCTGATCCCATTTTCCTGCCTCTTTTGTTATTTGCACACATCCACAGACATCGCTGGGGTTTTGTTCCATGCCCATTTTGTTGTGGAGGGGGTGGGGGATGGGGGTTAGGTGCAGTGTGCGAAATACCCATCAATATTCGGGGGGGTCCCCATCTCCCTATTGTTGCGCAATACCGATCTTGAGACACCCTCAAAATTTTGCTTTTGAGGCTTTCGGGGGTCTCGTGGCTTAATCGGGGGTGTCGGACCTCCCCGGACCCCCGTAATTCGCACACTGGTTAGGTGGGAGATGAGAGAACAGAGGGGAAGAAACTGGAGGAAGAGTCAAGAAGACACACACCGTGGAAACGCATGACGTTTTAGAATTCACAGAGTACTCAGCGAGGACCTACATTGAATTTGTGTTGTATTTGGGGTAGACCAGCGAGGCGGCGGACTTGGAAATGTAACAGAATGAAAGGCTAGAATGAATTATTATGAAATATAATTCTTTTTTTCCTTCCTCATAACTGGCGCTCAATCTGAAAGGCCAGTATTTTAACCCCGTAACATCTGATAGTCCTCACTGACAGAATATTCCTGGATCGGTACAGTGAAGGGTGCATGGTTTTGCAGCAATACATTTCACGTATGAATCACACTCACGGACATAATGTCGACTGTTGACATCGCGGAAGTGTTCTTATGCATTTAAGAGAGGTACTCGCACAGAAATTGAAACCGCAAACCCTAATTACTTCGTTATCTGGCTGTATACACGGATGGATGTGAAATCATTAGCCCGCTCGTGTTGCTTTTGATGACAGATTTCTCTGGAGCAAATAAATCACTGCGTCTTTGTTTCTCGGTTTTGCTCTCTGGATTTTTATTTCCCAACCATGACTTATAACTGCCATTGAATTTTCACAGGCATTACGTTTCTTTTTCGGTCTCCATTTACGAGTTTTCTTTTCTAAGGAGCCATGTGACAAATGTCTGCTC
Organism: Mormyrops boulengeri; assembly: GCA_026781065.1. NCBI lineage: Eukaryota > Metazoa > Chordata > Actinopteri > Osteoglossiformes > Mormyridae > Mormyrops > Mormyrops boulengeri. The sequence continues at coordinate 3,755,849 of JAODLD010000124.1, forward strand.
AGCGAAAAATCGAACACGGCAGGTCGTCATGGTAGACGTCGACCACGAGAAAATATATATATATAAGTGGCATTGTGTCTACTAGCTAAGTTCCGGGTCTTTCTTTACTGTCACCAAATGAGAACCTCACATCTTAACCTGCTGGACATTAAGTTGGTGGAGATCAGCAACACTCACTGGCTCAGCCAAGGCTGGATTTATGCACAGGCTAACCTGGGTTATAGGTCAGGGCCCCAGTTTTTTTCTGGTTGTTACAGCATGCTGTAGGTAGGGCTCCACTGATGACTTTAGTCCATGGGACGCCAGCCTCCGGAATTAGACACTGGGCTTGGGAGACTCTGGTTAGCCTCAGATTAGCATTCAGGCTAGCCGCCAGCGTAGCAGGTGCCCTGGCTGTCAAAACGGTCGCTCTATTCCTGCGTTTAGCCAGAGCTCGGCCTCAGGTGAATGATGTCTCACGGAAACGTCCCCAGAGAGCTGCGTTGAATGCCGCCCCCCCCACCCCGAACCCAACAACAACCTGAAGCCAGTTACCCACGTGTTTGGACTGCTCTGGTGAAAGAGGATAAGCCAGTGTGATGACTGCAGGGGCTTGACATTTAGGCCAGGAGCAGACGGGGCCATGCACGGGCGGGGCTGCGGCATGGGCCAGGCGCTACACGGAATGTCATCCGTCATAGGTGTCCCAGGGGCAGGGGGGGCTCAGCGAGACCCCCCCGCCAGAATCCGACCGGTATGTGGGCCGTCAGCTGTGCTCCTGTGACACAACGAGGTGTTTCCATCGTACCCAGCCACAACACAGGCCGACCGCCAGCCTCTGCCGATCCAGGCATCCCCTCACGGCTTAGACCACACTCCATCATGGTCAGGTCTGGATGGATTGTCAAGTGTCAGCCCTGAATATGAGCCCCCCACAGCACACCCCCACTCCTGGCATGAGTTTGTAGTCCTGTATAAGTCCTGAATAAGCTGAGAACGTTTGTGCAAAAACTGGGAACGTCTGAGAACTAATTCTCAAATTTTGTAATTTCTACACCTTCCAAAACCGCTAAAATAGACACGAAGTCCATATTTTATATCTCAAAAATTCACAATGATCACATGCATTATATTTTCCAATAAAGGCACATTTATGGGTATTACGGACAGTCCTCGCTATAGTCGAGAACTATAAAGTGTAGAACAGTCACCTCTGCTTGTCGAGTTCCTAATGATCCGACTCACTGCTGCTACCTGTATAATATTGCTGCTACATATTTTAGTCACAATTTAATTTGCTCATTCTGCTCACTATTACATAACCCTTTTCTTCATTGACATCCCACACACTGTGCCTTTTTGGTAATTATCCCTCCCCCACACTGCTGCTTTTCTACATGAGTGTCGCCACAGGGAATTTCATTGTATGTTTGTTTAGGCACAATAAAGGTGTCTTGTGTCTTATGTTTAAATTTACAGGTAACGATTGACGTGTGTAAATATGCAAATAATCATTTGGGAACTTTCCCAGGGGCACCTCGCCGTGCCTGCGGGCTATACCTCTGGGGGGGGCGGGTGACACTGGATTAGGTTACATATCCACTGCGTTCTCTGTTGTTCCCAAACCCACTGTGTTCAGAGCGGTATTTCCATTAAGATCAGAAGCCTTTCAGCCTGCATCGCGAAGATGCTGCTTCACTCATGTTCTGAGGAAAAAAAATGCTAGAATTTAAATATTATACTGCTATAAATATTCACACACCCTCCTTGCAAAATATTCCTACATCCAATTAGTTCTTCATATAAACATTTAAGGACATTTCTATAGATAATTTTAGATTTTTTTTAAGATAAATGTATTATGAGTTACCCTTTTGTTTGCTGGTAGGCCTTTATGTAAGTACAGGAAATGCTAAAAATCTCCTGTGATGGGACTGAGCGTGCGCTGAAGTGTTCTGGTGAGTGTTACTCTGCACAGCGGCTCGGAACTCACAGCAGGAAAATGGGGAGATAACCAGACGACCTTTGGGAATTTGGGGGCAGAATGGGGCTGACCCCGTGACTCTGGCACTCTGGAGATGGGGGCCGTGTGCCGGCGAGGAGCCGGTGGCTGGCAGGCGCACGTCTCTTACAGCAGGTGTCACTCTTCTCTTCTCTGCCTCCTTGAAGGAGACGGCAGTGCGGTTGCAGCAGGCATCTATCTCAGGGTTGCTGGTTTTTGCCGAATAAAACAATTACGGTTAGGCCGGCGTGATTCCGGGAAAGAGGCCATTTTCACACGCACACACACACACACACACACACACACACACGCACACACACACACACACACAGAGATCTGTACTCTCCATTCATTTCTATGGGCAAAACCCTAATCCCAAAAATGACGACCATAACCCCTACCCAGCCTTAACCTTAAGCAACCAAACAAAATACAAGACTTTTGGCATTTTTAGTTTTTTGATTGCACAGATTTTTATAAAATTGATTGGCCAAAAAAATTACCCCCACAATGTCAAAATAACAAGTCTTTATCACACTGTGGGTACATTTGGTCCCCACAATGTAATGTATACGTGAACCACATACGCACGCACACACACAAACACACACACGCACACACACTAACAAACAAAGCCTTGTTATTATGCATCATGCATCCTTTTTGTATTTTCCTTCCGTGTTCTGAGGAATGTTCTGGTGCTCCTAGATGAAATATGCAAACAGAAACTGCGTTAAAAGAAGCCCCTGCTTTTGTGTTGTGGTTCGCCCTGGACGAAAGTCTCGTTGGGGCCCCCCCCCCCCCAGCAAGTCTCCCCAGGTGTCGACTTTCCGGTCTCATGAAAGTGAAAGCTGGTCACCTTGAGCCCCTGGGCTGCGCTCCCCATCGTACTGTAATCCCTGCCCGAGGTTCCCGCGCCGAAGACCTGTATCCTCTTCAAAGCCGAGTAGAGGAAGACAACGACCCCGTTCCCTGGTCTGAGTAGACCAGGTCATGAAAAATTCAAACATCCGCAGCCGTAAACTTAATATATCTATTAAATTCAAAGTGCAGCGACGTAAAGGTGTACTGCGTTAAATATTTAATTAGCACAGAAAGTTCTAGATTTGGAGCAATGATATCTGAGACCCCGTGTCAAACATGTGAGCTTAAAACATGGTTTCTCAGCAGTGTCTGTGTAGTGAAGCACTTGTCAGGTGAACCTGAGAACATCTCAGCCGTGTCCACGGCCCCAACCTGCATTGTCACAGATCTCTGCTCCAGAAACCTTTCCCGCCAGCTGGCACACCTCAAGCAGCAAATTTTAAGTCGACTGTATTCCGGAATTCTGGGTAATGACCATTAATGATGTCACCTGATCCTATTAAAGGAAGAGGACAAGACAGGGGATGTTTGGGGAGCACCAGAGCTGGTTGGGGGCATTCCAACTGAATGAAGGGTATGGATTATGAGGGGGCAGACAGAACTTTTTCTAACAATGACGGTCATTGTGCCAAACCATCTTGATTTCTCTCTGCTTGGAGCTCCACTTGTCCTGAGAAGCATGTTTTGAGAGAAGCCATTGTGCTGTCCTGTTAAGTGACCTCTCGTCCTCTGCACAAACGCTGCCGCCAAAAAAAACCCCAGTGTCCCCTTCGTTAAAACGCCAGGCCTTCTCAAGACGCTGGGGCAGCCGAAAGGCCGAGGGGACTGGCATCATGAGACAATTACCCCCGGACCCATCCATCTTCTAATCCAATTCGGCTTCCACAAACGCCGATCTGACAGAGCTCATGACCAGCGGCTATCTAAAAGGCTCACCAGCAACAATAGGATTTGGATTTTGTGGCAAATTTGCATTTGCTTAGCACACATGTATTTGGCAACATAACGCATAAGGCCGACATTCACTTAACCCATGAGTCTGGGGCCACATTTCCATTTTACATCATATTAATGTTTTCAAACCCTCTTCATGTGAAATTAGTTGAGCCTGAAAGTGTCTCCATTGTTGCTAGTGTCAGCCTGTGTAGCGGCACCCCGTGCGGAAGAGGGCCGAGGGCAGCCGGAGAGGACAAAGCCCGGACTGACACGTGCTGCTCCGTGGCTACAATTATATAATCACATAAGCATTGGCCCTGAACTCTGGCTCTGACCCCCGATTCGAGGGCCTGACCGATGCCCCGGGCGTCCTACTGACGCGATACCCGACGTGAAGGCGCCCAGATGGGCCACAGCTGACATCCGACTCCCCGGGGGCCCATTCCCCCCCACTTCCGCTAGGCCCCTGATGGAGTGTATTCAGAGGATAATGAAAATGGTTGGAGGATGACTTCGGCCTTATAGCAATAACATCATTTTCCCTGAAAATGAATTGAAAATAAATTGAAAAATGAAATGTCTCACTTTTACTATATAATAAATCATATCAGGTCTGGCTTTCCAAAGAGTTACACATAGTACTGCATAATACTGGATAGAGTACTGGATATAGTTCTCGTCTATGTATACTTCATATATATATAATAAGATGTCGATTACTATTTAGCATATATATAACAAGACGTTGATTACCATATATAATATATATAGCAATCAACATCTTGTTATATATATTATGTATAAATAGACTGTATTTGTTGTGTTCACTATAATATCATTGCATGATAATATATTCCATTAACTGCGCATAGATCATGAAAGCCACTTTTAAACTATATACAAATCCAGGTCTAGTATAAACATTATCAGTTTGCAGTTATGAAAAAAGAGAAATGTTTAGACTAAATTTCTAGGGAGGAGAATGACAAAATATGCAGAAATCTGGAACAAATCAAATATGGATGTTATTGTTATTAGTAATTCATTACCGGGACACATGCCCGTGTTTTGGTCTTCTGGCTCCTTGTAATCATGCAGTTTCTAATTTAACTGGGCTCAACAGGTAATGCTATTAAAGAGGGAATAAGTAACAGGAAATGAAACACGCTTGTGCCACAATGTTTGGAGTTGAGGGTGATTATTTTTCAAGAAATTGTTGCCTCCTGCTTATTTCTTTGCAAATCCCAGAATCTGGACCGAAAAAAAAAAAGGAAGAACTCATTAAGATCCTGAATGGAACTCTCCGGAATGTCTGCAGGCCGGACCGGCCCTGAACCCTGGGCAGCTCCAAGGCACCAGACAGAAGCGCAGACAGATGGGGGATTTAAGGCACTGACAGACACAGACACACGCGGACACACGCGGACACACACAGACACATACAGACACACACACACAGGTTTGTAATTATATCTTTGTGGGGACTCTCCACTCTTCATACCCATGGGGAAAACTCTAATCCCAACATGACAACCTTAACCCCTACCCAGCCCTAACCATAACCATAAGTAACCAAGTAAAATACAAGAGTTTTTGCATTTTTAGTTTTTTCATTGCAGTTACAGATTTTTATAAAATAGAGTTTTCCCATATGGCCCCATAAGGTAAACAAATGGGTATTCATCACGTTGTGGGGACCTTTGGTTCCCACAAGGTAAGGTATACCTGGACCACACACAAACACATACAGACACACACATAGACATATACAGACCCACACAGAGACACACACACACAAACACACAGACACATACAGACAGACAGACACACACCCACACACACATACAGATACAGACGGTTCTGGTCCCTCTAGCTTCTCTATTCTATTCTTTATTCGCATCACAATAGCTACCAGAGGACAACGTTTCTGATTTCGAGCTTCAATGAGGTGATTCTTTTGGCAGGTTGACTCCTTGAAGACACCCTTCAGAAAGGCTGAAGTCAGCCGCCTGGAAGCCTCCTTGCTCCTTTGTGCCAGCGTAGATAAAAGGGTCTCCTCACGGGTGTGGGCTGTGTGACAGAATGAGGTATGGCTGAAATGCAGTCCAAGCACCTACGTACCAGTAGATTCCAGTTACTCTACATTTCATGTTACCCTTCACAGTCTGCTGTATGTGCGGAAAGCGGTAAACATTATACATGTTTTAGATGTAGAGCCTTACAGTGACCACACACAGAGAAATATGTCCAAGGGAGGGGTCGATGGTCACGTAAAACCGAAAGCTCACTTTTGTTGAGGGTGTGGGGCTATCTCATTAGTCAGGAACGGTGTGAGCCCTTGGGGCGGCCCTCGGCATCCTCAGTCTCACACGCACTCACAAAGACGTGCGCACGGATGCACACAGACACAGCCTCTGCTCCGATACAGTCAGCACCCCGCCGCCCACACCACCCCCTCAGTCTTGGCTCTCAGTGTTGACTCCAAGAAGGAAAGTGTCTCCGCGTTGGCTGCTTCCTGGAATTATTCCTCTATTTGAACCGTGCTGGGAGACGTGGGGGCCAAAGTCGTTATAAATAGCACCGTATCCTTGCTCAGCACTGCAGCCTCATTGTTCGTCCATGCTCCCCGCCCCCCAGCGACGTGGTCCGACAAGCCAGCGGATGCCCCCGTCCAGACCCACTAGTGCTGCCCAGGCCCGGCCCGGTCAGGCCGGAACCTCCAACACCCGACCTGCGGGATGGGCTGCAATCACCTTTCACTCGCGGGGCTAAAATTAAGCACTGGTGGGAGGTGGGTCTTTGATCCTGCCTCCACCCCTCTCTTTGTCTAAAAATACAACAAGCGGGCCCGAAGACAGAGATTTCCTTTAAGAATTGCCGGAACGGACAGCAGCGCGGCGGCTAAAAATACGGGCAGTTCACACGGAACGCGAGGGAGATAAAGGCTATCAGTGCGCTCATCTCGCCCCGTGCTTGTCAACAATGGCGCCGGCTGACTTTCAAGTCGAAAAGTGTAAATATCATTGAGAAAAATGTTCCTGTGTCGCCATAAACTGTTTGCTTTTACAGCACGAGTAGGATGTAACTGGCTGGGGGTGGTGAGGAGGGGGGGGGGGGGTAATTTAGACCACGGAACAAAGAAGTCATGCGAAAAGGAAGAAAAAAAAGGAGAAAAAAAACACACACAAAACCCAGCGAGCTCATAAAACGATATCACACTGGCCAGAGGCAGCAGAGAAGGTGCCCATTAAAACCAAGGGTAGATTAAAATCATAACCAGGAGAAAAAGGGACATCCAGGTGGATGAATTTGTGAGAAGGGCTGTTTTGGGCCTCACTTTTTCAACATTCAAGGCTCTCTGGTGAGAAGTAGTTTAGAAATGGGATGCAAAGAAATTGAAAGGGCAGGTGAGGAATCGGAGAATTTTGTACAAGTGCACGAGATAACAATTAACACTTAAAGACCTGCCCTTGGAAAGGAGTAAAGCCTTCACACTGCAAAATATAGACATAAACCTCAAGGCCTCAACGTGAAATGAACAGGCACGAGTGAATGAATACCGAAAACCTTCTTTGTGTCATTTAGAGACACAACCTGCTCTTAGAAACTGGCAGCTCAGTCTCAGACAGCAGAGGGACATACAATGAGAGCCAAGGCCTGCGGCCTCTGTTTCTGTCCATTGAAACAGCCAAACTGGAGTTTATTACCCCCAGTGCATGCTGCTCCCAGTCCGCCTGCATCCCAGGCTTTGGAATGTCTCCTGGCCCGGGAGAGGAGGGGGACCTGTTTGCAGAAGTGATCCACTCAGGTTAGATCCAACCCCAGGGCTGGGAACTTAAACGATCCCGCTTCAGCGGTCCCCGTTCGATGTGATTCAACTGAGCGGGCGAACGCTCTCCATCACAGTCAGTTAAAAATAGTCGCAGTTGACCAGCGTGCGAGAATGCGGCTACTGCAGCACCTTGTAAAAGGCCTCTGCCAGGCACAAATTACCCAGCTACAGTCATTACCGCCCCTGCAAATAATCAGTGCAGCAACCTCAGTAAGTGCAGGCCATCGCCTGCTTTCATAAATGCGATTCCCGACAAATCGCCTAATTTTATTGTTTTTTGTTGTTGCTTTCTTCTTGTTGTTGTTGTTTTCAGAGCGATTTGGATTCGGAGGAACCAGGAACGGGACGTAACCAGTGACACCAGGCCACGTGGTCCCTCTCGTCACCATCCTGCCGCCTCCGGCTTTTGATTTACGACGCTGATCCGTAAGGTATCTTCTTTCTGTCTAATGCTATAAATCAAAAACTGCAACCCCTATGTAGCACATGTGCTGCCGAAGCTGACGGGGGTTTGATCGGCAACCAATTTTTTTTTTTTGCCCCCCCCCCCCCCCCCAAAACAGCCTTGTGGTCATTATCACTTTTGGAAAATCCAGGCGCCGTTTCTGTGTTTACATCTTTATACTTCATAGTCCACTTTAGTTTCTCAGGACCCCAGGGATGTTATTTCAGAACTTCCTGAGTACACGCGGCGTTTCCTTTTTTGATAAAGAGGACCGAAAAACACAAGGGGGGCTCTGTCAGTCAATGCCGCTCTCCCGGTTGTGTTGGGCGCCGAACATGGCAAAGCCATGATGTGCGTTTGTGGGATACGGGGCCGCTCGCTTCCGAGTGAGCGGGATCCATGCTGGCAGAGCCTCTGTTTACCAGTCCCGTCAGGAAAGGGCCCGGCCGCGATCTGACAGAGCGGAAAGGCGGCTTCTGGGCTAATTCCCACCTCTCGCACAAATTAACCAGAATCAACAGGAACTCTTCCCATTGCCCTTGTCTCGTGTGAAGAAACGGAGGTCTGTGAGCTGTCCGTTACACAGGGCCGAGATTCTTCCCCATCGCCTTTAATCAGCAACGTAGACAGACAGCCTCAGTTGATCTTCAGGTATCGACATTTCGATGCTGTTGCGGACCGACACACGAGAGGTTCCACCAGGGTTTAATAAAATTTTATGAAACATACAGTACTATGTAACACTAATTAAATTATGTTTAAAGCTATTTATCTGTGCACTAAATGCGTATTTGCATAATACTGCAAACAGAGTGAGGCTTCAGCTGGGTTTTATTTGCACCGGTGTGGCGGCTGAATTGGGTCCACGAAATCCACCCCCTTCCCCTAGGGGGCGCTCTTACCTGGGCGCAGTACTGCGACTTGGCCACCGACACCAGGAGCTTGAGAATGGGCTGGGACTGGGACACCAGGGGCGTGACGGCGTGTATTACTGCCGTGAACTTTGGGTAAGGCTTGATACCTGCAAAACAGGCCAGCAGGGCGATTAGCTTCAGCCTCACAGATTGGCACATCCACAGACCACAAGGTCTCCATCTTCAACTTCTGTCCAATTAACCAGCATCCTTTGGAGTATTTTTAAATACTCAGGCTTTACCACTAAATGATGTCACTCTCCAAGTGAGCAGATTCCTTCAATTAATCAAATGAGACCACCCAAAATGACATGTTGGCCATTTGAATAAGGAGGGCCGTTTACATGCATCCTGTTGCATAATTACATACATTTTTCTATTAGTAAAGGGAGCTCAGTTATCCATTAGATTAGCGAGCGAGAGCTACTCAGCATTAGCAGGATAATAAAGTAACAAGCAGCTTGATCTGTTAGCGATCCCCCCGATGCGGAGATCTGGTTACGGACGTCGGCGACTTTGGAATGGGGGAGGGTGTCACTCACCGAGCGCAGCGTAGTAGAAGGGGAAGTCCCCCAGGTAGATGGAGTACTGCGGGAGCGCAAAGAGCCCCCCAGGGTGGCTGTTCCACATCAGGGTGCTGCGGGACCAGTGCTGGAACACGCGGTCCTGGACGATCTGTGGGGAGGGGAGGCAGGGGCCGGCGATCAGGGGGTGGGCAGGCATCCCAGTGAGGGCATAGGAGCAAAGGTCAGGACCACAAAGTAAAAATTCAGATCTAGGTTTTGTTTTAAGCAACCGTTTCAGTTTGAAGAGTCATAGTAACAGAGTACTCAGCTGGTTGGCTGAAACAAAACCTCAATATGAATTTTTTCTTTCTGGACATGAACTATCCATCCTCTGAGTGAGGGGGGCCGAGGGGGACGTGGGACAATTCGGAATGAATTAACAGCACCGTGACACACGACGGCAGGGACAATCGCAAAAGAGAGCTGTTGTTAAAACAGGGCACAAGCCACCATTAAAACTCTGAGGACTGAAGACAGAATAAAACACACTTGTCACACACTGAGTGAAAAATGCCAGAAAGCTGTCAGACCGCCACCCATCAGACAGCCTCCCGTATACACGCGGGGGGAGATCGATAAGCAGTGACCACATTTACATGTGCTCCTTTCTCCATTTAATGAGCGGGCGCTCGCTGAAAGAGCATCATCCTTCTCCTCAGTAACGGGCTATTTCTCAGCCAGCTGGATGCTGGGGTGATGACCTACGCAATCCGGACTCTCCGGCCACAGTTACCCAGACCCAGATGAGGAAGGAGGGGAATGTAAGGAAAAGGCTCTTCAAAGTCTTCAAAGTGTCCCGATTGGCTAACTGCCTCAGTCTGGAGTGATCACATGCTGCCAGAGAGCCAATGGGCTGCATCCAGGACCCCGGAGCGGGATAACACTGTGACCTGCCCCCCACCACACCACCAATATTACATCTGCTTACAGGCGTGTCTGCAAACCCCCCACGGCCTGGCACATGAATTAAACATGACTATGCGGTGATGACACGCTCTACATATGTTGGGCTGCTCTCTCTGCCTCGCCGGGGGGGGGCTGTTTCCCACAGTACCTAACGCTGGCTTAATCAGCGGGTGCTGTCCTTTCCTATCAATTTGTCATACACGTTCATTTGGTAACTGTGAAAACAAGCACGTTTAGTTAGCACTGGGGCATAGCGGCTAATCAATAGCTGCGGTAACCATGAGTGGACAGCATGATCAAGAGCAGAGCTGCCTTTCAAAAACAGGAGGGCAGGAAAAAAAAATTGTGAAATTTTTAGCTACATTTAAAACAGGCATTAATACTTAGTTAATGGATGATTAATTAGCATATAGTGAGAAAGATAAAAGAAGGTCAACATAACCCAGTCTGCTCATGCAGTCGCATTTAATTTGCATTCAGTCATAATAAACCAAAAAATAGTACTTTTTTTTCGAGGTGGGCTGTTTTATTATATGTAATTCTGGCACAGACATTTCGAGCCATCCCACAGATATTCACTAGGGATCGCTATGTTTTGCTGATGAGGTGGGAGACACGAACCACAAAGTTTAAAAGTTCATTTAAAAAGTTGGCTCGTCAAACATGGCTGCCTGGGCTCCCGCGGCAAGGCTGTCCGTGGAATGACTAAGTGGCCCCCCAGGTGTGTTTAATGGATGGACTGCTTTCTAATTAAGACGCCTTTGCCGAATGCAATATGGACAAATGCTCCTGGCCTGCTGCAATGATCCCGGGGTCCAGGAGCAGCGTGGGCGCCAAGCTAGCCGGCGACAGTCAGTTCCCACATATTGACCAGAACCTCCAGGCTGGCCTTGTTCCCCCACCCATCAGGCAGAGATCCAGGTAACCCAACCTAGTGGCGTAGGGATGCACCTCATTCAGGAACACCAAATATTCCAGGAACACACCCCCCTATGTGGAAGGGGAGGGATTTTCATTTCTCCCAAATAAGCAACTACAGGAGTGTGGGGAAAGTGGATCCGAAACACAACGGGACGGCAGGATCAAATTCTGCCATTACTCATGTGTGCTCGGTCAGACCAGATGGAGTTATCTGGGGCCATCCATTATTTATTTACCTCCAGAGTGGTCAATACAATCTTCTCCACAGAAGAAAAATAGGCCTCCCACAGGAACTGTGTTTGCTGTCTAAGTGCTAGGATTTTGTCCTGATGGATGGACCGGACCGTGGATGGGATCTGGGAACAACAAGACAGCAAGAATAATCAGGTAATCTGCAGCCGGCCTGGGGAGAGAAGCATTAGCGTGTGATTAACAATCCACAGGACGGGAGGGGGGGGCAAAAGGTTAGACTAGTGTCCGTGCTGGGGAGGGCCGCCGGGGTGACCTGCCGTCTTCCCAGGATCTCCCAGAATTTGATCAGAGGCTGAATGAAGTCCGTGCTCCATTCTCACACCGATGTGCTGCTCCCCGCCCCCAGGAAGCTGTGTTTCTGATACGGGGCGACTCGATTTACAGGCAAACACGGCGCAGCTGGAAACCCAAGCCAGGCCCCGGACGCGCCTTCATTTCCCACCACCGAAGACCTGACCAGGACCCCCCTGAATCTGGGGGCGCGATCCTCATAACCATGTGGAACATCCCATGTAAGAAGAATAAGGCAGGAATGGCATAGTGCTTAAATTACATCTATACAGGGGTCAGAAAATGAGCTAAAAAAACTGAAGGAAGGGGGGGTTGTGTACGTTTAGGGAAATGGTCTGTTTTGCGTGACCAGAATATTCTCAGGTGTCATATGAGCGCCAGATGTGGCAGACGCTATTCTCAGCCCATTTGGCACCGTCATCCGTCATTGTCCTACCAGGGGCAGAGGGGAAACAGGCCGGAACCAGAGGCGGGCCCACCAAGCCGGGTCAGGAGAGTGGTACTTTATTTTTAGAGGGGATGAGGCCAGGGGGCCACAACCGGGGCCTGCAGCCAGGAGCCCGCCTCAAGCAGCTCTGATTGAAACGCGCACTTGGCCGGCGGTTCACACAGGGAACCGGAGAGCATAACAACAGAGTGTTTCCCAGGATGGCTGACATTGCCCCCCCAAAGGCTGGGAGGGGGGCAGCATGCTG
>JAODLD010000124.1:3768551-3810020 GCA_026781065.1 Mormyrops boulengeri
CGGAAGCAGCAGGTTAAAAATAATGTGTTTGCAGGCAGCGAGGGGAGACTCAGACATGCTGGAGCCGTGTGGCACTCGCTGGGAGACGGCCTGCAGGAAGAGCGCGCGCTGACATACACCCCCCGGCTGGCAATATGGATTTTCTCATAACCGTCTCGATCCCCGGGTCAATACGTCCATAAACGTCCTGTACACAAACAGACGCGGCCCATCACGGCTTTACGACCGCGTGCCGGCTCCTTCCGCCGAAAAAACGAGTTAAAGCGGCCTCTGCCGCCAGTCCCGGCCCGCCCCGTCCATTTGGCATGTGCGTCTCGAAGATTCATGGGTCCTCACGGATGATTCTAGATGTTGCCGATCAGGAAAAATCTCATCCACGTCTTTTGCTGTCCGTGCAGCAGCATGACGGTGTACAGGGGTCGTTTTATGATGACGTTTTGAACGTTTTATAACACACATTTAGGGGCATTTTATTCTAGATTTATATTCACAGACTAATCCGTTTTTTTCTGCAATCGAGCGCGTGACCCATCCAGACAAGTTGGGGACAGGGCAGGGGTGGACACAGGCGACGGCGCTCGATTGTCTGTTTCCTCTTTCCTCTCTCCGCTCGCACGCTGACACACGCACACACACACAAGCACGTGAGGAGGTGCCTAAGATGCTTTGTGCCTCTCTCCACCCAGAGAGATAAGGCTGTCTCCAGCCAGCTACACCCCACATCTCCTGTCATCTGTCTGCTCCTGTTTGCTCTCCTTGGCGGCCGGCTAATTAGCCAGACGTGGACAAAGCCTGGCGTGAGAAAGGCGGCTTCTTCAGACGCTCCGGGTTTCAGAAAATCAAGCCACAAAAACACAACCGGGCAGGACGCAGAATTTCTCCTCTTTCCATATATACTTCAGGGCAGTTACATGAAGTATGTATTTAGCTGCTTATCAGATGCCAGCAAGTAAAGCCATTGATACAGTTTAAAATTGTACACTTTTTTAATGGATGGAATTTCCTGATACTCCCTAAACTTGTACTTATGCATTGGGTATTTTATTTCTAGCAGTTTAATTTTTTATTATCTGTCTACTTGGCTAAACAATATTTCTAGGGTAATTAAAAGTATGTTAAACCACTTTTTTTTGCAGTCCTTCGTTCTTCGGTGCTATTGGGCGCCGCTCTGGCACCGCGGCAGAAGGCCCGTCGCACTTACCGGCCATGTGCTTGCTTTGCCGCAACTTTGCCGGTCGTTTAATGCACCTATTGTACGCACTGACCTGTAAGTCACTTTGGAAGGGAGCGTCTGTCAGTGAAGTAAATGCAGGCTGGATGATTTAGCCATTAGTGCAAAAACGCCATGGCCACCGCCCCCCCCAGGTCTTAAAGCCGCCATGTTTCAAATTGTGATCCAGAACCCCTTCACGACCGTGTATAGCGGCCTGCTGCCGCTATAGGGGGCTGTGGGCAGTGGCAGGAAGGATGCATGCAGATGTAATGAGGTTTATTAATGCGACCGTGGACAGGATATGTGGCTCTGATCTGCATAATGAGATGATAATTATGTGATAACTCCTACTTGATGCCCCTGACCACATACTTACATAGGAAGAGCACTGCAATTAAACAATAAAACACCGTCAAGCACTTTGGTACGAAGAAATCTAAGCTTCAAATTAATAAGGGGGAAATCTTCTCTTCATCTGACGCATCCAGGACGCCTATAACTGTAACAAATTAGATTCTCAACTGCTTAGAAGAAGGTGGTGGTGGGGGGCGGGGGTTGTGTTGATGGGCTGGGGGTTGACGGTACGAGAGGCTTTACTCAACATGCACTATTAATGCAGAGTGGCATGTCGCATTCAAGCAAAGACAAAGGCCACCTTTATTTGCCAATGGGGGCCTAACAGTGCGTCTCTTTCAACCCCGTGAAGTGTTTATGGATGGGAGAAAAAGTAGAAAAAGTAGGAGGGTGAACCCCATCATGCTGGGGTCGGGGGAGAAACAAAATTAAGAATCACCTGAGACAACCCGACAAGCCCCTCTTCAGACCATGGATACCACTAGGTCAACCTCTGTTTCGGTTGGATTCATTTCTCTTCTGAGCGAACAGTGGACAATAGCAAAGACCAGGACAAACACGACCTCACTGGTGCCGGTTTAGACAAGCTGGTGGACACAGGAACACATCCTGTCTGTGTTTTGTAAGGCGTGAAACTGCGCTCGAACTGACCCTGCTGATCCTGAGCCAGAGAAGATCTTAAAAGCTTCTTCTTTTGTTCTGAACGCAAATGGCATTTGATAAGAGAACTATTGCAGTTGAAAAAGACCTTTGAGTGGCTACGACGGGTCCAGAAGGCACACAGGAGATGGCGTGTTGGATTACGTAAGCAGTAAAGCCATCTGACAGATACGATCGGAACCATGAGTCATTTAGCATCTTCCAGTGAGTGATACCGCATGTTTTAATTGAATTGGCCAAATGGCACCGGCAGACGCACATGCTGAACTTTGGTCGAGGAATACCAGCAAACAAACATGACCACTGTCAGAAGATAAGGCCACATCCCCCCTTGCATAGGCCCCGTGTTGTCAACGAGCGGGTGGACCGCCCAGCTTGGATGCATCGGAGCCGCTCTAGAATTCTAGAACAAGAGCAGCTAGTAATGTGAGACGTTTCGGGGAGATGTATCGCGGCTCCATCATGGATAGACACCAAGTGATAGAGATCTCTCCCGGAGTCATGGTTGCCAAGGCAGGAAACACTCATAAACCTTTATGAGTGTCATTAAACTTTGCTTAGATGTTGAGTCTGTGAGTTGCTGATCGCGAGTTCTAGTGGTGATTTACGGCCAGCCCCGGTGAAGGCCCACAGCTCTGGGGGCCTGCCTCCCTTCAGCTCTGCTGCGGACGTGGCATTGGAACACGTTCTCTGGAACCCCAACCTAGCCCTCATTCGTTGCTTTATCTTCCAGTTACCCTCATGCAGCTCCACCAGGCCCTATAATCTTCAAGCCCACTTGGGATGAACATTCATCAGCTTCTACCCAAGCATCTGCATTATGTCCAGACTAGAGGCCTCTGACACACCAACCCCATGTCATCGCTGTTCTCCAAAGGCTCTTTGGAAAATCCAAGCCTCCAATCCCTTATATCCCTGGATTATAACATTACCATGCATGATCCTTAGCGGAGGATGAGCAATTTTGAACAGGCCCTAGTGACATTTGCCGGATCCAAGTCCTACTCGATGAAAAGAAATGAAATAAAAACATCCAACCCGAGTGATGTTTGCTTTAGTCTGTTTACCTAAAAGGCAAAAACATATTCAGTCCCTATTTATTTACACGTATTTTTCCTCTACATTAGGGTCCGGAATCATGTCAGACTAGCCCTTCATCTGCCCAGGCACTGAAAACACTTTACTTTATTGGCTAACCCTTGTTAAATAATATATCAGAAGGCAGAATTCCCTCAGACTGTGACCTCCTGACCCAGCAGTTAGTGCGACAAAAGTGGGTTTTCCCTTTACAATTCGACGTGGGGAGGGTCGCCCGGCCTGGGCTGGCGCACATATTAACCTCTTACCTCTGTGACCAGATGTCCACAATTTGAAAAGTATTTGATTACAAGTAGGTGGCAGAATTGAGAATGGAGAAAAAAAAATCATATTGTAAATGAAGTCCATGACTGAGCTGGGGGGGGCAGGGTCAGGGCATCATGATGTGGTATCATGAAAAATTATGGGAGGCATTTCAGCAGGGGAAAACATTATCCACCTATCTGTCTTCTGGCCACTTATTCTGTACAGGATTGCGGGATGAGATGGATGTTAAATACTACGAAAAAAATGGGTCACAAAAAAAGTGCAGCGGGTGTGTCAGCAAGCAAAAATGGCGGGAAAGTCAAACAGGACAAATTATATATAATCTCAGAACAAGTGTCAGTTGGCTTTACCCAGTCCCCGAAGCCCTCGTCTGCCGACTCTCTCCCTAAGCCATGTGCCCCCCAGCATAAATATAACATAAATCACTTATTTAAAAATAAAAGGATAAGTAGGCAACAGTTTCATTGAGTAAAATGCTGTAGAATTTCAGTCTTGAAAGGCATATAATCGATGTACTGCTTAAATTGCTAAGTTTTGAAAAATATGAAATAATTTTTGTTGGTCACTAAGTACAAAGGTTAAATGTAAAATGAGAAATGATTGGCTGTCAGATTGACTGAGGCCGGTAAATAGGACAGGCAGTGAGAGCTTCGCTGGGGCCCCGTGACTCATGTCTGGCCTGCATCTCGCCAAACCCCACCCCAGCTTAGGGCCGTCACTTGGGCCTGGCTGAGTGAGACAGCCTTGGCGGCCCAAACAATGGGAGGTGAAAGTGAATAGGAAAGCAGGGCGGGTGCTGCGGAGCCAGCCGCGGAGAGACGGGCGAGAGCGAGGCCCCAGGCCTGGGCTGGGGCTGGAAACACAAAGCTAAAGGCCGGTATGTTAAGAGCTTCGAGTGGCTCTGGAGCCACCTGTCAATCAATAAGGCGCACAGGACCTGGAGGACGGCGAGAGAAAACAATGATCAAAGAAAAACAATTATTGACAGATTTTCACATCTCGTCGAAGGACAGACCTTTGTCTGCGCAGGGTCTCCTCGGGGGTGCTCTGACGACAAGATGTCTCCCATCATCCCTTGAAAAATCCCTCAAAAAGTCTAAAGAAAAGAGAAAGAAAATATTGCTGTAAGGGAAAGAAGGGGAATGTGGACGGTTTCTTTTTTTAGAATTCTGTCAGGCCCGGTTCCAGAACTTTGCCTTTCACACCTCTAGGGTTGCTTACAATTTTTGATGCGCGTCAGGGAACGAAGACTGGTGTGACGTCAGAGAAATGTTTCCCGATTCTCGATGAGAGACGACGGGGAGAAAATTGCTTTCGGGGATCTCCACACCGGGGTCCAAGTCCCTTCTTAGAATGAGAGCCTTTATTTACGCAGACTGTGAAGCAAATAGCCATTGTTGTGCATAATTGCGAGAGTGGGGTTTGGTGATAGTTGTTTGCTTTCATGCAGGACACTAATCCTCTAGCCAAACAGGAATTATTTTCCAGTCCTTCAAAACACCTTATATATCACGGCGATTCACACTCCTTAACACATTGTTTTCAAAATGCACACAGCAATTCATTCTGCATCTTCAAAACGGCATGTTAATCAGTAGCAGGGTTTTTTGGGTATGAAACGCAAACAAGCTTATTTCATGATTCATCATGCGCGTATTTCATGTAAGTTTTTTTTTTTTCTGGAACAGCTAGATGTGTGTGAATTGCCACTTTTTTCCTTCTTAGAAGTCTTATCTTTCCCAGTGTCTGGTTTGCTAAGACCTGCACATTTAGCTCAGTAGAATGTTATGTGAATTTTTAGCTTACACACACATACACACACAGACACACACACACACACAATCAGAGAGTCAGAATCCTTTTATTTATCAAGCATGAAAAGCAAGAGGAATTTGTTTCGGTGTGGGTCGTGTATTTAAACAAACAATCAAGACAGAAATAAGACAATAAATATAAAAAAAATGTAGAAATAGAAATGTACAAAAAAGAAATCTGTCAGTTTGGCTTCACAGAGAGAAAACCTAAATTTCATATACTTTAATTACAGTGAAAATATTTGTTATTTTATGTTGTAGCTATAGGACAGCTGTTGTGTGCCAATACATAATCTGCAGAGGATGGCAAGACACAGCAGCCAATCAGCTTTGCTGACACATCACTCTATGTAGGGAAGCATGTGTGACTGTGAGGAGACTGGCGCATGTTGCCAGGCAGCCAATCAGCTTTGCAGAGACATCACTCTCTGTATGGATACACGCATGACTATACGTGACCTCCAGTCTCCGAAACTTACTGCACAATATGTCCCCGTTCTTAACTGAAACTTCTTTCAATTAAACATGCATAAATCTGGAATTCGACGGAACAAATTTGCCTCTGATACAGTTTTCTCCATTTGCTGTCCTTTCTCATTCTGACAGTTTTACGCAGAGTGACAGAACTTAAATCATCTGGTGGGAAAAAAAAAACTGTTCACGCCAATAAAGCGTGCAATCTCATCTCTGCTGTAGAAACAGAGCATCTGCATTTGGCAGCTTCATTTTTATATTTATTTTACTTGGTTGAATAATTGTTCTTTAAGCCTTTACTTTGCAGAATTTCCTGCCAGCTTTTGAAGCACCACTCATACTAGTGACACATTCGGTTTATTAAAGCATAAACCAGCAAAAGCTTGCTGGTAAGAAATCAAAGTAGAATCTGGGATCGATCAATGAGCGTTCAAATAAACCCCTTCCTCATTTATAGGAATCATAAATGTTATGAATAAGAAGAATGGCATTGTGGTGTGGTATGCAAATGTTTTCCCAATTTTAATAGGAAAACAAATATTCGTGTGATGGACTGGAACCCCACCGCTGGTGTTCCCCCAGTCTTGCCCTGTGCTGAGATACACTCCAGTGCTCCAGTGCCCTCCCCTATGACCCTGTACAGGGGAAATGGTTGGAAGATGGATGGATGACTCATCCAATGCTGGGACGCGCTGAATCTGGAGCCGATCCCAGATAGCACAGGCCGGGGACTCCCCAGATGGGATGTCACCGCAACACTACACTGCACACTGCATACTATATCGTAATAAATCCATCCTAATGTCCTGGAAAGTATTGCATAAAATATTATTTCCTTTTTACTTCGTATATCACACTCACTCAGCCGTTTCAATATTGTAAAATTCATCTTGTTCTTATGTAGTTATTATGGATGTTGTTTTTGTTGTTGTTATAGTATACTTATATATTTTAATCATCTCTCTTTCATAATATATTCCTCTTGTTAGATGCTTAGCTGCTGATGCCTCGGACTCAGTAGAATAACTTACACCACCCTGGAAGAGGTATCTTCAGGTCTCCTTGTAGCTCCTACGATAAACAGAAGATCTGTCCCCGGCTATCGAACCATCTGCTATGGACGACTCATTTACGTCAGTGTTTTAGCACCCAGTTGGAAAACCTCTGTTTTGAGTGTTTCTTCCTTAAATGATGCTGCTACTGTCTTTAGGTATGTTTTCACTCCCTTCCCCCCCCCCCATGTGCCCGGGGCTAATGTTGACTGGAATGCCGGGATCTGGCTTTGACCTACACCAGTGCACCCAGTAATGGAGCTGGGAGGGAGCAAAAATGTGGATTGTCAGACAGGGAGCGCAGAGGGAGCAAAAACATGGACCAGCTGTGGGTCCCTGAGGACCGGATTGGGAAACATTGCATTATACCACAGATACAGGAGCACCACAAGCCGACATGCTGAGCATCGCTTGGCTCCTTCATCCAAAACCAGTCAGAAGCCCACTATTGCTATCTGACAACGCATCGCTCACCATGCATGGGGGGGTGGGGGGGGATGTAGGTGACCAGTTGGCCTTGGAACCCCCATAAGATATTTTTCCTTTCCATCCTATAACTACAAGCAGAGGTTGAGTTTCATCTCTCATCTTCTGGCCCTTTTCCACCGCGAGCATTCGAACTGCGTCACTGTTATTGTGCCTGTTCATGATGCTAAATCTCCGCTAAGCACTTTGGGATAATTCTGTCAACAAGGGACACTACAGAAAAACAAAGGGCATTAAACTGCTGCTGATTTACCCACATCTGCTCTGGGCCCAGGATAAAATCACAGGCCCAGCAGTTCGTGGCACTAATGCAATCCCATCGCCATCACGCAGGTATGCGGGCTGTCGCATTTATTCGGGGCGGGGGTGGGTGGGGGGGTTGAGGGGGGAATCCCGAGAACCCCCCACTTCCAGGGCCAGCTTCTCCAAAGCCATCTTCACAAGCAGGGCGCCACACTAAACTTTCAGCTCTGCAAAAACATAACAGTTTTACCTTTCCTAGCGATCAATCCTCGATTCCTCACTCCGTGGGTGCAAAATGGCCTTTCGTACCGAGCTATTTCAGTTTAAGGATGGAGTTAAGCACTTAATAGACTACAGTGAGGTTTGCATGGTTCTCCTGGACCCTGGCAACACTATCTTAATCTCCATAAATCTGCCATTGTTACGAGCTGAAACACAGCAGAGCCCTGATTTACTGTAAACAGCTGTATGGCTGGAGAGTGTTATTCAATCCGCAAATACATATCTTTATTGGAATTTTTTTTGCCATTACATAAAAAAGCAGGCCTTAAAACAAAGAATGAGAAAGTGTGTCGGAAAAGCCGACAGACGGAACAGCTAGACACAAAACTGACATGTCTGCTAAATCGTATTTCACTTCAATCACGCTATGAAATGTGATGCGTTTTCTGCTTTTTTGCACAACGTAATTAAGAAACTGAATTTGCCTGCTTTGTCGACTAACGAAGAGCTAATGCAGACATTACATGCTGCAGGCGTTTTGCCTGATTCATTTGAATACCAATATAAAGAAAAAGCAAAACATGACAAATAAATAAAAACAAGGCTTTATACCAAAATAAAAGTCTGAAAGAGTCCATGTATGATTAAATACTTAGTAAAAAGTCATAAATACTGAGCTCTAACAAAAGGTACCATCTCCCTGGGGGCTGAGTTCAGGGTAGCAATCTTGAAATCTGGAATAATTTACCATGGTAAAAAGAAACGTCTATTTACTTGGCTGAACAGGGTCATATCGGAGAGGAGTAAATAGCACAGGCCTGGAGAATATGTTTCCAATAACCCCCTGTCGGGACACGTTAGTGTCTCTGACCAGCGTGTGCCGCGGGGGTCGTGACCCCCCTCGCTTCCCCTTGCCCATGTCTTAGTGAGCAAGGCAAGGTCAGGGGTTGGGGGCGGGGTGGTCGGGGCAGACCTCCGCATTGGGGCGGCTCAGCGCTGGGCCCAGTAGGGTGGCTGTCAGCCTGCAGAATCACAGCACTGCTCCAGGACCTGTCGCAGTGGCTAATCTACTTATGTACAAAAACACACAGAAATATATATATTTTTATAAAACCGTGAGACTGTTGCTGGAGGTTGTGCTGGAATTGTGAATGATGTTCACCTGCTGGTACTGGGAACATGTGGCTTTAAACGCAGATATGAGAGGCAGCTGTAGGCTCACCTGTGGGTCATTCAGCACAATCAGTGGTACAGCGACCTTCGTTGCCACTGTCTTCCTGTGTAAAAGGTCACCACATCCTGGTTTAAGGAGAATTCATGCAGTAACAGTAAATTAGCTCAGACTTGAAATGAGACAAGCACCTACCTCCCCCCCAAAAAACAACAGCCAAATTCATGACTCATTAGGTGGTGCAGTGCTGTTGAACATGACTTTGAGGAAATGCAGAAATAATGTTTGTTGTTCTTTTTGCCATTTCCTCCATGAGTGATACCTGCTGGTGAAGGACCTGAACAATCCTATTAACTGGGAAATAGGTAAGAAACTAATTAGATGAGAGCTAAAGGCTAATAAGCACCATAAGCCAATGGCAGGAGATATAAATCTTGAAAATAAGAGGTGGGTAAGCAGGCTGTCAATAACCAACTGGTATTAGGTAACTGCCCCTATTGGATACTGTATTGATTCCTATTGGGTGAAACTTGCTTTCCAGTTGGTGACAGAGTGCACAGCAGATTTCAGGGTCCAATTCCTTCATCACAGCAGATTTCAGTCCCCCGCTCCTTCACCACAGTATATGTGAGGGTTCGATTCCTTCATCACAGTGAATTTCAGTCCCCCGTTTCCTCACCACAGTAGATTTCAGGGCTCAATTCCTTCATCACAGGAGATTTCAGTCCCCTATTCCGTCATCACAGGAGATTTCAGTCCCCCATTCTTTCTTCACGGGAGATTTCAGTCCCCCATTCTTTCTTCACAGTAGATTTCATTCCCCTAATCTTTCATCACAATAGATTTCAGTGCCTCATTCCTTCATCACAGTGATTTTCAGCCCCCCTTTTCTTCATCACAGTAGATTTCAGGGCCCAATTCATTCATCACAGAGGATTTCAGTCCCCCATTCCTTCATCACAGTAGATTTCAAGGCCCAATTCCTTCATCACAGGACCACAGGATCCTTGCTTTATTCCCTTCAGCCCTTTATGGTCTCACTACAGTATTCAATAGATTGGTAGATTGCAACTGGCTGGGATAGATCTCACCCTCAGGTGTGTAACCTGACATGTGATCCGTCTAGCAGGTACCGCACCCTACGGTGAGAGCTTTCGAAGGTCTGGATCACCATGACACTGACTGTACCGGCAGTTAACAGTACAGGAATAAATTGGAGTATTTCATTAAGACAGGGGAATGTTAAACACTGTAACATTTTAATTTAAAGCTAATTTAAGGTTCTTAATGTATACTGATGGTTTGAATCCAGTAGTAAATGAATTGCTACCAATTTGATAAGACTTTTTGCATCGATCATAGCAGACTTTTTATGCATATTGTATTAAAATAACAATGTTAAATGATTTGATTAATTAATTAGGCACTTTGTTCATGATTTATAGAGCATTGGTATGTTTGACTATTTGGTAGATAGATCTCCGTTGTTTAATAAACATGGAAGTAAGTCACAAACCCCAAAATGTTTTAAGGGTGCACTTACTTTCTCACACGACTTTATGAGTGAAGCCTCAGTTTAAGTATCATAATGTTACAGCACACTTAAAAAGGTCTCGGGTGACACGTGTGAATCGCATGCCTGCTCTTCAGACTCCTGAGCACCTTTGCAGACAATAAGGAACAGAGGTCACTGAACTCCAGCACAGGACAAATAAACCAAAATGACATCGCGGGGGGAAACAGTAGTGGGGTATGTTTCTGGAACACTGGGAATATGCAGTACAGTACACCATCACAGGTTATAAAAGAATAAAAACAGGAAGGACAAGTGTTGGCTGAGCCTTGGGTGAAAAAGAGCATGACTCAACCCCACACGTTAGGTTAAACCTCTACTCAGCTTGCTACCTGAGCCCATTGAAAGAGTTTCTTCAACACAAAAAGAGCGGATTCTCCCCAAAAGTGATGAATAGCCGGTGGCCGCCCAGATTGAGCTTTTAACACCCGGTGATTCTCACACATCAGACATGTGTCATTTCGCCAGCTTTCAGAGAAAAGAGGGCGTATAACCCCTGAAACACGAGCGCGGAGAGCTCTAAAGGGTGATACCCTCGTGCGAAAGTGCAGTGACGCGGGGAAGCATTCGATACCACAAGAGACCGGCACGCGCTCATGTGCCAAAGGCCTAGCTAGTCTGGGTGAAAGGTCGGTTGGCTCTTGTCATTGCATACACTTAAAGCAGAGAGTGACCACAGATGTGAGCTTTTAATATATGTATTATTGATCATCCTAGTGAAGTTTCGCAGTATTACCTATAAATGGAGAATTATCACTGGGGGATGTGAAGCTTTGGGTATTTTATCAAGTGTTAAAAATCATGTCTCCTGAGTAGATACTGCTAATCTAGGCCAAGATGTACTCCCCATTTTGGACAATCCAATCCAGACACTTAACTCATAACCGTCAAACGGCCTCAGTGTTTTGTGTGATCCTGGTGCTCTGTGCCCCATGACCTGGGCTTGACTTAGTCACTATGGCCCCAGTTGACTATTAAAAATTCAGGAATTGAGATCTTTCAGGAAATGAGGATAGGTTTGCTGAACAGCTAGCATTGTAAGGTACATCTGCATGGTGTACACTTTATTTGGCTATTTTCTCAGGTCAAATTCCCAATAAGTCGGTTAGTTTTAGCATGCCTCACTTCTCTTCTACTCTGTTTGCATCCAGGCCCCAGATCAGTTTTTGCCAGTCCCATAATCTTCAGCTATTTCTTTCTTCACCGCACACAATCCATTGGAATCGACCCAACCAAGTTGAGGAAACACTACACAGTCACTGAAGTGGGAGACGTTGCAGTTCAGGTGTTGGAGGAGCTTCCAATCCTGAGAATCCGAGGGAGTATCAAGCTGGCTCAGCGCCATCGCGCCAGAGATCCTGAAGTGAAGGATCCGGAGAGCTTTGCCCACAGATTAGAAAAACAGTCAGAAGTGGAGCCTCTTCCTCATTGATCCAGTCTTTCCTCCTTCTTAAATAATTGACAAGGCTGGCCTGCATTTAACTAACCACCATTTTCACAGGTAATAAGCAGTATGCACTTGCTCGCTGACATCATTTTTTCCTCTAAGTACAAATGTTTATACGGGCATGAAATGAACCATTGATTAAAGAGCGAAACAATGGGAATGATTTGGGGATGACTATCTATCTATCTATCTATCTATCTATCTGTCTGTCTGTCTGTCTGTCTGTCTGTCTATCTATCTATCTATCTATCATCTTGGTTGTATATTCATGTTGGTGTCTCTAAATCGACCGTGGCTGTTGCATGTCTGCACATGTATACTTTGTGATTGAATGCCATCCCAGTCAGGGTCACCACAACCCTGGGTGGGTAAGTGGTTATGGGAAATTGATATACATGTCATATATACAATATAAATTAGGTAAATATGACAGGAGACAACATAGAAAGATTTAAGGATTTAATAATTAAGGAATCGTTACCTCGTGTTGGAGAAGAATTTATGTAAAATGGCAGGATGAATTGTCTGAAAAATTGATGGTATCCTGACTAAGAAATTTTTCTTGGTATAGTTGTTGATACTCTACACATGCACACACTCTTGACACATAATCTGTCAGATACGTAGGGGAAGAGTGTGACTTGCTGTGAGCAGTTTCGAAGAACTGCCTGAAACTGGAGGATTCCTATCAGCCAGCAGCAGCTTTCAGTAAAAGAATAGAGAGATAAACACAAGGCTGGTAAACGTCTCCTTATGTGTTAGCACTGTGTTATAAAAGTATAAAAACCCAAGTGTTGGATGGGAAGAAAAATACAGCATCATGTATTAAAATAAATAGATGGATATAACACAATGTCCTGCAGTTTATATTACATCTCATTGCATCTCCTACATTTGCACCCTATGAACCTATGAACCATTCTGGTCCATCACCATCCGTGCAGCTAAACCAAAAATGCAACTCAGACTAATCAGAAATTGCAATAATCATAACATACAAAGAAGGAGGTGTATGCAAGCCACAGTACTACCTAATCCCGCATTTTAAAAAATTGTTCCGCTTCACAAGGGATAAATAATTATTTCTTAGGGCCTTTTTTAATTATCTGCGTAACAGATGGAATACTGCGAAGGATTGCTGACTGATATACGAGTCTGTTTTTCCCCTATGCATTCTTCAGGAGAAAGTGAAAAAAGGGGCCTTGGTTCATTTAAATGCAGCCTTATTAGTTTAATGACCAGAGCCTATGATCAGCACTCATCAGCATTAGTGCCAGTATTGTGACTATTCAACTGCCCAAGGCTAATGTTTTTAGCCTCCCCTTTCCCCGAAGCTACACATGCGAAAAGACACAGGGGTCATTAATTTACATGGAAGGGGGTTAAAGATAACGAGAGAGACTCGTTGAGGGCTTACGACTGCTTGTGATGCTAATTGTTCTACATGCTACACTAGATAAAATGTGACTGGGCTGCTTTTCGGGACCATTCAACAGCTAGCTAGGCCCGCCTCGATGTTACAATAGGTAGGCTAACAAACCTTGGTGCGTCGGTCTGGTTTTGCAGCATTTTCCGGTGCACGCCGGCGCCGATTACAATGACGAACGCAAGGTTAGGTCTTAATAAGCGGCTCTGAGTCCGGGGGCAGCAATGCCTGTTGCACTTCACTGTTTCTCCCTAAAAGAGGCCCATTTAGTGCGGTTTTCTGCTTCACGTCGCACAAGGACTCAGCCTATTATTCTTAATGCACGTCCTGCTTTCGTGCAGCGATTTAACTAACAACGATATAATTAGGGGCAAATGCTGTGTCCTTCCATTGTAACATTGACATTTATTCATAATGGGTTTTTGGGGAGATGGAGGGCAATCAATGGCAAAAGCAACCAATGTAAGATTCACTGACATTTTTTAAAAGAGCCATTCATTGCGAACGATTCACTCTTTTGTCAGTTCTCTTGAACAAAATAATATTTTTGTAATGAAAAGATTTCAGTATTTATTCAAATATAATTACACAAGAGTTCGGTTCCATATGAAACTCACATCGACCAATTAATAAAATGTAGCCCACTGGGAAAATATCTCGCTGTTCCGTTCCCTTGACTCCCAAATCTTACACCTCCCCAGAGCTTTGAAAACCAGACAAACAACAATTACGAGCAGACTATACACAAACCTGTTAATTGTCTACCTTTCTATAAAAACAAGGCAATAAAAGGCAACAAGGCTATAATTTAGCATGAGACATACTTATTCTGAACAGCAGTATGGGCAAATAAAACTTTTTCATTAATTTAACAGTTCGGGGAATAAATGATAGAAGACAATATTTAAATGAGCAAGAAAATGTAGCACTCTTTTCAACACTCTGGTAGCGAAGCAGTGCCAATGATGGGTGGAAGTGGCACTTGTCTACTTTAGGATTTATTAATATGCACTAACCACAGGCACAGCATCAGAAGCACTGCAGAAAAATCATTTAGATGCACAAATGTACAATGACGACGCGTTCATTGCGTTCCTCAGGTCATACGAGACGACCAAGCACAGTAGCACAGTTGGCAGGGAAAAGAGCAAATGCGGGCATAGCGACATTTCGCTGAGGGAAGCGGACAACCTTGCACACAGTGGCAAGGCCGTGATAATTAAGGGCCTCGCTCGCCTGGCCAGAAAACCTTGCCAGGGCCCGGTCATGAGCTGGACCCGCATCGGTGCCGCAGGAAGTGCAGCAACAGAAATGATGACAAAACCCAGTTTCTGTGAGAGTCAGAAAGAAAGCCTTCCTGGGGCTGCAGGCAACTATGATAGCATGTGACGCAGAACATGCAAGGCCTGCTTCCCTACCTGCGAATCGTGTGGCTGCAGCTGAATACAAGCAATCCCCAGGCTTTTCCTTAAGTCTGTCTTTAAGTGGAATTTGTAGGTAAGTCAGAAAAATATTAATACAGTACATGGTAGTAATAATGATAATACAGTAATAATAAAAATAACTACATAGGGACTGTACTGTACCTTGAGCCGACGAATCGCATCAGCCACGCAATGCCTTCATGAGCGTGACAGAGTAGTGCGTGCATTCATTACTGTGAACCATTGCATTTGACCTGGATTTTTAATATAATAGGCTTTAAGGCAGCTTGTTCATAAGCATGCGTTGTCCGTAAGTCGGACGATGTTAGCCCAGGTATTGTCTGTGCATGTAGAACA
Source organism: Mormyrops boulengeri (assembly GCA_026781065.1). Classification (NCBI taxonomy): domain Eukaryota; kingdom Metazoa; phylum Chordata; class Actinopteri; order Osteoglossiformes; family Mormyridae; genus Mormyrops; species Mormyrops boulengeri. Next base: position 3,783,833 of record JAODLD010000124.1, read on the forward strand.
CGCATCGGGTTAAGAGGTTTATTTGCTGTTTGGCTGAACATTATAATGGCGTGATCTGGGCGATTTCAAATGCGGCGTGTTTGTTGGTGCCAGACGTGCCCATTCCGGCATCTCTGAAACAGCCACCTTTCTGGGATTTTCACACACTACAGTGCATGGAGTTTAAAGGGAATGGTGCAATAAAACAAAACAAAAAAAAAAAACATCCAGCCAGTGGTAGTTCTGTGGGCTGAAAACACCTTGTTAATGAGAAAGGTCAGAGCCTTGTTAAAGCTAGATGGAAGGCCACAAGTGCAAAAATAACAGCTCGGTACAACAGTGCTGTGCAGAAAGGCTCCTCTGAATGCACACATGCCTATGCTTCAAACTGTTCTGGCAAAAAGTGGGTCCTACCCAGTACTAGCTAGGCACACCTAATGAGGCAGCCCTAGTGTGCATGTATATGGGGAGGGATGGGGCTATAACTCAACAGAATAGTGGAGCCAGTAGCTGTGGGTGAGGTGACCTACTTTAAAATGCATTACAGAATTTGCATTCACTTATTTGCATGCTTGAGGCACAGACTGTGGTCTTGTGAAAAAAAATGCCTTTAACCATCGCAACCAATCAGATGCTGAGAAAGAAGCCCGGGTTCCATCGTAGTGCTTGGAAAGCAAGCATCTCCTGAAAATCCAATATCAGTTAAGTGGACGACATCTAGCCCTATTGTAGCCCTGTGGTATTAACTTTCACTGGTATAGTAAACAAAATCACAAACTTCTATACTACACCCTCCTCGGGGACCCACACATCCCTGGGAAGGAGCAAAAATGTGGACTGTCTGGTAGGGAGCTGGGAGGGAGCAAAAATATGAACTGACTATGAGTCCCCAAGGAACACTGCCCTAAAGTACTCTCCCTTTTTAGCTTATAGTTTATTTGTGTTAACTTTTGTATACAAGTATACAGTAACAAATAGATAAAAACAGATGATCATGAAAGTTCAGTTTCTCTTCTTTGCACATCAGTCATTCAACACCAAGCTCAAAATGACAAAAACCAGGACACTCATACATTCCCCCTTGACACCGTATTCTGTTTCAGTTTACTGTTGTCATTATTTCATGACGATCACATACAAAGATGGCGTGTTTACTAGATTTCAGTGTAAACGTGATACCAACACTTACAACCAGCCAACAAATGTAGAGAGGTGCATTCAAACCCCATTTGAATAGTTACACTCCCTGCTGCTTCGGTGAATTCCTTTGTTTTCAGGCAACCCCTCCCTTGCTTCCACCAATTATTTGACTCCCTTTGACAAGGGTTCTGATATCGGATGCCCCCTGCCCAAAACTGCCGCCAGTCTCATTTGTGCTCCCCATGGGCGGAGTCTCCAAATGCACAGTCAACAGTGCACAGCTCAGAGACTTTGATCAATAGTTTCAATACGTCCTTTCTTTCTGTAAGAAGAGGCGGAGGGAAATTTATTTGATGCCAAAGCGGACCGAGAAGGACGATGAAAAACAGAGATCCTACAAAGGATACAAATTTTTCTCAGCAAATATCTTAATTGGGGGCCCTGTTTTTATTGTGCTGTGCGGAAAACTGAAGGAATTAGCATTAATCTCTGGCAGTTTATAGATTCAGCCATGCATTTTTTTTATGCGTTTGTCCACCTCGGGCCACGGAACGCCACCAGTGTCGGGCTGCTTTGTGTTTCACACAAGCCTAGTGTCAAGGTCCCCAAAGGCATCTTCACAGATTTGAGTGACCATGGCCCTAATGCTCCGCGCCTCATTTTCTGCACTTGTCCCTCCACATTTGCCACCCTGGTTGCACAATTTTCCTCAGATCATAATTATTCGTCCCCTTATTATGCCGCAGGCCCCCAGTCTCCTGCTTTTAATTAGACTGGACACCAGCTTTGGGAAAGGCTACCCCGGAGTGACGAAACCAGGCCTGAACGGGTCCAGCCCTTGATAGTGGGGGGGGGGGGGGATGGGTTGATGGTTTTCCACACGCCCGTCTCATCCCACTGGCTCTTTGCCGTAAAGAAAACAGTCTCCGGTGTGACTCCAGGTGACATTTTCCCTGGCCGTAAGATCCTCCTGGGCATGTGTAAGCAGCAGTGTTTTTTTCTGGCCATGTGATCCAATGGAAGCTGTTCAGGAGGCTCCCATCATAGAAGGGAAGCTGCAATGACCGATTCATAGATTCAGACAGGAAGTCACCTGACAGGAAGTAAGTGGCTTAGTGTCACTAAAGCCTACATTTAATGATTTGGACCTTGTCGCCCTAATTATTAATTAATGGAGTCAGAAAGGTGAGTCTTTGGAAAGTCTGATTAGCACATCTGACATTCATAGATTCAAAGACAGCCTGACTTCATGACACCGACAAACAATGGTGGTCTGAACATTTGCATAAAGGAAACAGGCTGAATCATTTTGGTGAAGGAGGTGAGCTTTCACATCTACAATGCAGTGCACAGTTCCACTTTGGTTCTATATATTGGTTCTATATATATATATGGTCGATTTGGTTCTCCACTCTTTTCTCCATTGGGTCCTTGCATGGGTTTACCACACTGCCCATGACAAGCAGTGACAGACTCTCAGGATGGGGGCCAGCAAGGGTGCCATTGTGGTAGCTGGGGGCTAATGTGTGGACCACCACTTGGCCCACACCTGGACCCAAGACTGGAGTGGATGGAGGGTCCTGCTGGTGCTGTGGTGCGGCCTGCCCTTGCAACTGCAGATCGGACGGCCTGGGCTGCGGGGGAGGGGGCACGTGTTTATTACTCAACATTAACATCACAGGGCTGAGTCCGCAGGCTACTGGACCCCCAGACCCCCCCAGACCCTCCACGCTGGAGCCATTGTTAAATTTAGTGCAGGTCCATAATGCTCATTTGCTGCTGGCACTGGCTTGGCCCCCTAGCAGTTGAGTAACTTGGAGGGGTGGGACGGTGAGGGGACGTGAGGAGACTTTGGGTCCCTAAGTCTTTGTTCCCCTTTTTAAAGCTAAATCTGGCCAGGAGGACATGGGTGATGGGGAGGGGGGGCGAATTCATGCAAAACCTCCATGTAATGCTGATTGCAACCTGCTGTCTTGGAAAACACTTCTTGTCCTTTAGAAGTTTGATTGGAGTGCATTCGGTTAATTAAATGTTGCTTATTTAGACTATTCATTAAAGGGCCGACCTAAGTCCTGGACAGGTCAAGGGTCAAGATACGAGGTCAAGAGTGGGCGGTAACCAAGGTGAACCTTAAGTGTTTGCATGACATTGTCTCCAGAACACCAGTATTTGGGACCAAGCTCCTGGGTGAGCCGTCACTGCCGACCCCAAGCGCAGGATCAGAGTAAAGGGCAGCACTAAATTAACAATTACAAAAACCCGAGTCATCGATTGTGCTCAAAAATGCTTCCAATAAATCAGCCCGTCTCCAGGCCGTGCCTTGAAAGCCTCACGGAGATTGCAGAGGTGAGTCATTGTGCTTCTTCATGAGACTCGAGTTCCTCGCATGCAGGACCCCAGCAGCATCAGGGGCTGCCACCCATTGTAAGAGGAATAACTGGGGACCAGTCTGCTTACATCCCTTAAGTATAAATTAACATTCCTGAACTGACACTTCAGTACCTGAAATTTATTAAACAACTCTAGAAGAGTTGGTAAGATCCTTCAGATCACAAGAGTTTGAACAGCAATTATCAAGCATCTGTGCTAGAGACAAATTATTATCCTACCAAATGTCTATAGCCAAAGTGTAGTTATAAAACTAAATAAGGGACGATAATGTACTAATACATGACAGGAAGTTGGTGGTTTACTGTCACTAAAGCTTACATTTGATGATTTGGACCTTATGATCCAGTTATTCTTATAATTATAAATGGAAATGTAAAAGCAGGTACTTTAAAAGCCTTATAAGCATATATGAGAATTTTTCATATAATTAATCCTTAAATACAAATATATATTTTGAGCCATAATTTCTGCCAAGCTAGGAAAATATATCGTATGTCCTTAACAAAACTTTCCAGTATGCTCTAAGTTCTGCAGTAGGACAGCCATTTTGAGAAACCATTTGAAAAATAAATGAGAAAACAAATCAAAATGGGACACAGAGCCCCCGTGCATGAGACCTCACCTCCAGCGACATCTGTAACCGTGATATTTCGTTAGGAGTTCTGGGAGGCTGTGGAGAGATTCTGATGTCAGGTTTGGCCTCCGGCCAGCTGGCAGACGGCGGAGCGGCGGCAGGTGGTGCTGGGAGAGAGATGCAGAAAGGTCATCGCTGTGAAAAGGCCCGTGTGTCACAAGCCTTGTTCCTGTCTTCCTGAACTTGTGTCTGCCCTGCCCTTCCTGAAAAGAAAACAGACCTTTCTCTCCCTGACACGTGGACCTGGGTGTCAAGCTAAGATTCCCTGAGCTGTCCTCCTCTCCCGCCCTGCAGACGGGAGTAACGCTGCAAAATAGTTTAAGCAGCAGCATCGATGACGGTCTGTCACCCGAACTCCAGAAGAAGAGCAAAAAAAAAACACACAATGGTACACTTGTATCTATGAACTCTCCCAGATCGCCAGTTGTGGATATCGGAAAATTGAATACTTATGCTTAAAAAATCCTGCAATATAGTAACCAGAGAAGATCTGCTATCGGTGTTCATATGAAATATGATAATGGGGTGACAATTTTAGTTTAAAACTTATTGCAGTGGTGAAGTACCCACCGTGATCATCTCCACTCAATATCACCAGCTAAAGACAATTTCGTACCATTTGATTTCCAAGAATTTGTAGGCCAGGGGTGATTTTTCAGGATGCTTACTGCTCACACGTCATTGTATAAATCAAATAGACAATGTTGATTAATTACTATTATCGTAATATAAGTTAGCATTTAAAATTTTGGATGATGGATGGATGGATGTATAAATTAATGGGAGCCACCAGGAATTTATGGGTGCCCCCCTCAGGTTGATAGCATTTGTGATTTTGGAGTGTTAATGAGTAACAGTACCCCCCAGCCAGGCTTCCAGAGCAGACCAATAGGGTTCCCTCAGTAAGCATTCACAACACGTAGGAGCGCCATCCCTGTGATGACAAGTTAGAGAGCTGCTGGGCATGTCCGCCTCTGCACGGCGCTCCTTCAGGAGAGTGTGGGAGAGGCTGAGGCTGGCAGGAGCCCTAATTAGAGGGTGCCAGCAGGAGCAGCGGTGCTGGGGAAGGAAGTGGGGAGTAAGGAGCCCCCTCCTCCATGCTACTGTCACTGCTGTCACTACCTCTGGCCATCTGCATAACTCCAGTGACCTACATCCGCATGTGCAGATATGGCGAGAAACGAGATTGCAAAGAGACGGTTGGAATATTTCCTAATGTCACATAATGACACTCAGTCAGTGTGCGTGAGCATGTTAATGTGTGTGTGTGTGTGTGTGTGTGTGTGTGTGTGTGTGTGCAGACGGCTGGCTAATGTCCACATTATCACTGCAGTCACATGACTTTCAAATTTACAGACTGGCACAAGTCAACGCCACTGACTCGCTCCTAGCAAATACCAGCGCAGGCATCTCTCGAAACAATTAGTGGTAATGACTCACTTGTCATCTATCATTGAGCCAGAGCAGCAATAAATAAGGGGAAAGAGTTGTGCTACTATGGTCTTCATTTCTTTAGGTTGACTTTTCCTTCAAATCAGTACATGTCATTAATATTTGCTGAAAGTTTGTGTCCGTGAGATTGTTAGCTTTTACTGAGGCCCTGAGGATAACGGTGTTGCTACCAGCGTGTTCCAGCTCAGATTTTGCATGAATGATGAATGAAGTATGACAACAAGGGATCAGGAAGCAGGAGGGAAGATGTGTCGTGTGTTTCCTTCTCTGGAAACGCACATGATCAATGCAGGCTGCCCTTGAGATACCAAGCCGCAGCGAGACAGTGGTCCGAAGCAAGCAACCCAATGAAGCCCACGCAGACATTTCCGGCGCCTTCTATCTGGCCACTTCTTGGCTTACAGGTTTTTGGTAGACAACATGTCTGAGCCCTCCCCCATGACGTAAACTTCTTTGTCAACAAAAGGTAGGGCGTGTGAATATATCGTAATAAAGAAGTGAGGAATAATGAAGAAATGCTGTCTACTAGTGAAATTTGCTGACTCCCACATCAGGTTGAGAATTCCAAGTTTGCAATAAAGTAATATCCTCCCCACAACAAAAAAGAAAAAGTAGAAATCTTTGAGGGAACATCTGTGATAGCAACTGAGCCACCCACTACTGAAAATGTTACAGAGAAAGGGAAAAAAGATCAAAGTGCAAGAAACATGAAGCACAAAGGTGGTAAATAAGCAATGAGCAGGAGATCAGGTGTAGGAAAGTGCACATCTCCATCTCCAAGGGTCACGTGATCACGATGTGCTCCCAGCAGACATGGTGTCAACACAGGCTCCATTGCTACTGGCTGGCCACATCTCCACCCAAGAGAGCTTCGTGGGATGAGCCAGAATTCTTAAAAGCTCTAACACAGATGTCTTCTGAGTTCCCTCAGAAGTTTGCATGTTTTTTTGCTCCGTTTGCCTCGAATGGGACTCTCAAGAGGAGGCGCTTATCAGCCGAAAAGCATAACGTTCACGCCTGACTGCCAGCGCAAAAATTGTTTGTCAGCTCGAGCCTTAGAGAATAAGGCTTCCTTTAAAAAAGTTCATGCTATTCTTTCAGCTTACTGTCAAATATATATTCTTTTTAGCTAAAACTTTTGATTAAAAAAACTGAAGTGAAATGATCTAAGTTCTGGATGACAATATAGCAATTTGAACATGTGTGCACACTTCAAAATAATTTCAATTAAAGTAAACATACATTATTGATCATAAAATAATAATTTTCCATTATTTTTCATGTAATAAAAGCAAAAAAAGTTTGGTATGCCAAATTAGATTTTTGAAATGATTTCCATGATAGGAGAAATTTCCGAAGATTAAGACTAAGTGCTGCTACTTGGGCGACTTTGATGTCTGGACTTGGGTTTATGAACAGATGTGACACAACAGATCCAAAAATATCCTAAATCCAAAACAAAATCCTTGACAGCTTCCTTTTGGCCTTAAGTTTAATTGCAAAAGAAATAATGAAAACATAGTGAGGACAGAATTTTAATACTAGCGTCTTCATGAAGCCCGGGCTGTAGAGTCAGCTGACACCCGTATCTCATATTTCCAGAAAACACACCAGCAGTCATAAGGTCTCAGTCCCATTTCAAGGGAGTGAAAGATCGGCTTGTTTGAAATACATTCGTGTGTGACACTTCTATGCAAAGCGACTTACAGTAGAGGGAAGAATTACAATTTATGTGTGCTCCCTAGGATTTGAATCCACAACCATTGTGTTGTTAGTACAATGAGCTATTTGATTGGCTACACATTAGTTGCGGTGACCTGGTGCTAGTAGGTAGAGGAGTCAGTAGAGGAGAGCATAGTGACCAGCAGATGACAGCCATTGCTGGCATGTGATAGTTTGCCAGACGGTTAAGCTGAAGACCGTAATAGTTTCTGGGTCTTTGTTATAAAAAAACACACTTGTTAAAAAAGCACAATATAGCGCTAATGCATGCAAACCATGCCTAAAATGTATCAAGTGAAACTGACATCAGCAGTCAGATTCATCAGGAAACAAATCCACACCGTTAAATGTACTATTTTCATTTCTGCAGTCTTCAGCATTTCTGTCATTCGCCGTAATCACGAGCAACTACTTATCTCAGCAGAATGATTTCTTTGGCACAAATGTATCAAGGAAAGCACAAAGAGCTGCTTGTTATGTATAATGTATAAAAAACATATCATATATAACATGTAACATTAAATGAAGGGAGATTTGTGACCTCTGTGATTAAGTCATGCGGAATAATCTGGTCCTGCACTATCTGTACAGGTACCCTAAATCACCAACCCCCCCTTGGGAAATCTCTGGTAGTACGTTTACACGTGTTGCCTTTTTTCTAAGCATTTAAAGAAGTTAAAATGATTGCTTGCAGTTATTTGCTCTCATTAAATCATTAAAGGGCAATATATCATCAAATACACTGCGGAGCAAGAAGAATATAAAAACAAGGAGGCCGTTAAGGCATTAATGTCCCTATCCCGACTCCTAGTGACATCCACAAGTGGGGTACAGAGCAGGGTCATCCAACAGCACCCTTTCTCATGATCAGGGCGTGAAATCACAGAAAAAGAGCCTTGAGCTGACAGCCCCCTTGTTTACCCCATAGCGCTGCTCACCTGACAGTTAGCAGTAAATTGTTGCTGTTACTGTGCCCAAAGCGTGACCCCTGAACCCATTTGAGTGCCAGTCTTCTCAAACGGCTCGCTCGTGTGCGCAAGGGGAACCGGGGATTAATCCCAAATGTCTAACCGCGGGAGCGGGCTTTCTGAAGTGACTGAGGTTTTAGTGTTTATGCGTGTACAGGTTAGAGGGAGTTCACTCCGTAATCTGCCCCGGCGATGATGTCGTCCCAGGATACGGCCCGTGGCATGGCTGACGTTCGGACTCTGGGGGCCAGGGGGCCAGCAGACACGGCAAGGGGGATAGCATTTTACATGGAGCGTTGGGGAGTTAAACTGCAGCACTGTCCCCGTGTATCGTGACTGGAACCTCCTTCCCTGGAATCTTCTCAGGGTTGGGCCGCCTAGGGTGCCATCTTCTGAGGGGGCAGGGTCTTCGAAAACTGCTAAAGCAACTCTCCCGCCCCAAAATTCACCCCCAGATCTACACCCACCACCACCACAATTTCACTTTGTCTCAGACAGTGCGTCCTGGGGGGGGGGGGGGCATCTCCTCCAGGTTTCTCTGCAGTTGAAAGGCTGTCAGTATGATTGCCAGTGGATTTACACAAGAGGCCAGTGAAGACTCTGCTGCCGACCTTGGACAGATTTTTCTTCATAGACCTGATCACCCCATCAAAAGATTTTAACTGAGCTTTTCAATTAGATCCTATTAAAAATGTAGATTACCATGATTCGTACCTTAGACAAATGTAACGAGAACCCACCTCTCACTGTGGCTTTATTTTGCAGCCACCACCCTTTGAACATTCTAGTCTTCTTTCCATGTTCTTCTGTGTGTAATTTCATACATTTTTTGTGTTCACGGTACATGGAGTCATTATACTGCTTCACCATTACTAAACAGTATTGGAGTAAAAGACGTATCAGTAAAACTGTCAGAAAAGGTTAGAGGTGAAGCAGTGATTTATTTAGTTGCTAATACTGCTTTAGGCTACTGGAGAAATACTAGACCAGATCCTCCCTTGACGGTCCAACAGTAGCACACCTCCTCCTTAGGAACATAGATTTTCTGCATTGGCTACAGGCTGATATACGATTTGTGTGATTCTTCACTTTACATCTTTGCCCTTTCCGGTTGATTAGCCAATCACCCTCCAGCTCACTCGCTCAGGCAGTCTGCCGGATAGTGTGGTATTAATATTACTATTAATATCGCTTGATTCATACAGTGTCTTGGCCCAAACTGCCACCTTTTTAATGCTGGGGCCTGTGCATTCCTAAGCTCTATAATGACCAGACAACGGTGTGACCTAAACGGTCACTCACAGCACAGAGCTGATGAGACGGGCACTTTCCACATCCGCGTTACATTTTTTTGGGAGGGGGGGTGGTAGTGTGTGGCTTAGTGGGTTTGGCCTCTGCGCCTGTGATCGGTACATTGGCATTTTGAATCCCATCCTGTGCAGAATAGTGACAGGTCTGTCAGACCTTTGAACATCGTCATTAAGCCCCTGAAAAGCTACAGGGGCCCCTGATAAATGGCTAACCCTGTGCTTGGGCCTCAAGCTCAACTGTCTATATAAATATGCAGCACGTGTCTAAAAGCAGAGTAAGATGGGATATATGAAAACAAAAAAAAATCCAAGGTAATTATGCAAATGACAACTAAAGCCTCATATTTTTTCTGCCCTGGTGTCTGGCGTTAGAGCCATGCCATGTTTCAGTAGGGAGATCCTGACACGCACTCGTTTTTCCGGTTTCTAAAAAGCAGGCGAGGGAGCGCTCCTGGGGGATTGTACCAGCATGCTCTCCCCAGTCTGACCAGCTTACAATGTCCCCAAGCTGTTACCTCAAGCTGGGACCTGCCTGCTGCCACAGCTCCTCAGTTTAACCCCATCTGTAATGCCTACGGAGAAACGCACACCAAGAAACGCATCCTACACTAAAACGTAAGAGGACTATACAGATCCACAAAGTAATATTGCACGAATTCAGGATATTGCTTGGGACTTGTTTGGTTTTTGACTAATTAAACCTTCAATGCAATGGAATTTCTTTCCAGTTCAACCATCCGCTTGCCTTCAGACTCCACGTGAGAGCGCCGGCTCGCCACTGGAATTTCAGCGAGATCGCCCTGAGGATTTCTTTTGTCTCGAACGTGAGAGCATTTTGTTATCCCGTCATCATCAGAATGCGGAGCGGTTAGCGTGTGTTTGGATTGGAGCGACCTCGATGTTTCCCCTCGGAGCAGCGAGTCCGACACATGGGAATTTAAAGGCCCGGGGGGGGGGGGGGGCTCCGGCCAGCTCGTCTCCGCAGCAGCGGAAGTAAACCAGGATGGCCGGACGGAGGGAGGGGGGGCTGTTAGGTTTACTGCTGTGTGGAGAGTGCCTGTAGCTGTGGGACATCTTGAAATGATCCTGATTGGAAACGATAAGATGTTATGGAGAGACATCACACTATAACCACAAGAGGCTGGCTTATCTGAACATTTAAGTGTGTATATTTGTGTAAGGGGGGGGGGGGGTGCGGGGGCTACACAGAATTTCAGCAACATTATATCCAATTGGCCACTTAGCAAAAGAAGCTATCCCATAATAAGCCCCCAAACCCAACACTACTCATGCTGTCCCATCATATATTAGTGTTAACTCTAATATGAGCATGACATTTGTCCTGGCTACAACGTGCTGGAAATTTCCCTCCCAATCTTGGTGGCCCTCCGTGCCCTTTTAGAAACCATGGCTTCTGGTAAGAGTTCAGACTTTATCCACTAATATGTCCATGACTGTTTGAAGTATTATCTTTATTCAATACCTGTCTGAAAGCTCTAACATATTATCGCGACTTTCTTAAATTCCCATTTTATACCGAGGCTTATTTTTCTCTTCTTTTCATGGTCAAATTCAAATACATAAAGTTCATGTTCCTGCTTAGCAATTCATACTTGTAGTGACCATGTAACGTCTAACTCATACGTCTGTACGGATTACAGTGATCTTTGAATGGTACATCTATCCCATGCCAGGCCAAAATAATCAATGCTTGAATCAACGATGTCCCAAAGATGCCCTTGAACTCAACACACAAATATTCCTTTGGCATGTAGGATGAAAGCAAAACATGTGAGCTCAGGTCTCTTATGGGTGCCAGCAGGGCGGGCTTGAAGAAGGCCCGCGGAATGTCAGAGTATTGATCGTGACTGGCTGTCTTGTACTGTGCCCCTACCACTGTGGTTTGCATGCCTACCTGACAAGTGCTGTTTCTTGGTGTTACCCTCAATCGCTCATGAATAGCCTTTTGTGTTCTCCACATTTCTCTCTGCTGCCCTGTTCCTGTTGGAATATCTATCATAAATCTTGCATTGTTTCATTTCCCAATGATCTGCTTACAATAAATTGGCAAATGCAATGGATTGTTTCATTTCTCACAATGAATTAGCAAATGCAATAAATCGGAAGAGAAAAACAGTGATACGGCATAGGTTCTGTAATAGTCTGTCTGTTAAAACTATATCTCGCAGCTCTTTGAATATAAAAATGTTCAGTTGAACTACTTCCTCTTCACAAATAAACTGACAAACATCTACACCTCTATTTTCTGTGTTGCCTTAGGAGGTGAGTGCTTCCATATTTTGGGACATATATACTTTTTGGAGAAACACAAACTAATTCTTTATCCTCCTATAAACAGGAAGCTAGGCCAAGTCTGCCGGTTTAAACTTTCCGCATCAATGTCATATGTGAAATGTCAGTGAACACAATTTTATAAATGGAACCTCAGATCACTGACAATAATTATTGATGGACCCTGGAAGAATTAAAAAAACTGATTTTGATTGATTTTAGCCAAACATTCTTTTTTTTCATGCAATGAATCCTTCCTTGTACAACAGTTTTGTTTGTTTATTACCTACAGGGTTTTTTGTGTCCTGGAAGGATAAATTCTTCTTCACCTTTTCATCTATAGTCCACATGCCTACCAGCAGAGTCTGCATTCATCAGGAAACTCCACATACTTACCAAATTGAATTCCGCCTGCAAACCTCTTTAATGCTTTCCTTGCATTCGGTTGGCTCTCTGCAGTATATTATTACTATTGGTTTGCCGATAGTGGAGTCAATACAGCTACAATCCTTAGGGGAGGGTGAGCGCGTAATGCAGTAAATGGAGAGGGGCCGGCGCTGTTACATCTATCAATAGAGTAGCCAGGAATTAAGCATCGATTCATTGGGCACTTTGTTACGGACATGGGCTCACAGGAGATGGAGTCCTTTGATATACGATTATTTCTGCTGCTTCCTCTTTGCAGACCAAGGAGGCACGCACAGGCCGGCGAGCGCCGGCGCTTGAACCCCCCATGAATTTTTCATTATACTGCGTGGGTCCAGTATTAAACGCAGATAAGAGCTGCTCGCCAGGCGGCCGCGAGGCGCCGTTGGTGTTTCAGCTGGCACCCGGCCCCTAGTTCCGGGCAAGGCGGCACAATTAACGGGAGAGGCTGACGAGGCGGGTCAGCAAGCCTGCTACGGCTCAAGGTCGAAAGCCCGGCACGTGGCTGACGGCATCAGGGTTCCGACGGGATGTCTGTGCCGAGCGAGGCGACAGGACGACCTCCCACAAGACCTCACCTGGAAGCCCGGAATGTTCCGGATCAGGGCCATGACAGCAGTGCAGAGCTTCCCTGATCCCACCTAACCAGCATCAGCCCTGCTGGTGGAAAAACAGAATAAATCCGCCTGCTCAGTTTTATGAATGGTAAATACATGTGATCCTCGGTGAAGCATCTCGGAACCTTCCGGACTCATGCATCCACCAAGCAGCTACTGGGCAGGTCAGCAGTTCATTTGGGTTTAGTATTACTGTTACTATTGCACTGCCTAATAAGCAAACTCAAAATTGTCACATCCATAAAATAAGATGGGGTGTCTATTCATCCCACAGTCTTGTCAATCCTTTTGTGATGCCCCCAGAATCAAGGCCCCCCAGCAGATAATAGGCAGAGGTGACGATAGTTTAAGAGTTACCTTTAACAGAGGGCATAACCTGCCACCAAATAGAGCCCCAGATCTCCAGGTGCCTGCCTTTCCTCTGGAAACCGGCCACGTGGTTAGAACAGGGTCACAGACACTCTGGGAATCTCCAGAAACTCAGCCAACTTAGCAGACACAAGTCCCGAAAACACCTCATCCTTCACCTGTTGGGGAACAAACAATACAGTCTAATGGTCAAAAGTACAGTACATAGCTTGCATTCTTCAATCGCGTGTCGGGAATGACCATTGCATCACACTAAACCGATAGAGCTTGTAGCTACAGGATGAATATGATGTGTTGAGGAATCAAATGTTCAAGGTACTCAAGAAGGGAGCTCAAAAAAGCTCAAGAAGACATTTACCTGCCCTCACACCAGCAAATCACACCAACGACGCACTTGTCCATTCTGGGGTAAACCCAACAGCCTTAGGATTAAGGGAAGACATTCCAGACATTCCGACTTTTTTGTCCAACATGGTGCACAAAATTTGTTGCTGACCTAATGAGCTTAAAGTGACTGGATCTCTGATTTGCGAATAGCCTTAAGCCAAAATAAGCCAGGGTGAGGATTCTTCAGGCTCCAGAAGATACAGTAGCTTATCATGCAGGAATGCTAAGCAGGGATACTAAACTAGAGCAGCAAGAGGAGAACAGAGATTTAAGAAACAGTAAGCAGCGATAAACATGGACTGGGGTTACGGCAGTCGCTGAAGAGATAATACAGAAATGCTGTGGCAGCGACAAAAACTCCCAGTCTATCAGTGTCATATATTCTTGTGCTCACTGGCCGAAAGACAGATGTCAAGTAGTACTTGTGAATACACAAGAGCTGCTCATAAATACTGCAAACAACACACTTACTGACCCCCATGAAAAATGCAAGAAGGCCCATGTGGATCGGTCTGGCTGAAAATGACACCCTAACAGGCCACTTTGGGAGCCCCGTATCACGCCCAGACTGTAGTCGCCAAACGCCTTCACATGGCTGATGATCAGCCAACCAAAAACAGATCTGATTTCCAACCTGTGCTTAATCGTTTCTGCAGTATCTGAGCTGCGATTCTGCAGTTACACACAAAGAGCAGTATGCGACTTCATTTGGAACTCGTGCAGCCAATTAAATCTTTTGTCCTGGATTTATTGAAAAGGAGTGAAAATGAATTATTGCCTTACTGTACAACTGTTCCTGAAACAGAAAAAATACAGAGGAACCTGCAAAGCAGAAATCTAAGACATTATTGCAAACTGTTAATACCTACTTCATACATACCTACTGATTATCGCTGCCATAATTTGCAAACAAAATGTCTCCCCCCCCAAACACTGTAAGGCCCATTATAATTTTGATCTAATGGAATGAATGTGTTCGCAAATTCTGTTCTTAATTAAACTGCTCATTTATTCATTTTAAGTGTTACAATTTTAGTGTTACAATGGATTATTAGTCCATTAATACTAATATTATATTTATATTAATGTATTGCTTATCTTCAGAGGTATATAAATCTGAGAAGTATTCTTGTTCTTACAGGAGTAGGATTTTCCTGTTCAATAATGTTTGATCTGAATCATGCATTTACCAGATCCTGACCACCGACCTGCTTAACATAACTAGGCATTTAACAAAAATCCTAGCTGCCTTTTGCATTCTGGGTATTTTCTGGCTCAATTTCCATCAAGGGCCATTGGGCCTGAAGTAAATGCAACAAGAACCTATCAGATCGATTTCATTTGTCATCCATATAGATGCATATTAACTCGATGATTTAAGCGACCAATAAAACTTTCGTTTTGGTAAACCGGGACGGGGCCTAGCTACCGCCGTAACGTATGCCCCGATCCGCAGATAGGGCCGGCGCTGTTTGGTTTTCTTTTTCCGTCTTCCCCAATGCACTAGTAAATGTGCTAATAAAAAAATCAGTCAGTTTTTCATGAGCCCCGTGTGATAAGTAAGACTGCATCAACCTTTAATATCACGGCGTCTGCATTACTGAATGGAATGGGCAATTTTATATGAGGCCCTTTAAATTACTGTATGAAGTTCATCGGAAGTCCGAACAGCCTCTGAAATAATGTTTTGTTGGCGGGAAGGGGATGTTTTTCTCGGCCAGTTACAGTAGACACACGTATGCTGCTGTGATCGACGTATCGACAGAGATATACTGAAGCATGCAAACAGATTAGTGAACATCCGGTACGTACAGAAGGGGGAGCTGGGGGGCACCTGAGCACCCATCCGAACTATTTAATGTACCTGCCCCTCACAAAACAGCTTTGAACATCCCTGGTGAGCATTACTTCTATGTTCCCTTTCCCAAAGCAGGAGGAAATTTCAGGAACTGGGTTGAAACCAGCCATACCCCCCTGTGCATCAATAACTGACGTAGATGCAGTCAGGGTGCCCGCAGAATTGCGCACTGCGACGGTAAACATCGCTCAAGCATCCATGCCACACAGCGCCTGCGAAAGAATCGCAGACAATTCAACAACGACATGAAGATGTTTAATTTGGAATGGTCCATTACACTCCGCACGCGATCCGTCACCCACCTCTCGGCAAGGCAATAGCCCTAATGTGTGAAAATTGATTTTCGGGGCTGCCCCGCCCCCGCTGCCTGTTAATGAAGACGTAGCGCTTGTCTGTGGGCAGGCTTTTTGAGAGGCCTCCTCGTTTTCCCTCTTCAGCAGTAAAGGGGGCAGCTTAATCACTACTTATCTGCGGCGATTCGTTTATGTGCACCCCCACCGCTGAGGTACTCACTGCCAAGGTGAGGGCTGTGGTGTACAGCAGAGATTTTTTTTTTTGGGGGGTGGGGGGTTGCACCTATGAGTTTGGACCACAGTTGGCATTAGCTGCTCTGAGTAGCATTGATATGGATGCCAATGCCCACAACTGCGGTTGGCCCAGAGGATCCTCTTAGCCAATCGGCACAGGACTGAGGATCAGATAGCCAATCAGCTGAGGGTCAGACTATTTCTCCTCCTCGCCTATGGGAACACGTCGCACTTCCAGCCCAACCCAGGTTGCGAGCTATCTTTCTCAGGAAACCAGGCCTTCCATCGACATGCCTTTGACTCTTTCCGCGAGTTCCCAGTTGGCCGAGGTCCGTCCCTGTCGAGGACGGCGCCGGCACTCGCCGAACGAGCGCGTATCAGCTTTCACCCCGTGGGACACTTCTAATCAGGTAATTGACCGCCGCGTGCAGCAGGTGCGCGTATCAATTACAGCAGGCCTGACCCGCTCATTGTAAAACAGTGACCCTCTGCAGCACTTGTGCCAACGCCCGGGGCATGGCAGCGAGAGCCCGGCGAGGCCGGCCTCCAGAGACAAATACACTTCCATATAATTACTGCAGCCGCCCCACCCACACCCCAGCTACGGCAACCCTGCTTAATTCAAGGTGATGCTGCTAATGCGTTTGTGACATCGCCCTGACATGCGAGGTCCTTTAAACTAAGGAACACTGACAGGAAAAACACCCGTGCTTCTTGGTGTATATCTTTTTATACACATTTCTATATAAATAAACACCTTTGGTGAGGAACCTTCAATACATACATTTTTTACAGTATTAAGTATATATATATAGCTGAAAAGCACAAGAACCTTAAAATATATCAGCAACTTGTAACATAAAAGATCCCTGGTATAATCACTAGCAAACCAGCGTGCAGTTTTTCCAATAAGATACCGCAGTTACAGATGCAGCGTTATGATAAAATGGTACTTTTGGGACACTACAGTTAATGGGGGAGCCAGGCACATTGCGTAAAAGGGAGGGGGTTAAGCAGGAGACTCCAGAGGCTGGACCATATACTTGGGCAGCAGAGAGACACTACATGAATTTAGCAGGAAGGTAGGGGTATAACTAAACAGTTTGTGTTACATTTAAGCTGGGGGTTCTAGGTTCTGGTCCTGGTGTAACATCTACGCTGCATGTTGGCTGTTGTCTCCCGCTGAAGGCTTAATTAATTAGCCCTGAAGGCATGGCTTGTCGAGTGCAAAGCACACAGATGGAGTCCACGTTAACACAAGCATGTCGTAGGCGTATCTGTACTGAGCAATTAAGTAACTGTAGGGCCGCTTAATTGAAAAACTGCAAGACTCCCAGCAGCAGTAATTCACCCCAAGTGGGAGTTTCTGTGAAGCCCTCGCTTCTGTCAATACCTGGATCCATTTAGGCAGATAAGCATTTTTCAACATGCATGGCAGCTTAATTGAAGTATCATCCCAAAGGTTACACACTTGTTGTTGACGAGTGTCTGTCAATCTGGTCCTTGGGGAGGCACAGACAGCCCATGTTTTTGGTCAAATCCTGGCGAGGAGTTGGGTGGGAGCAAAAAGGGGGACCATCTGCGGGTCCCCAAAGACTGGGTGGGGAAACACTGCTCCCCGCAAATGTGAAAATTCGGGAATAATACGTATGAAACTACTGTTTCATAAAATGCTCCCATTGTAGGCTACTACAAAAAAACGCACCAGGGAAATAATTCACTCTCCAGTGTAAGTAAATTTATGCTGATCAATCTTGTTTACCTCCGAATATTCTTCTACATCTGGATGTCTTATTTCAGCTATGCCAGGTAGGAGAAGGCACAAGGCAGGGGACACAATAGAAACAATACAATTTTATTAAGATCAATGTCTGCTCAGATTGTATCATAAAATTTAATCCCTAGTAACAAAACAGATGGACTAAAAGAGGATTAAAATACTGGTGTTATTTGAGATTAAAATACTTTACAGACTCAAGTGTCAAAAATTGCAGCACCTTAGTTTGCTTTATACACACAGGCCCGATATGGCGTTGAGTGGGGCTGTGGTATTTTAATGCTTACCGCAGTCGCCATGGCTAATCCATGGAGACGGAGCAGCTGGGAGCGCGCAGGGTGGACACCATGACAACCGTATCGCGTCATGGCGACGGACCGTATTTCTGTGCTGGGATGAAGGCCGCTGGTGATGCAGTGTGTCCACTTCATGGTAGAAAGCTGGAAGTCGTGTATTACAATGGGAGACAGTTCCCCCAGTTTAGATTTTTCACATATTAAATCCAGGAGCCCAGCAGGAAGCATAACATGCTTGTCTCACATGAGACAGAGAGAAAGATGACTTTATACATACATGACCTTTCACCCCTTCAGAGTGAATACTATTGAATCATTCATTTTGTTAGCGTTACAGGTGAAGTGAATATAGATCAAGATTTTTTTATATTCTTTAAATTACATTTGATGTAATAAAACAAGAAATGTGCGTACTTTTTATTGCCTGCCTTGTTTAAAAAGTTTGTAAATCACAAACTTGTTAAGATCCTTTTCAGGTAACAGATCTACCACTTGCCAGACCAGAATAATAAACATCAGAGGATGTGCAAGGCTCACATCTTAATGGTGCAACTTGTCATTCTCTTGTGATCTTGGTTAGCTTGGTTATTGTTCTGCACTTGCACCTATGGATGCCTGACAAATTAGTGTATAAAACCTGTATTACATACACAAAATTTTAGCAATTTAACAAACTCAGACTTGTATATATGCCTATGGACTCTATTTTACTGAAGAAACATTTTGCAACTATACAAAAATTTAAATTCTACACACAGTAGCCCCTTCACATTCATGAGTTACATTCCCAAGATCACCGCGAATGTGAAAATTCGGGAATAATACTTGGGCACCCCTACCCTCAACCCCTAACAGTCTGTTAGCCTGAATGAACGTAAAAAAATATTACCAATATCTAAACCAACAGTAGTGTACTGAACACTTTGTATGTTAAATTGCCTAATCATTTCTAACATAGACATTTTTATATAATATACAAACACCTATTTTATGTTAGTAAGTTACTACTCTACGCACTGGGAGCACTATGTTTTGGACCCATTATTAAAAATGCTACTGTAAATGAACGGCATTGAAAGGTTTAAGAGCTACTGCAAGAAACAGCCAATGAGAGTGAGGCTGATTGCCGAGACGAAGATGTGTGGAGTACTCAAGCCAAGACTTTAATATCAGTGATATAGGTATGCACTAACACTAACAGACCTTATGTTTTACTAATATTTATATATGATTTTATGTGATCCAAATAATTTTAAGTATTGTTTCTGGCCTACGTATTATGTTGGAGTTCCTGCCTTCTTTGAGCAAGATCCAAAAATATTCCTGTTTAATTATTCATACCCAACTTGCAAATACCTGGAACTGCAAATGTGAAGGGGGTCACTGTAGTAAATTTTTATTAACTATAATATACAGTAATACACACACACACACACACACACATATATATATATAACAGGCTGGAGCCAGTCGCAAAGGGCACAGGGCAGTGGAGAGGCACCCCTTTCATGAAATTCCACCTGGGATCGATAAAGTTTATTTAATCTTTAATCTTTATTCTTAGTGAATAAAATGTAACTTGTAAAAAGGAAAGCAGATAAATGCAGAGCTTTCATACTGCTGAGACCCAGTTTCATGCACCATGAGTTGTGTGGCTCAGCAGGTCAGGACACTCTATCTGTGATTGGATGGTTATCAGTTCAAATCCCACCATTGGTCCCTGAAGCAAGGCCTCTAAGTCTAAACTGAAGAGCAACTTTCCAGTTAAAGCAGGTACCATATCTGTGGCCATTCAATGAAAGTCCTTCATTGGAGTGAGTGAGTTTTGGTTTCCGATACTGTATATGATGAAGGACCCTGACTTTAGGTGGTCTCATTTCAAAAACCACAACAAATCTGACTGATTTCTGGAAATGTTCTCTTCAGGTGCTCCAGGAACTGGCCGGCCCTGCTATTGTAAAACATGAACGTCACTTCAGATAAAAGAGTCTGCGAAATAAGTGTGGGGACGGTGGTCCCTTTAAGGCTGCAGATCGATTCAGGAGGCGCCCACACTCTTGCCATCCAGGACGTTTTATCAGACCTGATTACCCGAGGCAGAAAAACTTCATCATATGGCTCGAATGCGACGTGAGTGACAGGAGGCTGAGGTAATCGGCGGGGGGGCATGGCCAGGTGCCACGGGTGGCTTAGTGGTGACGCGAGTGGTGCTGTGTGCACACGCTACACAATGCGGCGACCTCTTTACAAGCAAGGCGCAGCGCACGCGCGTCGAAGCAAGTCTGGACCCGCTCCGATGGGACAGGCTTGGAACGACGAGACGTGGCTCAGGTATCCTTCACCTCGGAGTCCTCGAAACCATCCTGAAGAGCGAGGAGAGGAATAAGGGAGCGATAAACGAGGGTCACAGGCGTATTAAAATATGAGTCAATGTATAAAGTGTTCGTTGCCATTGTTTGCACTGTTAATTGGTGCATATATCAGAATCTCTTCGGTGGCTGAGAGACACCCTCCATGCTGAAATGAAGGGAGCATGGCCGACCTGGCGGAGTCCGGCTGAGCGTTTTCATGTGGGATTTAAGGTCACAGCCCGTGGAGACACGTGGACAGAATTACGATATCTCCCTCTCTCCTGGCTGCTTACTGGGCCTCCCCCCTCAGAACAAATCCCACACACTTGAACCTGGCTTTTTAAAAGCCTGCATCAGCTCATGCTCAACTAATTACTTTTATCCTTTGCACTGTATAAAACTATCCCTTAAAACCTAAAACAGGTCACCTTTCCTCTTTCAACTTGACCTTTATTCCTGCCATCCATCCTAATCCTTCCAACTCCTTCTAGAAAATCACTGCTCTCACCCAAAAAAATACCTTTTGTTTTTCATTTTGTTTATAGAACCACTTCCTTTATGTTTAAGTGTGTTTATATGTGTGACCCAGGTGATGAAATCCAGTTTTGAAGACTGTATGTGCAAACTCATGTAAAATCTTGTTGGGTTGGACCAAACCTTTTTTCTGTGTGGTCTGATCTGAATGTCACTGTTTTTTATATTAGCCTGAAAATCACCACAGCAATTTAATGTTTTATTTTAATCGCAAAATTATTAAAGGGTGTTTTAATGTGAGAAAATGGGTTACCCAGAGTACCAAGCTGATATATATCTTAAATTAAGACGTTTAGCTGTTTATGTGGCAGCTTTGCCAATCAGTGTAACACCTTCCATTGCTAAAGAAAACCCTTCCGTTTCCATCATTCAAAACCTTTTATATCATTTTAAACTTTTTCCTTCATTCCGAAACATGTTTTGGCCAATGTTTCAGTCCATCCTCTTTATGCTTTTACGATCACCAGATGAACAAGATTAGCGGAGGATGGCGATGACAGAGAGCACTGGATTCCAGGTCACAGGGACATCTCCAGGCCTGGACTTTGACACACACCTCCCCCCTTAATTAAAACAATAAATCTGATTTGTTTCCATCTTGTTCTTTCTTTTTTCTTTTTTTACAAGCAGAGCTCGATGTGTGGGAACTTCCCAGGACTTTCATTCTGCTCCCCAGGTGCGTTTATGTCTCGCGTGAAACCTGAGCACGGTTAAATGTGCCAGCCCCTGACAGAAAAAATGCTTTTAGGAACTTCTTAAACTCTGTTTAACGGGGTGCTTTTAGTGCCCACTAAAACCTCGCCATGCCGCACGGAGGGATGAAGTGGCCTCGCGTGAGACCACCTCCCTCTTTGTCAACGCGGCTCCTTCAAGGGTTCTCTGAGGTTTGCCATGATGCTCCAGAGATCCTCAGATCCCTCAGGCGACTTACGGCCCGTTACGTTCATCCCGGACGATGGATCCGATTTCATGGTGATCGGATCACTATGGATGGATACGATATCACCATTTGGGATCTTCTACGAGTAACCGTTCTGTCCTAATCTTTGGTAAGATAATGTTCCCCGGCACACATCATCACCCTCCCCTGAAGGGCCACGTCTGTCATCAGTCGCCTCCTTCACAGTTCCACCCCAAATGTCGAAAATCTTGCCGACAGGTGTGTTTCACTTTCACACATTCGAATCAAAACTTTCTTAACACCTGTCAAGGTGTTTGAAAGCTGCGTGTCAAAAATAAACAAAAAAGCTAGCGGGATTTATTTTTGTTTGAAATAGCCTTGTGGAGAGTGGCGCTATGTGTCGGAAGAACGTCCATGGCATCGGCTGAGGGTCTGTTTTACAGCCTGCGTACACGTGTTCCCCCGATTCGAGGTCTCTGACCTTGTGTCCATACCTGAAGGTTAAACACGCACCCCTCGACTTCCTCGACGACTCACCGGGACCCACTGCCGTTCCTACGCCTATGCCGCTTGGCCGGGTTCTCCTTGCCACTGAGCCCCTTTGACCCCCTAAACTCCCTTACTTGTAAAAACAGCCACAGGAGGTCCGAGTGAGGGGAGAAATGGAAGCCATATGACTCGGGACAGCGCCTATAAATATGAGCGAGATCACAGGGCCACTTAATGTAAGGGGAGCCAGGTCCCCTTTTTACCACCACATCTACAGTGTCTTAAAAAAGAGCCTGTCGTGTCATATGAAACCAATAAAACGTAAACACTTCCTCACAGTGAGAAGGGAAAACGTACGATCTTCCCCGCTTCATGACTCTTTACTCCTGCGGGGTGTGGGGGGGGGAGATATGGGCTTTTACGTTACACAGATGCACTTGAGGGTTCCCAGAGCACAGGAAAACAACGTGAAGCATATGATGCATCTGAGAAGCGGCCAAGCAAGGCTGCTTTCCTGCGTGCCTTTGTGGCACTCTGATTGGCTGCCGGTGCTTCGGCATAAATCCCTCCCTGGGTCTATCGCCAGGGCCGCGGGCCGCTGCTCAGAATACAGTGACCCAGACTGCCGCACGCGATCGCCACTGAGAGGCTCTCCCCCATCACATGGGGAAATCCGGAGGAGAGGAGACCAGACCCCTGTGCATCAGCCTTGAGTGAGGTTC
Organism: Mormyrops boulengeri; assembly: GCA_026781065.1. Lineage (NCBI taxonomy): Eukaryota > Metazoa > Chordata > Actinopteri > Osteoglossiformes > Mormyridae > Mormyrops > Mormyrops boulengeri. The sequence goes on from JAODLD010000124.1 coordinate 3,806,975, forward strand.
CCCCGCCTCTCCAGCTGCAGTCACCCCCACCTTTTCAGCCAGGGGGCTCCTCTTATCTACGCTGGGAAGGATTTTCCCTGGGGTCAGGGGCTGCTCTCTCAGAGAGATTACAGCCGGGAGGTGAAAGGCGCAAGGGAAGGAGTGCTGACATGCCCCTCTAGTGTACAGGTTCACAAGAAAACTTCTGAATTAATAGCGTGACGGACAAGAGATTATGTGAATATTACTGATTTCAAGCACATTTATTTTCTCATATTAATTTCTTGCCTGCAACACAAAAATGAATCTAGCTTCATTCAATGCAATATATGTAATTTTATTACAATTATATGCATTTATCAATGTTACCCAGCTCAAGACAGTTGGAAAGTGGATGGATGGATGGATGGATGGACGGATGGGAGTACATTTATTAATCAGGGGTGAGTTTCTCGAAGACTTCTTAATGCTACGTCGTTCGTTAGTTCTATCTTTTAACAAAGAACTTACAATTGACGTAGCGTTAAGAAGGCTTCGGGAAACTCACCCCAGTTCATTAATCACTGTTAGCTGTTTGTGTGAGCGGACTAATTAGTGTCAAAGCGCAATATAATTTTGGCTAAATGCTGTAAACAAAAAATGTTTTGTTCGTCACCCCTCGCCCAGGTTTTCAAATTCTCACGTCAGAATTTTTCATACATTTTCCAGGGTTTATTTCTGAGTTTTTCGGCTACTGGGAGTAACCAGCTGCCTCGAAACAGAGAAACGAATCATTCCAGCATGATGTCTGCCATTAGGAGAGGGATTACTGCAGCCAGCGGGCTCCCTGTTGGAAAGGCAGCGGTAGTGCTCTTTCAACACAGACATTAAGCAGCTCAATTAGGTATTTTTTTTTTGCTCCAACTCACGACAAGAAACCTGTGCACATTTTAGAAATTAAAAAGGGAGTATCAAATTAAATGCAAACACTGACTATAAGGTGTTGCTATAGCAATATATTCTCCCAGTTTAACTAATAATATACAAATGGGTGACATTTAAGAAAAAATGACACAATTAGGGATCATAATTAATGCCTATGTGTTTTTTTGTTTGCTTATTTTAGCGTGAATGTTTTTAGAAGAGGAAAATACAAATCACACACAGCTGTAATGTGTAAGCCTGCCATTGTTATTGTTACATGGTAGTGAAAATCCACTGAAATGCCTGCCCATTACGGGCAGAATATTTTAACTTGAAGACTCTGTTGAACCTGTCAAACAAACGGTCTGTATGAGGGACCCAGTCAGGGAAATCAGTGAAAATGCAGGGGCACACAGCTAATTACATGGACTTGTTAATTATCCAGTAGTGGACCAGGGGGAGTAGTGGTTGATGAATTGGCATACTGTAATTGCGGCACCAGCGAATACGAAGTACTTTTCTGAACACATGCTAGTACCTCTATATTTTCCCTATGCATTAATACCAGTATTTATATTTTGTTATGGGTTGATTTACATACCAACATGATAGGTATATAACAGACTACCCAAAGAGAAACTTCACTACATTTTACTGTCAATTTAAAGCTAACTGAAATGCCATAGAACTATTAATAATTGATTGTGATTTATGTATTCCACGGTAAGTTCCAAAAGCTTTAGAATGACTCATGTACGTTCAGTGTGATGCAGACCAAAAACCAAGAAGTCATACCTTGACAAGTCTCCTGGTGGCTGATGTCCACTGGAGACCTTGTCCATTCTGAAGTCTGCTAAGGAGGAAGAGAGACACCTACAAAATAGATTAATCCTGTACCTAGATTGGTCAATTTTACAGCTAATTCTATTTTATCTCTACCCCATTTTCTTTACCAAAGTCAGAAAAAGGTTTTGTCTAAAATCTCGAACAGTTGTTTCTACCTTTAACTACCTTCAACAGTCTGTCCTATAAGACAATCTCTGCCTTGCAAAAGAGTGTTAGAAATGCAGGGAATGCATTTGCTGAAGAAGGAACCGGTCTGTATATTTCGAATAAAAACCCAATATTGCATATTAAAATTTGTGAAAAGTTGTAATTGGTTAGAAGCAAATGTACCAAACTAAATTAATTCTACTAAGCAAATTAGAGCAAATATACGCGACAGGCATCGACCTCACATGCTGCAGAGGAGAGAGCATCAACGAGACCTGTTTGTTGAATATTTGAAGAAGTGTCTTCAGCACCTTAACATGTTTAAACCTGATGCTTTCAGGTGTTCAGTCAATCCTATCAGAACCTCCTGAGATACCCTGGCTCTGGGTAGGACTCAGGGAGGAGGGATTTTACTCTGATGGTGGAGCACTATACTGTTCACACACCAAATTGCCCTTATAGGTGGACACAGAGAGATGTAAATGGCACAGACTTGAGCGTAGAGTTGAGCAGGGCTGTTGTGTTTAGCTACAATAACATGGACGATAGATCTCACGTTAGACGCCCTATTTGATGGCCCTTAATAGGACCTTGTTGGGCATCACGCGCCTTCAGGCACCGAGTTCAAGACATGAACTTTCTGATTGATCCTCACCGCGACTGCGTACACGTGTGCCAAGCGCCCTACAGATCTCTGCGGCATTCCGGACCGTTCCGTTTCACAGGCCCTGGCGGCCATACCAGCATACCTTGATTCGGGGCCTGTTCATTGTAACAGGCATTTGCATAAAACTAGCGACCCCCCCCACAACCTCTGTGCCTGCAGCGTGAATACAGCTGGGATCCTGAGTGCCGAGGGCAGCCTGTGGAGTATTTACTGTATTTGGAAAAGGAAATGGGGAAAGGGGGGATCGTTCCTTGCCCCCGACTGCACCCCCCCTCCCCCCCAGTCAGGGCTTGGCTTGGATGCTGAAATGCTTTAATCAGCTCAGAGCCCCTAATGAATGGAGGACTGAGTGTCTGCTGAAGAGAGCAGGAAGAAGGAAAGTAATTTCTGGAAATGATTACTGACTCATTTCCTTGTTCCATACACTCCGGGGGGGGGGGGCGGGGGGGGGGGGGGGGGGGGGGGGGGGGGGGGGGGGGGGGGGGGGGGGGGGGGGGGGGGGGG
>JAODLD010000124.1:3810120-3840723 GCA_026781065.1 Mormyrops boulengeri
CCCAGTCCAAGCCTTGCCACTCTTTTCTATATAATTGTAGGCCCACTTCTAAACATTTGGCGCACTAGATCAAGCCGAGGCTGCTTCTTTTCATGTTGGGGGTTGGCCTCCTCTGGCCCTTGTTAGCCACAAGTGAGAGAGACGGCTTAGTCTGAAGTTAATGGCTGGAAAGCTCCGGATAACCTCCCCAACAGCTGTCTCTTCATCTTCTTTCTTTTCCTCCCCTTTCTTGCCATTTTCCCCCTTCTCGTTTTGTTTTCCTGACCTCCCCCACACCCTACACACCTCACTCCACGCAAACGGGCCCAAGCGGGACTAAGGGAACGGCCCGGCATGTTGATAAAACAACCACTCCAGCAAATTTTCCAAAAATTGGCTTTTTTCACAGACAAATGACCAGAGTGCGGAAGGAATGGTGGGGGGGGGCAGCGAAGCTTCTCAGCCCCAACCCCTCCACCCCCACCCAAGCTGAAAGGAAGAAGAAGAAAAGCTGGTCGTTAGACTTGTCTTTCATCTGCAATCCACCCTCGAAAAGCGCCCGGAGATTTTTGCTCCCCTAAACCACCAGTAATGACATGGGCTTCGTTTAAGTTTTTCATCCAACGGACTTTTTTTTAAAAAGTATTCATATCGGCTAAAAAAAAAAAAAACTTGCCTTTTGAACTGATGGGCTGTCAGAGAGTCGGGGAGCAGCACGTCAGGATGACTACCACATGATTACAATTGTGATCACAGATGTTACCAACACAAAAGATTGTGCCTTGGAGGTCAAGGGTCTGAAACTGATGAGGGACCTGATTTATTCTGTTGTCACAATAATGATAATCCAGAGCTGCCATTAAATGAATGAGGGTCTCCTTCCACCAGGCAGGATGGCATGAATTCCCGAAAAGTTTAAGTGTACCTATACAGTTTGTTTGCTTTTTTGGCTTTTCCTGTGTGACCTTGTACACGCTAGGCTACTTCTCTCTGTCAAACACTTCTAGCCCCATAAATCTGGGTAAACGATGTCACACCTTAGTCTTCATCCAATCTGTTTGGCATGCAGTTCCAGGAAAATGGTCTTTGTTGGACCCCCAACTAAGCGGCCAGTCCTGGCATCACTGGGACCCAGGTAGGAGAATTTGTGCACCTACAGGGTACACAGAGTCCACCAAGCTGTATAGTAACACCAGACCTTCTCCCCTAGACCCCAAACATGTCTCCCCACCATCTAATGATACTACCAGCCAGACCCTTACATGAACACCCACAACCCAATTCCATGACATTGCCTTCCCTCCTGGAGTGGATTGGCATCATTTATTTCCTTCGCTGTCATGTCTCTTAGCTTTTCACTTGTAATCAATCTGCTTTTGCTTCTAACCTATCAGTTTAGCACCCAGCCGTGGAAGCTGACACATACTGCAAAGCTGCAGTGACAGCACTGATATGAAGGACAGTTCCTATTTGCAGTGATTAGCAGATGTGCAGCTGGTGGCGGTGCTGGAGCGGCAGGGGGCGTGAAAATAAGTATCAGTGGGGCAGTCGCGAGCGTTCCTGTGCATCTAACCTGTTTTCATCCTATGCCTGTCTTTATGTGCACCAGCAATTCTGATAAGTGACCTTTGCTGCTGTTCACGCTGGTTCACCCAAGCACTCAACCGGCTTGATTCTTTACAGTAAACCTCACGGATCGGTGTACAATCAGGCCATTGCTTTCCGGCACTTGAAAGAGCCGCGATCATGTACATTCTCCGCGGAGATAGAGACGGAGCTTGCGATTTGTCGGTCACATACGTGCCACGCTCCCCACATAAACGCCTTGGCTCTGCAGGTCTTGACCTCCCCAGCAGGGAAACATCTCGTTTTAAAGTCTCTGCCTCCCAGCGGCCTCTCAGATTTGAACTTCCTCCTCTAGGACCAGCAGGCGGTTCCAGCGGGTTCTTTGCTGCCAGGCTACAGCTTGCAGACTACAGCTTGCAGACTACACAGCTAGATATTTTACTGATGTAGCACAGCTATCATTCTGTAAGACACCAAGACCCTGCTGAAACTTGGAACCTTTTCCCCTGTAATACTGCATTTCTACACTGGGGGAGTCCTGATTGCCAGGAAGGGTGTGTGCATGCTTTCAAGTAGCCTAGCAACTCACTTGAATTTAAACATTCATTTCACTAATTTATGCACTTCACAACGGCAATTATGCTGCTGCATATATGAATAATTCCACTGTGTCTGAATTCAATCGCTTTAATCTGATCTGTAAATGTTCCATTGAATCATTGTCAGTAGAAAGGCGTTGCATATATGAATGGGCAATTTCTTGTTGTTGTAAGCTGTATAGAATGCATTTTAATAATGACCTTTTCAAGTACGTGCCTTTTATTTACCGTGTATCTGTACTAGAACATGCAAATTGGTCATTTCTGGGTCTTACCGGGTTTAATCACACTTGCTGATTACCATTAAATGGCTTCCACCGCATTGTTGTATCAATTCACACAGCCACTCAGAAAAGGAAGCCGCTATTTCGATGTAGGAGATGACATGGAAATATCATAACGGATGAGATGACCGGTCACTGGAGACAGAACCTTCTGCACACCGCAGACCAGACAGCGCCTGTCTGATGTTCAGCATCTCTAACCTGGGAAATTCACTTGTGACCAGCAATGACAAATGGCATTGAGGAGAGGAAGAGAGGTATCCTGCACTCAGCACCGAGAGTGAGAGCGATAGGAAAGTAAAGCTGAGACAGAGAGCGAGTGACACACTCAGGAAAGGGGGCGGATCTCAAGTGACAAATTAATTAATTATTCCAAGCAAGTGTGAGAAGAGTATAAACAATGGACTTCAGCAAAGTGGCGTTTAGGGTATCTAAAGCAGGAAGGGGAGTGGGAAGGTCAGGCCTGAGATCATCATATGGGGACCAGTGCGCTTCTCGGTCATTTGTATCATGCTGACATCATTGCAGCCCAATCAGATTAGTGTACGCCATAATTAGCATGACAGATGAGCCTCTCCAGCCCGATTAAGCCACAGGACTTCACCGTGCCCATTAAACCACCGTATGAATCACTCTGTGGTTGCGTCCAACTTGCCTCACGTGCCTTAAATACTGTGGCAAGGCAGCGCATTGGGAAGCATATCCGACATGACGGTGTGTCCGGGGCAGACACCGCGACGACCTCCTCAGCTGACAACGTGACGCTGATGGAAAAACCCCTAAAGATCACCAGTGGAGATGGTCTGATGGGACACGACGTATTCCGATTTCATGGTTATTCACCAAACGGACAGGAGCAAGGAGAACTTTTAAAACTTTTGTTTCCACTGGACATATATTATGACCCTTACTACATAGGCTGTGAGATGTACACTTATAACTGTAAATTAATACTGTTTTAGCTCTCCTTTGGTGTGCCATTGTGTACCATGTACCATTGTGTACCAAAATCCCCTACTCTTTTATAGAAAGCAGTCAGCTAATTTGTGCCACTCATCTTTTAAATTTGTTCTCTCAAAAAGAAGCAGCTTGACCTTGCCCTAATTCTGGGTACCAGGTCATGCCAAAAATTGGTCTCTGAAATTGAGGCTTTGTTCTCAGATGCTATTTTCTAAAAACCAAAATATTTTCACATTGCAAGACTACTCACCCATTTCCCTGAGAAGGGTGTCCCTTTGAGTTGGAGAACCATGTAAAGACCAGCACTGAGGTTTAAACTTCTGGGCATATAGACACACTTTTTGCTTAAACTCTAAACAGGCCTGTCTAACAGGATGCTGTTCGGGACGTTCAGCACGTTCAGCACGTTCAGATGGTAATTATGGGAAAACTGGAGAAAGGACTCAGGGCCAAAACATAAGTCAGGAAGACGGGACCAGAAGCGTGAAAAGACCTCAGCCGGCAAGATGCAGCTGTTAGTTCTCGTTAACAGATTGTTGCACGATACCAATTAACGAAGAATCTCAATGACAAATGTAGCTTCGTTTGCGCATGCCTTCAAATGAATTACACTTATTGACTACTCTTTTGCTGGAGTTCTTCATTAATCTGCATTTTATGCAGTCATAGATTAAGTCTTTAACAAAGTGTAATTGGGTACAAATGCTTACTATCACTCAAACTAAGGAGGCTGGGTTCTCTCACATTCTCTGCACCTGGAAAGTTCAAAGTTCAGGAAAAAGAGATTTCAGCCAAACCAAGAGGAGATTTAAATATTCATCCATTCACAATCCATCCACTTAAGCAGTGATTCTGGAGCTTATCCCAGACAGCAAAGGGCATGAAGCAGGCAAACACTCGGGAGATGCCACACGACTTGAAGACATACATGTCTTGGCTGACAGGTGGAAACCGTGTACCTGAAAGAAACCTACAAAAATGATAGGGAGAACATGCAAGTTCCACAGAGTGAGATTCAAGCCCCCAACCCTGGTGGTATGAGACCACAGATTTTGTCCAATATGTTGTCGAAAAATACATATTTATGGTTTCCAGTTAATGAAATACGATATCCCCAGTTTATTATTACATATTACAATCATCAAAGACTTCAAAGAAAGCCTACAATCATTTGTTTCTTGTCCTTAATCCACACAGACAGAATCGGTCCCCATAATGGCTGCCCGCTTCCTCTCACCCTCTCAGTCTGAATGAAGGAGTTCATGAACTTCACTTTCAATGGCTGGCTTTCATGGGAAGATTCATAGTCTTAGTTATGGCACCGGCCTTGTCATAGGGCAGTTCCTGATCAAGTAGGAGCAAGTGTCTCATGAGAGGGACACTGCAGGCTGATCAAGACGCCCAACAGCAGGCCAAGGTGGGGTGGGGTGGGGAGAGGGGAGGGACACAGGCTATACTGCCACCCCGTGGTGTACTGGGACCATGCAAGGATACTGGGAGACAGCATGACCCCCCCACCTTGCATGCCCTATGGACATCCAAAGTTTAGCAGGTAGGTAGGTAGTGGATGTGCTTCCCAAACCTCCATCATATTGATTTATGCTGCTGTTCCTCTAGTCCACACCTCTTCCAGTCAGATTCCATATTCTGGTCTTCAGAGCTTGCTTGGGATTGCCCAGGAGATGTTTCAGATCTATTTCCACATACGTGTCTCGATGGTGCATTACAGAAAGCAGGCAGTGGGCACTGATCTGCACAGGCTTCCTGTCGCTGCAGTCCAGGGATGCGGCATATCTGAGAACCTACCGCAGGCATCTTCAGGAACATAGATCTGTATCTGCGCTTTGGTGTGACAGGCTCCATCCCACACAAGCCAGGCACAGGACTGCCATTACGGACTTTCCTCTTCCGTTTCCAGGCTTAGAATGAGGGTGTTGTTGGGAACACAGGCTAGAGAAGGATGCTCGTTAAAGATGCTCAGCGCTGAGACCCAAAGCTGGGAGAACGCTGGCCATCAAGGTGCATTCAGTGTTTGTGAGCATGTCCCGGAAGGGTGAGAGGACATCCCTCTTTAATAGCTACATTGTAGCGCTGTGGTGTGTTTCAGGGAAATACCCAGTATACCCAGAAGATGTGTGTTCCGTGAATGCCAGCTGTACTAAACTCAAAACACATCAGGTACATTCTCTATTAAAAACCCTTGGGGAGAAGCAAACAATTTTGCGTTTTTCTGTCTAATTTTGCTTAGCTGGTTGTGTATTAACCAGTTTATCTTTATTCAGGTAGCAAAAATTAAGTAACTTTATCCACCTGCAATGCCCACTACTTCGGACCAGGGACTGGAGGGTATTGTGATCAGGCCCTGGATATAAAGGGACAATAGGAAGCAGTCAGGCCATCACTATGTGGCCATCAAGGTGCATTCAGTGTTTGTGAGCATGTCCCGGAAGGGTGAGAGGACATCCCTACCGGTAGGATTACATTCCGGATCCATCTCTTGCAGAGCCTGCCTGTTCCGGACCTGCGTAAAACAGCAGTGGTGTATTTCCCAGTTTGTGTTTAGCAGCTGTGGTCTTGCTATGAGTGTTCTCCTTTCCGCCATGCTTCCCGCCTGTCAGTCTAGGTTTTTAGCATCTTGTAGCCAATCTCAGGTGGACCTCACAGGTCTGTGGATTTACTTTAATGCATCCTGCAGCTCCAGAGAAACTGATCCTGTAAAGCACTATGGCTGAATTCGTGTCGCACCCCCATCCTACTGTCTGCCTCCAAATGTGAGGATTATGAGAGGAATATCCTTTACATAGTTGGCAGTTTAGCCATTTTACTACCTTCGCGAAGGATCTCCAGCGAGCAGGACATCGCTGTCACAGCCACGGCCGCTCCTGTGACCTCCTGCATGCAGTAAACATGACTTACAACTTCCAGAGTGATGGGTCCACACGCCGCCATTCAGACTTGTTTTCTCACTGTCCAGCTTGGATCAGTAGACGCTGCCATCAAAGGCAGATGGAGGACCGTCAACAGCTGGCAATCTTTCCAGGTGAGAAGCGATGCAGAGAGGCCAGTGATCGCCAGCACAGCGAGAGGGCCCCGCTCTTTGTGGGCCGCCCCGTACACAGTTAGCATTCTCCGGCAGATCATAAAAGATAATTGAGCTGCCTAACAGTTTTAAGTGTGATGGAGAAACCGCTGCGGGGTGGTCAGGGAGAGCCGGGGAGTGTTTACGGAGGCCAACCTGCTAACAGAGGCAGGCCTTCTCCCGCTATTCGGTGCAGGAAGCCAGACTGGGTTTTTATGAGAGGAAACAGCCCTGTGTGCTTGAAGAAGGCCCAGGATCCAACATTCATAGACCTTCTACACCATCATCCATTGGCAAAGTGTTATTCCAATAACTGCACTGCTAGACAGACCTTGCATCCCAAATTCAGTCCGATCGGCAGTAACTCGTGGGGAGGAATTCCTGTAGGGGTTTTGCCTGAATGTGGAGGAATGTGGCTTAATGTGGCCCTCAGCTGCCATTAACGTGAGCCGGAAATATCGACATGGGACTGGAGACAAGGCAAACGTTGCCTCAGATCCAGTAAAACGCTCAAGAAATGGAGAAACCGCTTACAATTACATGCAAACAAATCAGCAGCAGTTGCTTCTGATTTTATTGTCCGCGGTATACGGCGGTTCAGGGCTGCCCTGTCCCTGGCAGAAATGTCTGGAAAAGTGCTTGGGAGGTTGGCGCCGGGTCGACAGGCAGCTCTACTGCGCCGCGTTTCCTGAGGCGCCAAACTGAGGAAAACGCTTGGCTGGACCCAGGCGAGAGCAGCTCCATCAGATGCCATTGCTGCAGAACACAAAGCCGCACAGGTGCAAAAACGTCACTTCGAGTCCAATGCAGAAATTCCTGACCCTGGATAAAGTGCTTTACTAAAACTCTACAGGCAGAAACCAAACTAGGTGTCCTATGACAAAAAATAAGCCTTCTTATGCACCATAAAAACATGCTCTCTTCTAAGTTAAAAAAGTGATTAATCAAAGATTATATCAAGCTATCCTTCATAACTGCTTATGCAGTACATGGTTGTGGTGAACCTGGAGCCTATCCCAGAATGCACAGGGTAGAAGGCAGGAGAGAGCAATTCATCACAGAGCACACAGCTCAGATACTATGGGCAATTTAGGGATTAAGACAAAACACCTAACCACATGTTTTTTGAACCTAAAAGAAGCTCTTGCAGACACAGGGAGGACATGCATACTCTACACAGACAGGCCAGGGGAGATGAGACTCAAGCCCCAAACCCCGGAGGTGCGAGGTTATAGAGCAACCCATGGGGCCGCCGTACCACTCCAACGACATGTTGTCACATGGAAAGAATCTGGTTTATTGTTTGAAATAAAAACTCCACACTTTATTTTGAAATACAGCGAGAAAGCCAAGTGTTCTTCAGGAACCCTGCAACCCCAGTAGCCTCTACTCTATGTGCACAGTGAGACACCGGGGCTGCTTATGTTCTGTGTGTCTCAGGGAGTGTAATTCATTCGCTGAACCTTTATTAAATCAGTGGCCCATTTATTCAAGTGAGACTATCAAGCAGATCTATGCTAATATGGTGCCCAGAAGCAGGACAATCACATTACTGGACGCGGAGCCGCTTACCTCGCGTCCCTGCTCTCTTCCGGGAGGCTATACAGAGCACAATGAGCGAGGCTCCAACCCTCCCCTGTCTGCACCCTCTCCTCCTATCCCCACAACCTGAGCAGCAGAGTCCCAACTCAGAATAACAGGGATCTTCAGATACCACACTCATGCAGGCGGGGTCCCTCTTTGTGTTACCGCACAGTCCGGACACCCGGATCCCCTCCACCTCCCCACAAAGACAGAACATCTGCGACCATTTCCTTTGCGAAATGTGAGACGCCCCGTCCTCTTCTGCCTCCGTGTAGCTTATCTTGACCCCCCCCCACATGACCACATAAACAGAAACATATATAACGACACATGTGCCCTGGTGGGGGGTGGCTTTCATCTATTTAGACAGATACAAAGGACAAGAGGCCAGCACAGCCTAACATAAACAGTCTCCCTCATCATTACACATTACCTGCTATATCACATGTTATACAGGAAGCAGGAATAGGGGCAACAAAACTGACAAATTATTTTCAAACAATTAATCTGTCTGACCACAAACCTCCTAGGTCTCCTTTATAGATATATAACAAACTCACTCTCTCTCTCACACACACACACACACACACACAGGTTTGTAATTATATCTTTGTGGGGACTCTCCATTCATTTCTATGGGGAAAACTCTAATCCCAACATGACGACCTTAACCCCTACCCTGCCCTAACCTTAGCCATAAAATATAAAATATAAGACTTTTGGCATTTTTACTTTTTTGATTGCATTTACAGATATTTGTGGGGACCTAAAAAATGGACACCATAATGTCAAATTAGCAGGTTATCACATTGTGGGGAACATTTGGTCCCCACAATGTAATATAAACCTCATCCACACACACACACACACACACACACACACCAATTCCATCAAAAAATCTTTAAAGTCAAACATTCATGCAGATGTTTATACGAAAACAAGTTTATATGCTTTTTAACTTTACCTTTTATTGCGTTGTACTTCAGTTGCTCTTAAGAGAGCAAAAATCCATGGTACCCTGCACACAACCTTGTAGCAAGCAGCAGCCATGCTAAGTCTGTCCTAGTCTGCCAAGTTTACTCATACCAGCTCATCTTGGCTACTGTAATGATTCAAATGAACCTTAAACAATATGGCTAAAATGTGAACTAGAGGAATTTTATAGAAATAAGACCTTTTGGGAAAATTCCAGAGAATGAAGTATGCAATATTAATACTTGGCCTCTTTAAATGCTTAGATTTCACTTTATTATTAATTATTATTATTGTTGTTGTTGTATTTTTATACTTTATCAAACAATAGAGGAATAAAATATCAGAAATTCTAAAGGCTACTTCATGGCTCCTCTCTCAAAAAGTATGCAATAACACACACAGGCTCACAGGATGCATGCTGATCCATGCTCACCGACGGCGATCAGGCAGACGCTGACATGACCCAGATAATTGGTTCGAAAAATCTGGCCTCTGCAATTTCATCAATTTGCCATTTCCACGTGTCGCCCACAGCAACGGGTGTGTGGGGGCAGGAGACGGATGGGGGGCGAGGCACGCTCCCCATCCCTCTCCTGGCCGTTGCGATGGCGACTTGTCCATGCCGGGCGCCGTGACGCAGACCTGATCATCCACACCCCAGTCTTTGAGGGAGGAGTGAGAGGAAGCAGGGCACGGATCTGTCTTGCGCCATATGCCGCATGGCAGCAGAGCAGATCTGATAAGAGGGGGGCCATGCGGATGCAGCCGGAAGGCCTTCCAGCATGACTTTTTAAACTCACTCTTTGTCTGCTTTCATTTTCAGGAGGAATCCAGAAGCAAAACCACTATCTGGTGTCAACACAGAATGTACTACACATGTCCTGAGTCGTAGTAGCTTTTGTATTTTCTGTTGATGTGCACATTAGACAGCTACCTTATTTTAAAAGCAGATAATCCTTTCTTTGTTGAGCTGGGGCCAGGCTGACAGTAATCTCCATGGCTGTAGTATGTTACCGCTTAAGCTCTGCTCACCATGCTCAGGACAAAGGCCTCGCACCTGCCCGTTTCCGTGGCGCCCTTTGCCTCAGGTCACACGTTGAACCCTAAACACCCTCATGGCCTGAGGGATGACAGGGGATGCATGCTTATGGCAGCAACGAAAACCACAGCGGCCCACGGGCCGGACCGGTTAAGGCAAAGAAACCTCTGCATCTGGTTCACACCGGTGCTGGATTCCGATTGGCAGGACAGGCTGTATCGAGATGTGGGAGTGGGATTGTTATGAAACAGCAAAGCTACATCTTCTTTATCATATTTTGGAACACCAGAGAAGCCCAAATGTTGCAATTAAAGTGTAGTAACTAGCATTTACCTGTTGCTGAAAGACCATAAACGTAAGGTTTACACTTACCTGGCCCACGAGGTTAGAATTCAGAAAACATTATCATATGCAGCAGCAGGCTGTTACTATGTACAGCTCCCCATATTAGGAGAAAACAAATTATATATGTTGCAGTCTTAAAATAAGCAGATAATACAAAAAAGAGATTTAAAGACACAGGTTCAAATACAATATGATATTCTAAATGAAAGGATGGCCTAGATCCAAAGGGATCGGGAGTCTCCAACATGACTTATTTCGTCAACTTGACAGATCGCCCTGACGTCGGGCGTCACCTGGGATTACAGAGCGAAGGCCACGAGGGTGACGTGGGGTGGGAGCTTCCCTGCATGCTGCTGTGTCTGTGAGGGGCGGGGGGAGGCTGATGTGTTTTTGACAGGCACCCAGAGACATCCAGCAACATAGGTGAGGGCCTGAGGAATAAGCAAGTCAGATGGAACCTATGGGAGTGACAGACAAATCCCCACTCATAGAACCCCCCCCTCCCCAAAGTCTCCTAAATTCCATCCAGCCATATTCCACAGACAGATGGCGACATGCCCCCCACCCCTCCCAGGGGTCTGTCAGAAGTATGGCAGAGAGAGTGTCCTTCCCCTGTCTCCTTGCATGTCTTGATTATATGTTGCACGTCAATTTCTGGGAGGGGGGGTCAGTTCAACTCCATGCATCGTGTACTACCCATATTGGTGTCAGATCAAATTTCATGCACGCGACATCCAGGAAACAAGTCGGCAGAGTAAGTGAATCTCCTGATCTAAAATGCATTTAAAGAAAAAGACAGTACACCTATCAAGCGAAATCAGATGAATTGCAATAAAAAATACTGCGTATAGATCATAATGGCCTTTCCTTGTGTGGGGTTTACAGAGCCGGTCTCATCTGCCTATTTCTGCATTCAGAGTCGAAATCCAGCAACCGTATCACTTGACAACATGGAGAAAGTGACACTGGAGCCAACATTCAGCCAGCGTGTGGCTATCAGGCATAAAAAAACACTCAGATGCTCAATACAGTCTCCTGAAATGCCAAAAAAATTTGAAAACTAAATAAGTTTGTAATGTTTCCATAGGCTTAGTTTTTGCAGAATTTTTAATTAAACCTGAATCCCATGTGCTAATCGGGCCTGTGTCTGGGTTTTGGGGCAACAGACCGAAGCTTAGAACTACTGAATGGTCTTGGTAAAACCTTAAACAAGCAAACGACCAATGCTAATCATTGTTAATCGCTGCCAGGGAAGGGACGGCGTGAAACAGGATGTTGAGGGACATCGAACCAAGGTTCTGATGTTTTGGAATCTGTGAAACGTGAATTAAAGTACCATCGAGAAACCCCTCCCCCAGATTAATAAATGTCAGTGATCCTGGTCTTCCCTTCAGAGAACACAAGAATAAGCAAAGCTCTGCCTGCTTTATCCCTCATTATCTGTCTGAGCTACTCCTTCCTTACACTCCAACCCGTAACTAAGACCTTCTGATGCTACCTTACACACTGTACCTAAACACAAGTTATCAACTATGGGTGGCAGAGCATTTAGTGTAACAGCCACTAAAATTCGGAATGCGCTTCCTTTCAGTCTTGGTGAGGAAAAATCTATTATCCATTTCAACCTCCTGCTAAAAACACAACTCTTCAATGAATATTGTTCATCTTCTTACATGTATCTTGTACTGTTTTGTTAAGTGTGTTTGTTGTTGAATTGGAAAGCATCCTTGAGTGTATGAAAGGCAATATATAAACAAAACATATCATTATTATTACTAACGCATTCAAACTCTCACATTAGCTCACAAACAAACCCAAGCACATTCACACACGACACTCTTACATTTGGCAGAGCATACTGACTGCTGGCTTCATGTGGGCTTCTCAAAGGGGCTTTCTGCAGCGTGACATCTTATGAAGAGCTCCAGGACTACATCTTTTTAGTGACTTGGCTTCTGGCAGGGGATCTTTAGCAGTAAAATTTACCGTAATTACACCACTGCAAAGATAATTTGTGGAATTGCATGCTGAGACAAAATTTGGCTTCATCCCAAGTCTTCACGCCAAAATATGCCAAGCAGCCCCCCCCCCTCCGCCCCTTAAAGGTTTGTGTCTCGCCCCTGTCCCTCCCCACACTCATCCACTGCAACCCTCAGTCTCTGATCTAATTTCCTCCACACTGCTTTCCAGCCTCCCTCTGCCTGTAGTACACATGTAACAATGCCCAACCCACCCCCCCACCCCGCTGTGGGCCGCGACCTCACCTCCCCTCCCTGGCGGCGTCGTCGTTGTCGCCGCCGCACGTCTTGATTAAACAGCCCCAGCTGTGCCTGCAAATCTGGACCCCCTGTGTCTCAGGTTTCCTGCGCACTCCCCGGCCGCAGTGACACCGACGCTGACTCAAGCCTGTCTGTTTATTAGTCGACAGAAGAGCAACAGCTGTGCACACTCTGCCCCCTCCCACACACACACAAACACCTACTGAACACACCCCCTTTAAAACCAGCTACAGTAGTTTCTGCGTTCAGAACATCTTATACATTCTTTGAGCTATCACAAATACAAACGAATTCCCATATTACATGCACAAGAACAACCATATTCTAATGGTTATTTTAACAAAACACACTCAGCGCACATATTTGTTTATTATAAAATAAATGAGTGAGCCTGTAACCCATCGCAGGCAGCACAGGGCACAAGGCTGGGATACATCCTGGGTGGGATGTCAGTCCATCACAGGGCACACAGTCATCCACTGTGAGTGACTTAGAGATGCTGCTTCACCCAACCGCGTGTTTTTGAGGAACTCTGACTATCTAGAAACCCACATGATACTTGGAGAACATGAAAAGCACACAAATGCAGAAGAATAACTGAGAATATAAAAAGGTTACACGAGTTCTGCCTCCTGCTAAGACAAAGACACAAGAAATATCCAAAAAGACGACATGAAAATTGATCTCCAACAAAGGTTTTTGTTCATCCCTCTGACAGGACTATGTGCTTGGGCACGTACAATGAACCACTACACTGAGAAAATCCCCATCTGCTCCTGCGAGCCAACAAACATCAGACATGCCTTCTCAGCAAGAACTAGTTTATGGGCATATCTTGAACCCTAAAAAATATTCTTCCAAAAAACTTACTTGAGTATTGTAAATATCACCGCTCCTGACATGACTATAAAAATCAGGTGAATAACCAGTCATGGAGAGCTCAATGAAGAACTTTCTCCCCTGGGGTCTCTGGCTTGTTGTGGAGTGGGTACAGAGACACCCCACAACGAAACACTGGCAGACATTCCGATTTTGCAAAAAAGTGTGGTGACCCATCCACATTGAAACGTGAAGCACTTGTCTCAATATTGACCTCTTGATTCTAGAGGTGCACTTTGCAAACTTGGCCAGCCACAGTGAAGCGAGATAAGCTGACTAATTACTGTTAAGCCATTACGTCACCGGCATCCCCGTGGCTCAGAATTGCAGGTATTTTGGCATGAGTCACAGGCCTCGTTGTATGGGGACCGCAGTTTGTGGAAGAGTCGCGGAGCATCCAGCATTCCTCATTCATAAATCTCTCTTCCTGGAGAAAGTCTCCACGAGGCCCTCCCAGTCTTTCCTGGCAGAAAATTGGGAGTTTGGCGATGAACTGGATGGAGGGCCATAAGAGATGTCTCCACAGAGCCGTGGAGTGCATTTCCAAGCCCTTCCTGCGGTGGCCTGGAGGCAGAGAATTATTTGTCTGGGGCCTCCCATCTGTTAGCGGTCGTCCAGCGTTCCCAGGCTAATGGGTCACCTGCCTAGCTTCTCGCAAAAGCATTGAAGGGTTCTGAGCAGTGCTGAGGTGCCGGGTGCGGGGGGGGGCATATGCCATTAATCAGGTCCTGACACCTGTGCTACACACTGCCCACCCCCAACGACTCCTGTCAGAAAATGGTGCAAACATGCCTGTCATTAATAGAGGGGCGGTGTGGGGGCTGTCAGAAATCCAGTGCGGATATCGCTTATGCTCACAACGACTACGGGTATTTGCAGGCATGGTGCAGTCAACAGGCAGGCATGGGTGTCAACACATTATACAGTGAAGCACAGTGAAGCACAATGAAGAAACCTGGAAAAAGGTAATGTGGGCTACAAAGGCAGGGACAGACCAATGCTGGTAAGAAGCCCTACAAAGGGCATAGATGAAGGTCAAGTACAGAAAACTGAATATTAGCCCACTGGCTAGTAAAAAAAATTGCATGTCAGACTACATTTCTTACTGAACTAGCCCAGTTGGCTAATAGCAAAAAATCTTAAGTTCCACCTCAGTATTGGCACCATGCCATAGGTTTGTCTGCCCCAAGTTGTTCTGATAAATGGGTCATTCATGTTACAGTTGGGGAGGGTGGGGGGGTTGGGGGACGCTGAGAGGCACATTGAAGAATGCCTCCTGTGAGAGCACACTGGAGCTCCATATCGTCCACCCAGCAGGTTAAGGATTACTCTCAGCAGGGGGCGGGGAGGCTGTTCCTCTCATTTACGGTGCTAAGATCCAGCAGTGGATGTGAGCTTCAGGCCAAGACACAAGATGGGCGGGTCTATCAGGCACACAGGAGACACCCCAAAGCAGCTACTGGGAGCTGGGCTAAGGAGCCATCCATCTCCTAACGAGGAAAAAAGCATAAAGCAAAAACACACATATACTGTCGTATTTATATATATAATAAAAAGTGTAGATGTTCTAATTAGTGTCCTATGAGATATGTGGCATTTCATTGTAGGACACAAGTATTTTTAAATGTTTAGGTGAAATCATAATAATAAAACATTCCATTAGAAGTAAAGTTATATAACATTTATACTTATTTATTTAGCAGACATTTCTGTCTGAAGCAACATGCAAGTGAGGATCAGTGAGCAGGGTCAGTCAGTGTCCCTGGAGCGGCTGGGGGTTAAGGGCCTCGCTCAAGAGCACAGTGGTGATATGATTACTCTGCCAGCCACGGCTTTTGAACCCATGACCTTCCAGAAATGGGCACAGATCCACAAAAAGAAAAAAAATTCTCCCAGAAAAAATTAAATCAGTAACAGAAAACAAATAAATTTCAAATAAATTTTATATGTATTTTTTTAATCTAACAAACCTTCAGTAATCACAATTTAATTCACATGTTTCAGTCACAGTATATAATTATGAAACAAACAAAGACAAAACAAAACAAACAAAAACAAAACAACAACAACTATAATAATAATAATAATAAGATGAGCAATAAAAATGAATTGGGGGAAGCTGAGATCCCTGAGTGATCCTAGGTGAATATTGCCCTGCAAAGGGGTTTAAGACCCCAAACAAAATTAAGGCCTCTTATGGTATCATTCTTTATAACAACTCTGAGCATGACTCTCCACAACAAAGAAGAAATTATAAATTTCTGTGGGGGGCAGAACAACAGGACTCAGAAACATGAACAATGAAACTAAAAAATACTTAATACAGGCAGACATATTCTTATATTGAATAATGAATGAATTATACTTTATTTATGCCTGTGGGAAAATCTTCTTTTCACCCACCCCATACTGCTGTCCATGAGACAGACGTACAGACAACGGCAAGCCTGGGAAACCACAGTGAAGGGCAGCCACCTATGGTGCTCATAAGGCTGGGGGTTAAGGGCCTTGCTCAAGGGTCCACAGACATGTAACTCTTTTACTAAGGCTGGGGCTCAAACCGGTGATCTTCAGATCACAGGTTACAGAGGCTTAGCCCACTGAGCCAGACACTATTCCCAAATCACTCACTGGATTTACGTTATGAACAAATGATTAAAAAAAAAATCTGACTGCCAACCAAGGGGGAAAATGCCTTTAGTAATGATAGAACATAGACCAAAAAAAGTATCAATAAAATACGTTTGCTAGAAATTACCATCAAAAGCGAGATCTGTAATTAAAGAGCTATTTTTTCAGCTGTCAAGAACGTTGATGGTTTTCTGTAGTTTTGTATACCTGAGTTCAAGATGTGGTTATGTCAGTCATGGGCTGCGCCGAAATATACCGCAACATTTCGGTTTGCAATTTTAGCTGTAGGAAATAGATGATGAAGATGGAGTTTTTTACTCTTACTTAAAGACTAAGCATGTTTTTAAATATTTGAAAAGTGGCACTATATCAGTTTTATCGGTACAAGGCAACCAGCATTTTGAGAACAAAGGAGCTGGATTGTCTGGAAAATGTAAATCCTTAAGACACATCAGTGTAAGACTGTTCAAAGCTGTAAATGTGAGAAGTGGATTTTTTAATTTATATGATATACTATCATCTAAATTTATCTTTACATTCTGGTTTAAATTTGACAGGCAGCTAATGTTGGCAATCAAGTGCAGGGCTAATTTGTTCATGCATTTTAGTTCTCTTAAGAACTCTTGCAGCTGCATTCTGTACCAGTTGGAGACACTTTAAAGAAGCTTTTGTGCAGCTAGATAGCAGAGCATTACAATAATCTAGTTCCAAGGTCATGAATCCTCGGACCAGCTTTTCCACATCATTCACAGACATCTTTTTCAGACCTTGGCTATTTTTCACAGATGAAAGAAAGACACTTTAGATATATTTCTAGTGTAAGAGCCAACTGTTCTCATCAACTACAACACCAGGGTACTTTACTGAGGTACATGCATGAAAGCCATATAGATTCAGCTGAAACAATGGATGTCTGAGTAACAGAGGCTACTGGCATCTTTTCTGTCTTATTGCAGTTCAGTGGGTTGATTATCTGTGTCTTTTAGTCTCTTATGATCTTAACATTCAGTTCTGAGCTGAGACAGTTGATATATTTCACTCCATCAGACTTGTGTGTCATCAGTATATCGATGGTAATTAACATTGTGCTTGTGGATGACGTCCCCAAGGGCCAACATATTGCAGGAGAACATTAGTGGGCCCATTACTGAGCCCTGAGGAACCCCATACCTGACGGTGGAGAATTTCAATGATTTATAACTTACTTTAATAAACTTGCAACGGCTAAACCTAGAAAGTAATGGAACCACCGAGACTCTATAGTCTCTCCAGCAGAATTTAACAGTCCTTGGCCATCAGAAGAAACACAGAAACACAAGGACAGGGATATATTATATATCAATATAATCATCCACGACTCTGACCCTCACTCTTTCAGTGCTAGCATGTAACATTAACCTGGATTAAAATGTTTCATCGATATTATTGGACAGTATGAAGACAAATAGCAGCAGTCACACACACCTATGTAAAATTTTGCATATAAATGGAAGGCTTGAGGCCTACAAGTAGACAGAAAGATTATACCAAACATGTTTTCCAATAACAGAGAGAAGCTTCTCCACTCATTTTGTATTGGTTTTAGTCAGTTCAGTGCAAAAAATATAAACAACTCAAAAGTCGGCAAAAACTGTACTTGCAGAAAAAAAACCTGGCAACATATATTATTTATATTTACAGTTTGACTTAAACTGTAGTTATATAATCAAAGTCAAAATCAAAGTAATCACACTGTGGGCTAGTTGCTTATTTTCTGTGGAATGATTGCCCTGAATACCACTGGTGAGACTATGGAAGTATGTGGCACCAAACCGCAGAGAGGACGCCGATTTTTACAGTCTACCCTAAGCGAGATGAAACACCTCTGCGATGGATGCAGTGAGCTAAGCATCCATTTTGTGCTGCAGACGCAACACCCCTGCCTGCTCTGAGCTGATCCACAAAGTGGCACATCAGCCTTTCGCCTTCCAGCTCTCTGTTGCGGGGGGTTGCCGTGTGCCGCACAGAACCACATCGCGGGGGGAGACTGAACTGCAGTGACGGTCCTGTGGACCTGTAACCCCGGCAAAGCTGCTATAAGGGGTGCTGCACCCGGCGCCGCGAACGCGGCTGCATTCCTGCATTTATGAGAGATCTGAGGCTCGAGAAAAATGTGGGCAATTCCTCGTGCTGTGCTGCGAAATGTCCCGTTGCACCCTGAGTCTCGTTTCTCATCTCTGTGCACCCCAATCCACCCTGATTTAAAAGCTGACAGTGTCAACTATCAGAGGGATGCAGACTGCTGACACGGACTGTTCCGCTAAGATCCAGAACCCTTCTTTTTACTAAAGCACTGAGCCCTGGACTTTCCCCTGGGTTTCAGTCTAGTTCAATAATCTTGTAATAATAAAAAAAAAATTATAAAAGAACAGGGCATGGTACAGGGGACACCCTGAATGGTTAAACACATGAATACTGAAATAACAACAACCACAATAATAATAATTAGTGATGTTGTAATTATTATTATTGCTGTTGCTGTTGTTAATAATAAATGTATTTTTAAGTATTATAAACAAGCAGAAACTCCTCTTTTCATGTAGAAATAAAAATGGAAGAAACAACAGGAGAAAAACACACGACTCATCCAAGCTGGCTGTATCCCCGCCCCAGCCCGGCCAGCTGTATCCCCGGCCCAGCCCGGCCAGCTGTATGACCGGCCCAGCCAGGCCAGCTATATCCCCGGCCCAGCCCGGCCAGCTGTATCCCCAGGCCAGCCCGGCCAGCTGTATCACCGGCCCAGCCCGGCCAGCTGTATCCCCAGCCCAGCCAGCTGCATCCCATGCAAAGTCTGGATGGAGCTGATTGGGTTAAATCAAGCGTGGGATGAAGAAAGTGAAGCTGTTAGGTCAGTGCTAAACATTCACAAAAAAAAGCTTCCTATTAGGCAATCAAGGCTGCCTGGCCTGCTTATCACCAGCTCACTTCCAGGTAGCGCACCACTGAACCTCCACATCACTTCCTTTAGAGCTTCCCCTGAGCCGGCACTGACCCCTGATTCGTTATTGTTGAAAAACAGCAGACGCAGCAAACGCTGACATTTTCAGCCTGGATCCGGTCTGAAGTGTTAACAAGGCACAACCTGTCTCAAAGAAGAAAGGAAAACAGAGGAGATGACATCCGATGGGAGCACGTACCATATTTTTACAGATGATAAAGCGGACACAGGTGACAAAGTCACACCACGGGTTTGTAAGTGGGCATTACTTCCTGTCTCCTTCATTTCCTAAATACACCGCTTAGGGACATGGTTCTATGGCTGCCTTTGGGGAGGGCTGCTCCATGGTCGGAAGGGGGGGGGTGTCCCCTGGTGGCTCCCCTTTCAGCCTTCAGCTCTGCACTTCTGGGAAGGCCTCCAGCTCGCTGTCACTCCGTGTTTCAAGATGAGCCGGGACGATTTCCGGGACCACATTCAGTGAATGAGAGAGGAGTGATGCTCATGTCCCCTGACACCGGCTCCATTCAGGGCCCCTTTCATTTCTGCATAATGAGCAGGTATTCATTGCGTCTTCCTGTGCTGATGAAAAGCACTCATATCATCTTCTAAAAAAAACGAAAACATAAATTATGATGATCATCAGCGTGTTTTGGTAACGTTGACACTCAAAGTGTCAGATTCACAGTCGGCTGTGAAATACTGCTCACTACTCACAATTGGCTACGAATTTCCGTTGTGCACAGAGCTGTGTGTGAATGGGCATAAGAGGATAAATCAGTGGACAAAACAGCGGAAGGCCTATCAGATGTAGATTGACTTGTAAGCTAGCATGGTTTACATGAACAAGAGGCGGCCTGGATCAAAAACTTAAGCTAAGTGACGTCAGCCAGGATCAAGTTAATGCCTTAGCCACACCCACCCCAGACACACACACACACACACACAAACCCTTTTTCACAGTGACCTGCTGGTGATTTATCTACTGAAAGGAATTCTGTGAGGGGTTAGGCTCCTTACTGTAACCTTTTACCCTCACCAGATGTTCACTCAGAAAACACGATAATGTTCATCCCCAAGTCCTCATCCAAACATATCAAGTGGCCGCAATGTGTTTGTGGCCAGACTGCGAGGAATGGCAGCCACGGTGATGAGAATGGATTTCAAACAGCGCCGGGGTGGGGAACGTCGTGGTGCCCATATGCTTCGCTGAAGTCACAGGACGACCCAGGAGCCGCGAATAGCACTCAAACGGAAAGTCCTATACGGGTGTCCTAGGACAAGATTACCATAGCGAGTGACTCTGGATTCGTTTGCGGCAAGCGACCCGGCTTCTGAGTGGAGAATCACCAGATAGATTTACTGACTAAACAACACTTGACCTCAACAAATATGCAGAGAATAGTGAAGCAACTCAGGATATATCGCAGGCCAATACGTCTCCTACAAAGGCACCAAGGAATTGATGGATGCTGAGCCGCCTGGATACAAAGCACTCATTTCGGAGTTCCCAACTGAGCTTTAAATACATTAGAGTCAGTTCAGATTCGGACGAGGAAGCCCTGACACTTGCATCCCAAATTCAGGAACGTTTCTTTGTTATTTTTGGGGCCAGGCCCGGTTCTGAAAGGAAAAGGGATGTTAATGTCAAAAACAAGGAGCTGCCTTGGAGTTATGTGAGGAAGTTTATGTAATCTTCTGGCACAGATCCACCTCCCTGCTGTATTAGGCACATTGTCTGCAACGCTTTTAAAAAAAGAGGCTGACAAATACACAGTCATAATCACACACATTACATATCTATCTAAATAATTCCGTTGCAGATATAACAGGGCAGCATGAATGAAGCTGTTGAAATCCTCTCTTAAGACTGACACATTTTTGTGAAAAGGAGGCGGAGGGGGCGGAGCAACAAAAACAGCTAAACTGTTTTACACTGATGATTTGATTTATTTTAGTAAAAATTGTATTCATCAGGCATACTGCATATCCAGTTCAGCAATGTGGTGAGTCTGGGAATTGCAGTGCATAGGAACATGTAAACTCCATGCACTCAAGGTTGTATTTCACAGTATATATAGATTATAAAATATTCTGACCAACAAAAATGACCACATAATGTAAGCCAAACAGGTGGCTAAGCAGGTAGAAGGTACTCCTGAGGAAGGCTCTCTTAGCTCCGAGATGATCACCCGGATGCATGTCTGCCTCGAATTTCACAGCTAGGCGGGTGTTAGGTGGGGACCACCCCGCATGCGGTGGTGGTGATGGTGTTGGATCGGCGGCTCTGATGTCCCAGCTGAAATGTGTGACTTTTCCAAGCTCATGAATTCTTGATTCGATGTGCCCGTAATGGATTACGCTCTGTGCGACTCAGGCTGCCTACCAGTGAGTTTCCTTCCAGCTTCCCGCCATTAAACAGGAGCTGCTGGTGTAACGAAAGGAAGATGAAAGTGGCCTCTCGTTGACCCCTCCTGGGATCATTGCCGCAGCCATGTTGGGGCCATGCTGAGGCCATATATGCTTAGAATAGGAAGCAAATCAGAGCTTGACAACAATGCTAATGACATCCCTTTTTTGGAAAGGGACGGTCATTAAGCTTGTGCCAGCTGAGCACCAGTTGTTTGCTTTAACGGGATTCCACCTCACACGGGGCCTCAGACTTCAAGTCTCGCCACACTGTGATGTAACCCAAACGAAAACATTATAGTCAGCAGACCAGAGAGCTACCTCTCCAGTCTTCCTGAGGAACTCCAGCCGTTCCATGGACTGGTCCACCATCAGGACGTTCGATTCCTACACATCCCTCTCTTTTAGCTGAATCAACCTGGCAACTAGACCATATTCTTCATCTAGAGAAGGGGTCTCCAACTCCGGTCCTGGAGAGCTACTATCCATAGGTTTTCTATTCTACCTGGCTTCTGATGAGCCACACCTGTTCCTGGTATTTACCTGAGAAATGGTGTGGCTTATCAGAAGCCAAGTAGGATAGAAAACCTTCTGGACAGTAGCTCTCCAGGACCGGAGTTGGAGACCCCTGATCTAGAGTGACCAAGGGTCCTGCAGAGTCTAGAGAGTTACTGCTATAGGTAATGCTGATGGCCAAGAAGAACCTCTTGGACTCATTACATCTGCCCAGTTCCAGCATGATATTGGTGGCCTTTAATACACAATGCAAACAGATCCACTCTTCTAAGTGGCTTATGAATAATAAAGCGAATGTCCTTGAGTGGCTCAGTCCTGACTAGAATCCTTAGGAACAGCTGTGGGAAGAACTCAAACTCATCTATAAAAAAATCACCAAGTTATATCGGCTTGGAGGTCAGCCTGCAAAACTGGGCAAATGGTTTGACAAATGGTTTGAAATGTGCTTCAAAACATAACTATGCAATCAAAATGTACTGTACAACTCACTTAAACAGTGTTAAAAATAAAACAAAGGCAACGAATAAATTCAATGGATAAAAACCGTGAATATTCAAAATAACTGTATGTATATGAATCTATACCAGGGTAAGTATTTCATCACATTTAATATGCTCCTTCACTCTGGCTAGTTGATTGCTGTAATCAATATTTATTATCACGTGCATTAATGTGTTTATGTTGCAGGCTGTCTTGGTAACCATTCAAACTATTAGCAGACTCGCTGCTCATATATAGAATACAGAATTCTTATACAATCTTAAAATTTTACAAGATCTGCATGGTAACAGTAAATCGTTCAACTGCCAGTAATCCAGGCAGGTCGGTAAATGTAAGATTAAATACTAAGTATAGAAACAATTCATGTCCAGGAATGACCATGTGTTTGGAGACATGATAATGGACCTTTACTAGTTTTCCATTGATGTCTAGATGACTTATTCTCTTTTTTCAGTGTGGATCTTCTCAGACGAAACCTCATAGATTCCGTATATTTTCACAGTTACTCCTCATTGCAAATATGTGCAAACCTGCGTGTGAAAGTCATGCAGTGTGAGAAATTGTGAATTAGAACCGTTTTTGCACCTTTCGCCACTGTTCTATAGCCTGTAATATCCGCCTGTATCCAGATGCCGCCATGGCATTTGTCAGCTAAACTGTGCCGTTACAGTCAGTTAATGAGGACACTGGACTCATTCAAAGGTTGCTCTGAATAGCCATGTCTCTCGGTTCTCCCAACAATGGCCGCCTGCTCCTTTCCAAAACGTGTTTTTGTAGCATTCACGGCTACTGTGTTCTTCAACCAAGGTTAATGCCAATGGTCTTGGAACTGTGGCCTCAAAGGATTATGTTGTGTTTTTTTATTGTTATGGGCAAAGAAAAGTTTCACCTTGGTCCAGATCCTGAGGACCACCAAAAGATAAAGAAACATCTGAGCAGCACATACCCAAAGTGATGCTTATTTTAAAGTCTTCTTTCTACATTTGTACCACCTCTGATGTAACTCTGGAAGGAAAACTGAATGGAAACCACTCATTTTTATTTAGTGTAATAATTAAGTTGATTGTGCCATTTCCTGAAGGTCTGCATGGATATGAAAAGTGAGGTTCCTGAATCACAGCAGGAAGAGCGCAGAAACGACTAAATCCTAATCAGGTGCTGATTACATGCTACATTTGGTTTCACGTAATGAGTCGTTCAACAGTATCCTGGCACGGTGACATGCACTTAACAGATTCTGCAGTGCCTCTATTAAGGGGATCACGTGACAAGGCAACGAAGTTAACGGGCGACTTCTGGTGCCGGTCATCTGAGTGAAAAAAGTTCCCCTGACAGAGAGGTTAAGGTTTCTTCAAAATGTCTGGGATTGGCAGCTAGTGTGGAGGGAATGGCAGTCAGCTGGGGTGGGCTGAGCTGGGGGGGAGCTCCCAGCGTGTGGCTGGTGTGCCTGTGTCACATTGATTATTCGGACCGCGAGTAGCCTTTGTTTGGAATCCCGCACCTGTCAATCACACTTCTTCTGGGACGGGCTGGAGTCACGCTAAAAGCTGCTTTCCCGTCTTTGCGGCATCTTTAAGCTGCTTCAGTGGTAGAGGCGCCCTCCTTGGAGATGTCCCCAAATCCTCCCCTCTTATGCATTTTCACATATTAATTGCTTTTTAATGTTCCCGCTTTTCACCGGGAGGCTGTTGTAAACATACTCCTCAGCCTGAGCCCTATAAACATGAGCCCAAGTCACTTTCATCCAGGCTGGGCTTGTGACGGATGGAAAGCACTCCAGATAAGTGCTAAAAATGTGCGGCAAAACTGACCTTGAGACAGTTCTTTAAAACAATGCTACTCTCTGAAGTATGTGAACCTTAATATTTGGACCGAGAAGCAGCACAACCATAATCAGACTGTCCGGGTTCTCCAGATACTCAACAACAACAAAGAAGAATAAAACAGCATTATGATTACATTATACTCATTATAATTATTATATAATTATAATATTATATAATTATTATAATTAAACTTTTTTCATTCCAATGGCAGCCTTGTATTATCTTATTATAATAAGCAGTTCATATAAAATTCAAATAAATATTACATAAAACTTTTCAGTGTTCCCTTTGGGAAACACAAATTTGAATTTGGTTCTGCCAAAGCAAAAGTTCTAAATATATATATATATTTTCTTGCATTTGCCTGTTTTGTAAATATTGGGCAGATTGTGCGCCATTAGTGGTTTTGAATTAGCAGTACAGACGCTGAAGAGGATATGGACAGACTGCAAGACCAGTGAGAGTTATGTAGACCTGCTGCAGACCTGCTGCAAGTACTTGTGTTTCTGCATTTCTGAGATGCAGCTGACACGCTTTTCGTCACACCTAGACCGTTACTGTGAGGGCAATCAAATGCTTCACATGATCAGATCTCCAGAAGTTCACAAAAGCTGGGGCCAAGGGGACCACCGCGGTTCTTTGCTTTTCGGGAGGTGAACGGTAGCGGCAAGTGGAGTGGGCGATAGCGGGCCGGCAGGAGAGGAGGCAGGCCTGGCTGTGAGTGTGAGGGGGCATGAGGAGGTCAGGTTTAGGGTTTGAGTTACAGGGTGAGCATCTGCCACCTGGGCCATCAGGCTGCCGCATCCATCATTCACCGGCTCGGGGGGCTGGTGTTTGCAAAAACACCCCGAGGAAATGGAGCCTCTTGGCCAGACAAGAGTAAAATTAGCCTGATGACTAAGTTCCTCCTCGGCTCCGGAGGGGATAAGAGCCGCCATTTGTTTTCATTACTTGCCGTGGCCAATGGCAAACCAGGCCGCCTCGCTCTGCAGGCCCTCCACCGTGCCTTTTCCAAATTCTCCAGGCTCTTGACATATTAGTATGGAGGGTTTTTGTTTTCTTTCGCTTATGATAAAAAACAACCACAAAAAAACACACAGCTGTCCCATCAGGCGATATAATGTTACTCGATTTAGCTGCTTAGCGGATGCTTTCCATCAAAGTGACGTATGAGACTCACGCCTCTCCACTGCATCCACATATTATTGCATTGCCATGAACCCGAAAAGAATTAAGCTTAAAATCAGACACAGATTCTTAAACACTGCTAGAGTACTTCTTGTGATGAAATTCCTAATGTGACTTTATTGCTTTTTTCCTTTTTTGAAATCCCTATCGTCTATATTAATACAGTCCAACGCTGGTCTTCAAGGACCAAAAGGCTTTCGTTTTTTTTTTCCCCACAGTACCTCCAGCTTTATTTGAAGTAATTAGGTGTTCCAGGTGAAAAGCAGGTGCTAATTGAAACACATTCCCTTAAACCTGCAGGACTCCAGAGCTGCACACATATTAAACCAAGACATGCTAAGCCATGGTGGCACACACGCAACACGAAACGTTTCCCGATTTCAGCTCATTCGCACGTTCTCCATAATCACAACCACAAAACAGTTTTAGCGAAAAATATCACACCCTGGATGACTAGCTAAATAAAACAACAACACAGTTATTTTTTTTCTGCAAAATTTTATTTAAAAAGATTATTTTAATAATCATTATCACATAAAATGTAAATGATTAAAAACACTAAAGGAGTAAATCTACCTTGACTCTTGCTTAGGATGTAATGTTCACTGTGAGCTGCAATGCACATGAAACTGTGTGAACAACAGCAGAGTGATATTTTTTTTCGCACTGCACTCGATTTATACACGTCCCCTGGAGTAGGTTCTGCGAGTCGGTCTGCAGCTGCATAGCTGTATTTGATAATGAGGCCATCATTGACACCAGATGCCCCATTTGGGCGCGTTTCCCGCTCATTTCAAACACTTGTTACCGCAACATACTGCGTAATAAATGTTCTTTATTAGACACAGGAAGAGCCGCCGTTGTTCCTGCACGCCCGGCAGCTCCCGCGCCACACCTAATATGTCACACGCCCGGCCGTATTCATAGCTAGCGAAGCCAAAACGCATCGGCTTCAGACGCGAATCGCCGGCGCTCCGCCGCACGGTCACATATACCCACTACGTCTGGGGAAAAGCGAATGGAGGCTTTCAGGTCAGCAAGGGGGTGCAGTGGGCGGGGCTCCTTGTTTTAGACGGGAAGTGCCTGCGAAGCTCTTCCGAGGTTCCATATGAGGTGGCTTGCACGCTGATGCACACTTTCCCGACCGGGAGTCCGGAGGGGGCCGTTACTGGGGAAGGACGCGTGGGAGGAACTGAAGACGCTTCATGCTCCCTCGCTGAGCTTGCAGTATTAACCCCCCATGTCCCCTGTGTCAACCCGTGTGCTAAACCGCAGCAAAGAGAGGTTTGTAGCCCTTTGTGATGTCGCCATAACCCAGACCCTTTTTGTGAATGCAATACATGACTGGGGGGGTTTCAAGTCTCACATCCTAAGGAAAGGGATGTGGGGATATTGCCAGGGGGACTGCTTAGGGGGGAGCAGGTTTAAAGAGAGGGCCTGAATAAGGAGGGAAAGGGGAGAAACGGCCTAAGCAGTTTGAAACTTTAACCAGATTGCTTCCACAGATTGTTCCCCGTATACGTTTTTCTTTTGCTCCCGGCATTGTGTAAGGCATTGTTCAGCAGCACCTCAAAAAAAAGAAAAAAAAAATGAGAGAAGGAGTGCCATGAAAAACAGGCAGATGAAAGAGCGGGATAAGGCAAAGAAACGTAAGTGAGTGCAGTGAGTGCAGTGAGTGCAGTGAGCGGGGAGACAGGAAGCGGGGAGGTCTGGAGTGTACCTGGGGGATGCCGCGAGTGAGCACCCAGGCAACCACGTCACCTTCCGGAAATTTCACCGACTAACCGGGTCATCGGGGGAGGCCCAGCTGGCTGACTGCCTGTTCTTCCAGAGTCAGGGTATTTGCCAGTGTTGGTTGGTCAGAGAAAAGGGGTGGGCGGGGGGGGATGATGCTGAGCAAATAAAAAATGATGGTGTCAAACACTGTAAAGAAAAGTTTCACTTACCTTAAGTGAAGGCCCACCCAGTCTCCCCGAACCTTCCGGGGGAGGTGTGAGCAGACAGTCTTGGAGTCGCAGACTGCGATGATACTGACTTTTGGCTCACTCGAAGCCTGATTTACAGCAGCCTGGGGTACAACCAACAAAACACAGCCAAGTGCATGCAAACTTTGATCGTAACTCTATTCCTCTCATTTCTCATTTTCCTCCTCTCCATTTTAATTATCTCCGTTGCTTGAAAACAAAAATACACTTCCTTAGGTTTTGTAAGTAGTCCCCCTTAACCCGCTTATGTTTCTGGCTCAAATTGACCTTATAACATGACAGTAATTTAATACTCACATTTGCCTTTCTATAGTATTAATTTATTTAATGTCCGCTTTTGTGTGCATGCTTGGGTTGCTCAGATTCCTTTAGGTCCCTTAATGGAGCGTTGTTCAGGCCAAGGTGCACATTAATCTATACCTCGCCCACGAGCTATTCAACCATTTAAGTTAAGGAGAATAGAGACACGTCAGTCATTTGTGGCCCCGAGAGACGAATGCTGCTTGGCATGATGGCAGCCGTTGCACAGGGACTTGATGATCGAAATATGTAGCCTTATGTGCATAAATCACGTTTCAATAGCTTCAGGGCACACACAGAGGAAGCCGTCCCCTGACAAGCCCTAGCAAACACATCCTCACTGTTACAAATCCCACACCACCGCATGGGTCCCGTTGCAGTGCCACATTAAGAATTGATAGAAATCGACTATTTTACGAGGGATTTAATGCAACGGAAATCCTTTCCAGTTCACCAGGAAATTTACATATTCTCTGCTTTCCAATTCAGATGGACGTGAAAAACATTTTCTACGTACATCATCAGATGAGGACTGTAAGTTATACATAAGACAAGGTTTGCCTGCTTCCTATTAGCTACAATGAGGTACAGCAAACTATCTGTTCAACATGTATATTAAACAAGGGAGAGATACATGATTAGGAAGAAACAAGAAGGAGCAAAGGGGTAGATTGGGTAGCACCATAATCTCACACCACCTGTGATGGGGGTTCAGATCCCTCCTGTGGCTCTACATAGGCAGATTCATATTCATAGAGGTAGGTGAACTGGTCTCAGATTTGCCTATAGCATGTTAACCACAAGCTCACCACGACCCTGTAATGGGAAAGTAGTTGGAAGATGGATGGATTGATCACAGTGAGCCCAAAGGTTATGCTGCTGCATGTGTGGTACTGCTGACATATCACTGAGTAGGTATCTATTGTACATTAAAACCTTTATATCCTTCAATCCATGGGTCCATCCTTTACCGTGAGCACTTTCAGTTTTGATTGGTGAACCCTGGGGCTTTTGCCACTGCCTTTGAGTCAGAGCATAACATTTTTTTTGTGGGAAACCCCTTTACATGACAGGTCATAAATTTCAAAACAGAATTCAAACTGTGTTTTTTTTCCCATGAGTCAGGCTGCCCCATTTTCATAGAAATCCTCAAAACAAATCATAGATGTTAACCTGCAATAATCATTTATCTAATAAGGAGGTGGACATCGTCACCGTAGGACTAAGGGTTACCAGTTATCATGCAGTTGTCGCTTTCATTTTAAGTAATTCTTATACTGACAATTATACGCAGCGTAACAAAGCCGAGAGCACAAAGAAGTTTTAGAAGCAGTTTCTGTGAGGTCTTTAGCTAAAGACATCAATAGAGAAGAAACTCTTATGTCAGATTTGCCCTGGGGAAGAGAACCACATGACACTGGGATGGGAGGAAGGAATGTGGACTTTTTTGGGGACGGGAGTGGAGATGGTTTTAACAAAAGTGGTGGAGAGGAATGAAAATAAAAGACAGCCGTCTCAGCGTCAGCGCAAGGCAGAAAGAGGCGAGAAGATAACATGCACACTGGAGCAAGGAGAGGGCTCGGGGGGGCTGGTCACCAGTGGCTGGGTTGTGTTTTCTGAGGCTATAGTATTTAATGCTATGTAATGATTTGTAATAAGGCATAAGTGAAGTAAATAAATGTGCTCTTCACCAGTTTTTGCCTTCCATACCACCCAAAGCTAAACCTTGATTAATTCTGGCACAAGATAATTCAAATAAAAACACAGTGCACCCTGTTACGTATTTTTCTGCTTGGAGTTTGTGTGACAGGGGAGCATGAGGGGATGCTGGTTGATGCATTGTAGACTAGCAGTGCTGATAGTTATTTTTACTAATGTCACTAAGTTTCACCATTGAAACATGGTAAGGTTTGGAGCTGGTGAGGTTTTTGGAAGACTCTCTGCCGGATCAGCTTCCCAGAAAGCACTGATATGCGTTTGGATAATCTTTGGTTCTGCACCGACGTCTGCTGGAAGGTATCTGCTGCCCAGCACTGGTGTCAGATGCCAAGTGGTCCTACCTAACCTCTACTTCATTCTTGGAAACTGTGGTTCCCTGTAGACAATCCAGTATAAAGGTCACAGAAGAAGCAATTTCATCACCGAGTTCCCGTGCTGCTCAGGATGCCGCCCACACCAGTGGGTTGTCCCTTCTGCCAGCTGCAGTCTTACATCTGACACCCGCTACAGTCACCAGCTTCGGCGAGAGGCTTGTTGAGAGGTCACCAGTCAGGTCAGCCAAGCGCTGTTCTAAAGACATCAACGCAACCGTGACGCAGTGACAGGCTGCCACAGCCACTGGGCACTACTGTATCTAAGGATGGTTTCAGCAAGAAAGGTGCTGACCAATCAGGGATAAAGGGGGAGGGGCCATTTACAGAAAAAAAAAGTTCACCCCAGCTCTGTCAAGTCTGATGTCTATTTCCTGATTGTTCATTTGTTAAGTCCTTGGTGTGCTGCGGGGTAGAGAGGGCCATGAATGTGTAGACTGTTCCCAAAGTGATCAAAAAGAGAATTCTGGGATTACTGATGGCTAGCAAAGAAAAAAAAAAAAAAAATATATATATATATATATAAATATAAAATATGCCTCTCCTGGAGCCGACACCTTATCGTGGTGGAGGGGTTTGCGTGTTCCAATGATCCCAGGAGCTAAGTTGCCTGGG
>JAODLD010000124.1:3848726-3910366 GCA_026781065.1 Mormyrops boulengeri
GGGGTTAGTGTCTCCTGCTGAAAGTCCGTCAGGAAAAACGAAACAATGCAAACATACAAAAGGGAGACTTAAGGAAAAAACAAATGAAGAAGTAAATGCAATTAGGGGAACATGAACCAAAAGGGTCTGTCTCCAACCAACAGTAGTTTTATTTTTTTCCCCTCCTGCAGGGATTTAGATGAAGACATTACAAACAGATGTGGCTAGGGTTAGCCCTGGAGTCCGCCATATAGTGAAACACACAGAAATACCAGCCTAGCACTGAGCACACAGTTCCTCTGCTCATTTTACAACTTCTTTCTGTTCTTTAACCTTTAAAAAAAGGTTTCAAAGGCCCATCCAGGTTGATCATAGATCTGGGACCTATGTATTACCGTTAAAACTTTCCCCGCCTCCACTTTCATCCAAAATGGCGGTGTAATACAAACCCAATCTACCCGTGCATGTTTTGCTGAGGGTTCGGCTCCTGGCTGACGGCGATGCACTGTGATTGTCTGCGATTGTCTCGCCGCGTTGTACGTGACAGGCCGTGCCCTGACCTCTCTGTAATCTGCTAAGTGGGCAGTCACATGAATATGAGTAAACCCAGTATGGAATTCGAGCCCACAAAACGCACTCATTAATACTTGTGTGCGCGACGTAAAGAAGCGATAAATCCGAAGGTGGCAGCCACTGCGCAGATTAGAAACAGACCCGAAATAAACATGAGTCTTAGGTTCCTAGACAACATACTTTTTAGATTTAATCAGCCCTGGTAAAGGAACTCTCTTGTAATTAACTATCCTGATCTTATCGCAGGATCCATTAGAAAATCACATTTCTCATTCAGCTGTTATGTAGCTGTAGCTGCTGCTGGACATAGGTACACTCCGGACCAATTGTCCTCCCTGAGCAACAACACACAATCTTTTATGTTTTCCCCAAATCGGTACATTAAAAAAAATATCAGTCTTGCGAGACATTTAATTGAAACACTGGGCTCATTTCTCTCCTTCAAAGGCATTGGGTAATTACTAAATGAGTAACAGGAAAAAGGCAAGTTATACAGCGTAATACAGCAAGGCTGAAAAGCGGGGTTATTACAGTTACTGGAAGCACATGTTCACTGCTTCGGTTTGATGCGCGGTATAAAGTATAAGCAGCGAGCAACGATAGTTCCATTGTTATGACTAGTGCTTAAGAGGCGACTTGCTTTAACTGACTGTAGGTTGCCCAGTAAGGTCTCGGAGTCAAATATGGCAAAGAAACCTTAGAAGAAAGTGGTTACATTTGGGTACGTGAAATAATCAGTTTTTCCATCATCCAGTGAAAATAACCTTCATAAAATGAAATACAACAATCTGATAATATAATCTGTGACATTTATAGAATTTTCCTTTAAGAATACAATACAAATTTGAACCACTCAGTTTCTACCAATTAATTTAGTGTTCCGGACTTTAAGCTGTCAAGAGCAACTTAAGATACTGAAAAGGGAAAATCCTTTTTCTCCATTCTAAAAAGGGATTTTCATAAATCTTTTTTTCACATAATTTGTCTAAAAAAATAGCTTGCCAATCTTAAATAGAACTGTCAAATTAACCTTTTGAAAAACCTATTCCATGAATAAAGGGGTTCAAATGTAATGAATATTTAATATTTTCAATTAATATTTAAGTTACATTTTCAGTTGCTGACTGAATAATTCAATCTGTGTTTTTCAGATAATTTTTTTTCAACAAAATTGTGCAAACAAAACAGGCTACCGTTACTTTAATCTGCTTTTAAATTGAACCAAGTGAGATTTTACTGTGTTATTTAGAAAAAACAATAGCATGGCCATAGAGGAAATTCCTTTCTTCCTCTTGGATAACACACAGCATGAGCAAAGGAACAAACACAAAAAAAGAAACAGCAATTTCAAAAACCTTCGATTTTCTCAGAAATTGGATTTTCACTGCAGTAAAGCATGACTATGCATGTAACTTTATTTGAACATGGAACTATTATCTCTGTGAGTGAAAGTTTAACTAGTACTAAATGG
This sequence comes from Mormyrops boulengeri, assembly GCA_026781065.1. Taxonomy (NCBI): domain Eukaryota; kingdom Metazoa; phylum Chordata; class Actinopteri; order Osteoglossiformes; family Mormyridae; genus Mormyrops; species Mormyrops boulengeri. Next base: position 3,850,750 of record JAODLD010000124.1, read on the forward strand.
AAGACAACGATTGAAAGCAAATTTAGTCTTAATCAGCTATAGAAAACTAAGTAGGCTATTTCAGGGTTATGAAAAGGACTGTACCCTAAATGAAGTTTTCTGTGTAATTCCAGCTATACAGGCAATTGTCAGACTTGATAATAATTAACTGCCGTATACTACAACAAGGTGGAAGCTATTTTAGCACGGTGCTTGACAGGGAACTGCAGCTCACTAACAAGGCAACTAAAGCATATCGATGGCAACAAATGGGATTTGTCATTTACATTTTAGACAGCTCCTCCACAATTATTTTAACGTTGCATTTCGAAAGCAGTGCCCACACTTCACTGTTAGTTTTAAGTATGCAAAAGCAATTGGAGACAGACTTCTGGCATGGCAGACAGGAGTCAGAGGCTGATGTTTAGATAAGAGCTGAGGCCTTTTAAGATGCATAAACTGCCCCCCCCCTACCCGTCCAATGCCCCTATGTGTTATCCCACCTTAGCTGATATGTGATCTATACTTTATTTCACATTTTTCAAACATCCTGCCTTGAACAGGCTGGTTTTAATTAGCAGGGAACTGAGCTTCTTTACCTGTCAAGGGGGATGTTCTCCTGAATTGGCAGCAATCAAAGGGCACCTTTGAGAGATTAATTTAACGCAGGCCCCGAGTGCAAAAAAATGAACTCTCATCACCATTAACATTTGTGCCAGTTTGTAGGACCCAAGCAGGAAAATTCCGGGAGTTCTTTTACATTAGTATTGCTAACAAGTTTCGTTTAGCATGTTAAAGTTTTTTAAATTTTTAAATCTGACAGCAGTTCTGAAAATGTCCTGACAGTACTCTGGAAAAGGTCTGGATGAATTCCACAATGGATGACCACCATAAATTCAGAGCATGTTTATTTGTGTCTAGCTAACATGACTGCGGTAATTTCTGCAATATAAAAAAAGATGTTTAATAAATTAATCATGTTTTTATAAATTTGGCATTATAGGCCTCATTTAAATTCATTTGTAATCATCAGTTTTTTTAACAAAGTATCTGTTTTATTTTGACTGTTCATCATCATCATCATCATCATTATTACTTCTATTATTAAATCTTAGATTAATCAGTCCAAGTATTTCCTTTTTAATAAAAATTGTGTGTAAATAAACTGCACACAGTTTACATTCCTCACAATACAGTTCTGCTAGGTTTATTTGCCTATTTACTTCCATACCACCATATTCTTTTACATAACTCCTGTGATTCTGTAACAGAGTTCCTATTAATCAGTACAATCTTTAAAAATAAAAAGAAAATTATTTTAGGCTTAGATTCCAGGTGAAGGGGAAGATCTTAAGGAATGCTGAGTGAAAGCAAAAATATTGTAAATCGCAGTAGTATACCTTGTATGTTAGGTACTGTCTGTTTTCTATATTTCCATTAAAAAACAAATATACTACACTAATTCCTCCAATTTATTTGAATGGAAAATGTAAAAAAACTAAGTTATTGCTTAATATCTGTTCATTTAAAAAAGAATGTTACATGTGCAACAATTAGAATAGTAAAAAAGGACACGTACACTAGTCGCACAAAGAAAAAGTCATTTTGTTACAAAGTTTCCAGTAAACAATCTAAATGCCTAACAGATACAGAAGTAGCATAACCAGAATCTGCCAACGCAGATAGAACGTGCAAAATAATAATACATACAGGAAGGTAATCACATTTGATTAAAAATGCAAATAACTTAAGAACCAATTAAGTGCAAATCTTTAGTATTGTCAGATACCTACAATCCAGTCCAATACAAAAAGCTCAGTAACTTTAAATTTTTAAAAAATGATTAGGTAAAGAGTCAAGGGTATATTGATAATGTATTATTTAAATGTTAGCATGTATGCATTTTTTCTCCAGAATTCAAAACTTAAAAAATGTATGTTTCACATTATGTAATGTTTAAAAAGGTTTATCAAATAAGAAATTAAAGAAAAAAATTTTCAATCAAAATCCTACTTCTCATGTCTTCCACAACCTGTACACCATAAATCACAATGATGTTGCTGAAACTTTTTATAACTATTACAGCAATGTTCTTACCTACCCAAGTGCTGATGCTATCATACATGTCCCTGAAGGTGCATTTTTAAAAAGAAAAAAAAAGTCAATAACTGGTCAATGTCAATTATGCTTCATAATTAGACTGTTTTGCGTCTGAAGGCCGTTTTGGTTCAGTCCATCCAGCTTGTGGTATCTTTAACCAACATCAGTTTCGTCAAAGTAATTCCAGACACTGGGGTTGACTTTATACTTTAGTAGAGGGCTGATTCCCCACCTGAGATGATGTCAGTTTCATACCGACAGCAAAGACAACAAAAACAGTATGAGAAAAAGCCACGAGACGTTTGGAAGGCTTTCAGAAGTTTCCCTGTTTTACTGCGATGCAGGCGCCATTTGAAGCAAATTAAGTATAACTGCAGAGAAGATGAAGATATGCTGCAGTGACCTCAATAGGGGCCGACACGGGCCTGAGGTTAATAAGCTGTCGCACCCTGGTCTCAGACTGCATCCTGTTGTATTGTTTGAGATGCCTGACACCCAGGAATCTGACTGGAATCATATTCAAAAAACAGGTCAGTGTTCGTACATAAATTTAGGATTTAGGCAATCATGACCCTGCACGATGTCCGAGAGAAGTTTTATTTTGGCTGGCTGGTAAAAGCTGGACGTTAAATCAGAGGATTTTATAACAAGTCTCACAATAGATCGATATGCTCCTCGGCCACCTCAGCATAAGGCCCACCTTGTACACAGCCCATAGGTGTCTAACAGTGAAAACCCAGCAAAATGAATAGCCGGCTGCACGTCTAGCTTGCAATTCAAGCAATAACTCCTCTCTGCCTATGGAAAAAAAAAACATTTTTCTCCCTTATACTATGTGCTGATCTGTGGTGCCTCTCGGACAGTATCTGTGATTTTGAACGTTTGATTTTTCCAAGCTGGGTATGCGTTTTCCTGTGTTTTTGTGTGGTGTAGAACCCATCAGCTCTAAGTACTAGCAATACAATTCCAGGAAGAACTCTTACCTAGAAACATCCCCCCCCCCCAGTGTCCTTAATAACGATCATTGTTCATTGCATTGTTCGATCTGATTAAACCTCTGCTCCAACATGGTACCACCATCGCATATATACAAAATATCCGCTCATTTGACCCAATTCCAACCCTGTGGCTTCGACTAAGTGCGGCAGCCAAACCCATTCCATCACCTCCACACTAGGATGAAAACACTGGCTGTTTCCCCCTCTTTTTTGTCCTGATTATGCACCTTCTTTATTTAGTCCCAGATCCGGTTGGTGAAAAGAAGAAAATCTTTGTCACATGAAAAAAAAACAGCACTTCAATTTTTAAAATGGATTTTTATATATATGACTATAGATTTTTCTCCCTCTGTGGCTGAATTTTATAGACCTCTTAATCATAAATACATGACTGGGACCTAAAGTAGGGGGTGTATTCTGTTGGCTCATCGCAAACTTGTGCTCTCTGCCCCAGCCAGATCTTGCTTCATTCAGTGGCTGTCTCTGCTAACGTAACTCAAGCTGTAAGCATCCTATGATATCAAATCTGAGTCTTTCCACCCCAACTATTATTGTCTTAAAATTTGCCATCATGGCGTTACACCTTTTAAATTTCAGCTATTCGCAGGCTATGGTAACCCCATGGTGACACCTATTTTGGAGCTCAGAATTAGTTCTGGGAAATACTTTCTGCCTGGTGGGATCTGAAAATGAGGAGGCACATCTGCAGCAAGGTCCTGCTTTCTGGAAGCTCCCTGCTGGTCGGTGGCCAACACCAACACTCCCACCGCTGTGCTGCCATTTTCACCCCCCAACGCCCCCATTATGATTCTGGCTGGGCAATTAAGGCAGATTTCACCTGCTAATTTCACAGCAGATCATGTACATGTCTGAACGGAGAGGGAGACAGACAGACACACACACACACACACTCACACACCATGTCGCACCCGAGGAATTCCATAGGGCTGTATCATGAACTTCAGCTCATGTCATGTGACCACGTCATCTGCTAACCACTTCAATCAACTGAACCGTTTAAACTTTCAAACCACCGTTTACTTTAAAAAGTGCACTCAGACCCACTTCCAGTTTAACTTGTGTGTCAGCAGGCCGACCCCAGCGCGGCAGTAAATTCTAGAAGGATCGTGGATGAATGTGAACAAAAACAAATGGTTTTTATTGCAAATGGGAAGGAGTGAACTGTCTAGCTTCCCTGTCACGTCATCAGCAGTACTTTGCGGGCCTAACCCAGGTACTTGAGCAGCAGCGGTAAATGCCTACCTGCATCTTAGGCTAGCCCGCAGCCTATGCCTGGAAGCACAGAGCAGGGTATTCTAACCCATTAGAGTGCACCCAGTCACACAGTAACAGCAATATAGAGATAGTCCACCAAATCTTCATGTTCACACAAACAAGCCGTAACCCCAGGCCTTGTGAGGCCACAGCAACTTGCTAGGCTACTACACCTATCAGTAACCAGCTGCATGAATGAGTAAAACTTGAAAGCTGATAGGAAGTAAGAGAATCATTCTTTCCATGATTTCCAGTACAGTACTTTATGCTTAGAAGGCTGCAGGCAAGAATCCCTTGTCAAAACCGAAGCATTGACCACATGGGAGAAGAGCTTCATATCAATTTTGAGAGGGAATTGAATTGCATCGCATGTACTTAAGGATATGACCCTCAACCGTGACCAGTAGCATAAGTAAATGAGTGAGCCAATCCTTGGTTTCCTGCCATTCCAAGAGGTTGTGGGCGGAGGGTTAGGGCACATACTCCTAGATGTCTGGCACCATACCACGAAATATGTAATACACACGGACAGGAATGCTGAGGTGGGCATGGTTGTGGTGATGTCATTTTTCTCACAGAGGTTGCAGGCTGTGTGTGAGGGCGCATAGGCTGTGGTGATGTCATTTTTGTCACAGAGGTTGCAGGCTGCGTGTGAGGGCGCATACCACTGAAAAGCTGAAATAACGTGGACAGCTCGTTTAGTGATGCAAATACACCTTGAAAGTTCAGATCCAGAAAGTACAAATCCAGACTTAGGGTTTATTTCAACCAACCAGTTGAGTACCCTGTGACTGTGACTCTTCATACTCAACTGGTTGGTTGAAACAAAACCGTGGTCTGGATTTGTACATTCTGGCCCCGAACTTTTGTGAGTAACTTCCCCAACACTGCTGATCAGACTAAAAACACACCTGGCTAGCAGAAGCGAAATTCCGACATTTATATGAATCCTCGCTACAGGACTATAAAGTCCCAGATGGCTGCAAACTAAAATAAAATACATTTGTAACCCCACTCTTTATACCTATGTTCTTCTGTTCTACTGTAAGAACATAATATATGGTTAGTTGTAGTAAAATACTTATTTTTAATGAAAAAATGTATACTATATTGGATAAAATAGCAGAATTGGTCGATATTGGTTAAAAAAAATCAAGATATCGCCATCAGACTGATGAGTCAATCTTAACCAATACTGCCGGCTGATATTTAAACTTTATTAGTATTCAAAGTTCACAGCTAAAGACACAAGTACTGAAATCATGGAGATGATTGCATTAGATGATTAGCTTTTTCCGTAGTGGGATTTCATTGGTTCATTCACTACTTACCAGAGGTCTCAAAACATCGGCCCGCTACATGTTTATAATTCATTATTAAATCTGGCCGATAGATCAACCTTTTGTTTTCCACAGAATAAAAAACAAAGTAACGTCATTTCACCGATCTGTGTCAGGGAGCTAGTTATACTGCTAGCACAAGTGGCTCAGATGTGAGCCAGTTATCTATATCTAAGATATTGCACAAAAATATATTCATATCAGTAAAAACGTACACATTGTCGCACCACTTTTCAGTATAACATCCATCCCACACTTCTTAAATGTGACTTAAAAGCAGCTCTTCTCTACAGCGCCCCCCCCACCCCTCCTCCTGGCATCAAAATACTCTTGTATGGTGTGCTGGTGCAAGAAGAATGAACATGAAGGATTGCGGATGGTCCAGTGCTATGGTGCGTGCATCATAGTGCATCCCCAATAAGTATTAACCAGACCTAAGGGGACACGTGGAGCACTGTCGCTCTCCAATTCAGCTCCTAACAGCTTTATTGAGGTAATTAGGAGCAACACACTTTGCTTCTGGTGTTTGAAGTGTCAGCCAGGTGCTAATTAAAACACACATTCTCTAAAACATACAGGACTGCAGCCCTCAAGGACCTGGGTTTGGCACCTCTTGTCAAAAGACACAAATGCCCCGCTCTACTGTGACAGTGTGAATACACTGCATGTTAGCTAGACATTGGTAGCTTGCAGTAACGAAAAATAAAGCACCGAAAAATGTGCCTGGTCATCCACCTCCAGGGACCTGGACTGCAGCGGTCTTCTAGTTCCTCTGGGCATTTTTACTTCATTGCCCTGCTGCTAATGTGCTTGCTACATCACACAGCCATATTGGATTGCCATAAGGTAGGTTGACAAAGCAGTCCCTTGTACGGGATCGTCTGTCTGACACAGATGGTGTTGCGCAAAAGAAAGACCTCTTTTCATATTCTTTTCTTAAAAAAAATCAGCCAGAGGGTGTTGATACCACCCATTGTCATCTATTTCATACTCATAATCTCTTGCAGAGATGCAGGCTTCCTTCGTAGGTGTCTGGATATCAATGCTTCTCTGCTCTCCCGAGGCGAAAGCCGAACACTGCAACAGGGCACAGCCGAGATTCCAGTGACTAATCCGATGGATCTGCACACATATCAAGCGCAGCACAAAGTGCACATCGCAAGCTCGTTCTCCAGCCGGTAGGAACTGCATGGTTCTCCAAGAAAAACACGACCGGGTCGTCGCCCCCAAGAAACTTGCCCTTTTCACTGACTTCAGGAAATACTTCGGGGACAACGCCAAAACAGCCCATGGATGGACGGCTGGAGAGAAAAGGAAGGGCAAAAAAAATGGATATACCGGACACGTCAGCGTGAGCCCGTGTTATTTCCAGTTTCGCCAGCGGAGTCGGGTATCATCCGAATGCAGTAAAATGGCAACTCAAGCCTCAGGGCAGACGGGCTAACATGTGTGCCTCTGCACTGTCCGTGTTCATTAAGCCCCCTCTCCACAGAGACCCTGGCACGCCAGCACACAGGAACCACACAGCCGCGCTACACATTTCCCAGGGTCTGCAGCCTGGAACCAATGTATGGCAAATAGATTATAGGGCTGCTTTTTTAAATTAGGACTTACTGTCTCCCATTCGGCTGCTGCATAAAAAGGCACATTATGGCTGTATCAACACCAGAGGCATAGTAAACAGCAAGGAATGAATCAGCGGGAGTCTTTGCAGTAATGTCACAGAGAAGACAGTGATAGCCCATTTTCTTGACAGAAAACAAGGGCCACATATTGTACTTGGTATCATTATGTTGCCGCTCTTGTTCTAATAGCAGTCAACATTTTCCCATAAAAAACTTTAGGCTCGTAGAATGGTATGGGGGGGAGGGGTATCTAGAGCAGCTCTCAACATTTTATGTACAGTTTGTGATTTTTATTTCTGTAACGGACAGAACACATGGGAAAGCAGACCGCCAATAAAATCAAAACGAGACAGGACAATACCAGCTAATTTCTGGCAAATGTCTAGATTATTTTAAAGATTTTGACACCAAGACTGTCCCGGACCGGGTGATGTATCACCAGATGGTAACATGACTAGTTGTAGTGGGCATCACTGTCAGTTAACAAGAACAACAATAATAATTTCAAGACTGCAATTTATTCGATCCGTATACTTTGGCAGAATTCACAAAGCCATCCATCTACAGAAGATTATTATCTTGGACAGTGTTGCGGTTGTTTTACTACCAAAGACATAAACCCTGTAATAAGAATTCTGAAAATCTGACTTGGAATACACCTATACAAAACAACATTGAGCTTAACTAATACCGATTTACCCACATGCTTTTGAAGAGACATTACACTCAGTGTGTGTGCATCTGGAGACTGACTGACAACCTCCTCCATTAACACAACATCTGTGTTTAGGACTGACGGGCAAAAAGCAAAGCTAACAATTGCAATCAACAAATAACAACATCACTTGCAGCACCTAGTACACTTGGTTGCCTATCAAGAATTACCCTATTTTATTTGCTGCCAGATTAGTCACAAATACAGACAGCAGACTGACAGAGAACATACAGCAATGTGACTTCAGTGGTTCCAGGGTCATACTTCCTGTTCATCTTTCAATCACCTTTGATCCAGACCGACAGAACCATGCAGATTAGAACATTGAAATACAATGTGTTTCGCTTCAAACTTTCACTTGGTTATTTGAGAATTTTAACATTTTCATTTTCCTTGAATTCATTAAAATAAGATGAAGAACCGCTTGTTTTGCAGCAAGTCTCTCCTCCAGAGTGTGGCACACATTCCAACCAGAGGGGGCACCATCACCTTCAGCTGACCCTCCAGAACTCCTCCTACTGTACCTCCTCCCTGGAAAACTCATTAGCGCCACACCCCCCCCAACCTTCTCCCCAGACACAAACAAGAGCAATATGCTGGCAACCTGCTTTCTTCTTTGACAGAGAACTCGCCAGTCTTCCACAGCACATCTACTCAGGGCAAATTCACGCTGCTCCCACCCATAATTCCTCCCACCGTGTAGTACGTGTGATGACTCAGCCATCGTAGTATGATTCTTCACTGCCCCATGTAAGCCTAGATTTCCAAAAAATTTAACCGGGACAATTTGCAGGTAGCGCCACTAGACTTGAAACTGAAAACTTTCCAGCACGCTAAATGACAGGGAAGACTCCTTTTTCATTAGCGAATTTTCCAAACTTCCAAAAATACTGCCAAGCTGGCAGTTGATCTTTCATCAGCCCGTAGACTAGATTGTGTGCAAGGAGTGGCTTGTTTCTTTCCTCAGTGGCAGCTTGCTGGAGCCTGCCTTTGATTGTTCCCAATTTCCTCAGATTGTTTTTATTCTGAGACGGGTGCTGTGTCCCTCAGCACTTAAAAGGTAAGGCACGGCCCAGCAGGCGTCTGGACGGGCCTGCAGCAGCCATGGTGCCGTTCGAAGCCAGTGAACACAATGGGTGCCTTTTTTTTTTAGGTGTCACATTGGGTTTGTGCATGTGGGGCAGGTTGTACATGAAGTTATTTTTTTTGGAAAAAAAAAAGCTAGGAGGGAGCAAAAACCTGGACTGTCTCGGGGCCCCCGAGAACCGGATTGGGAAACACTGTTGTAGAGGATCTGTGGCCAAATGGAAATTAGTGAATGCAACAAGAGTCACCGATCCCACTCATCACACCTGCTGGGACCCACATGCCCCCTTGTCAGGCCTTGGAATCATGAAGCCTCACACATGATACCCAGGGTCATAGGAGGGTGTGCTCTCACACTGAATGACATCTCAGTGCCAAAGCTCAGACAGTGGGACCGACCAGGAATGTGACGTTTGACATTCCCTCTGCTGGACGGCAGAGCCTAGCTAAGCCAGCGAACAATCAGGATCCTCCCATCTCGCTACAGCAAAACATTATCTGCCCTTTTCATGTTGTGTAATTCAGAAAATATTGTGGGAGTATTCTTTTTGACATTGCACAATTTTAAGACAGCATATGTTCATGCATTTTATCAGTTAATTCTCATGTCAGTGGCTGTGTGACCGTTGACAAACTCACATAATACATCAAAACACAACCATGCCTTTTCTCCACGGGAAACAAGACATGTAATTTTGTGCTCTAGAAAAATGTAGTTGTTAACCCATGGTTCTTGCCTCACTATGAAATGGTTACCAGTTGTGGCCATGTCCTCTGAAATAAAATATTATCTGCACATGCCACACACCAGTCCATGAATTCAGAGGCTGTGCAGGTTACTATCCTGAGCAACGTGTGCTGCCATTTAATGTCTGGATGAACTTGTTTTTGTTCTCAGCTGCCGGCATTTCTAAGTTTATGGAAGCTGTGCTGCAACCAGTTTTTCCAGCTCAAATAAATAGCTGAAAGAAATGATAAATTTAGACGTAAAACACCCTCTGTATCTCTGACATGTCAGTGTAGTTTAATTTTCCCACAAAAATAGCACGCACGGCAGACTGGGGGAACAGTTTGGCATAAATATATTCAGGTCTTTCAAAGCAAGTCAAGAGTCAGTAACACCTGGAGGGCCTTTGTGTTGGTCCAATTGTGCAAAGATTGAAAGAAATTTAGAGAGTCAAGAAAAAATTACATGTTCATGTAGCTGTAAAACTGCAAAAAGCTCATGATGATCTCAGTGTCTTAGATATTTGTTGATATGAACAGGATACACATCATTTAAATGAAACTAGGATCACCTAAATTCAGACACCAGTTTGTGATCAATGCAACACTGTCGAGTGATAGAGAAGGAGGTCAGCTTAAGCCACTACTTCCACCATGAAAGAGAGAAACTGAGCAAAAGCTTCATTCAGTGATGTCACTATAGGGGAACACCACACCAGCTGACTGCCCACCTCCACACAGACTGAGAAGGTCCCACTTCCAAACTGATTCCTTCACACATTTAAAGCCATAAGCTGCTTGTGGCTGTGCAGCTTTGATTTCCTTTGTAAATGCGTATTGTGCATTTGGAAGGTGCACATAACCAAGTATCAGTTATCTGGTGGTTAAACGCTAGTTAACAATATGAGGTTAGGTATATCATTGCCGAAAATAAGCATGAAGAATAGCCTGCTACCTTCATTGAGAACCTTTATTAATTATAACAAACATATCCCTGCATCTTATCTCAAAGTACAAAATGAATTTGACCCCCGGAACACAAAAATTGCTTTTCCACACAAGCTCTCGCTTGAATAGCATATGTTAAAAACGTCAAGCGCGCGCATTACCCGCTACATGTGCCTGTATATGCAAATAATTCTGATGCACTGATTACGGCTTCATTCGCAAGTACCTCGTGCGCTCTGGTTAAAAGTGCAAACATGTCAAAATATCTTTTGACAATCAGCTTAATTTAAAATATTGCTGTACCACATGGCTCAGTCATATTATAAATACTGCTACGAAATGTAGTATTTAGAAGTTGCTGCACAGCCAGAATACCGATGTTATCCGTTACTGTCGGAGGGAAAATCTCAAACGTCAAAATAAATTAATAAATAGGGTTGGCATGCGCAACCTAAAATAGTTAGTCATACACTGAGTTCTACACACCAAGAAGCTCTGAAATTGAATCCTACGTTTGTATAACTGAAAGAGCTTTCGGTCTGGCTTCCTCCCAAGACTTGGGGTAACGGAGATTGGCTTGTGTTTGGCATTACCACTAAATACAAGCGGTGAATAATTGATTACGAAAACTTTGCCTTCCAAAACGTGCGGGAAAAGCAAGTTTTCACGTTTGAGACAAATTGTTGCACCTCGCCTGCAGAGGTGCATACTATATATCATCTGAAACCGTATCATTCATATGCAGAAATTTTCGTTGCAGGGGAAAAACAAATACTGCCGAAACTTAATACATTAGAAATTGATGTTTCACGAGTAGGCGATTAGATAGAACAGATCAGTTTGCAATACAGTATGCTACCTGTGATTTTTTTTTGTTTTACAAGGACATTGACAAAACATATTCTAGCCTATACACTTTGATTAGCGTTAAGGTAAGTCTGAAGTTCTGCAAGAATATGTATTAAGGTAATTAAGCCCTTATGAATTAAAACGATGTCATAGAAGGATTTAAGTGAATACAGGTATTTCCGCAACTATACAAAGCACAAACAAATCATGGTTCGGGAGGTTAGTTTCAGATGGAAAACCTTCTGCAATCAATACAGCCCGAAAGACAGGAGTGTCCACCTATCTTCTCGCTTTAAAAGTTCCTTTCTGTGTTTTGGTTCATGCAAATGTAATTGACATTTCTCTTTTTAGCATTTATATGATTTGATAGGCCTATCTTTCACGTAACACTAAATGCAATTCATATTTTGGCTGGTAAACGCCGCAGGTCACTGGTACCTCAAACATCAATTACGCCATCGACAGACCGATAAAGGTCAGTGATATACTTCTATACTTTCCGCCCTATATGTCAGAAATATGCAAAAGCACCCAAAAGATATATCCGTTGGACTTTTAGGTTTAACATCTGAATAGGCTTTAGCAGCCTGATCATTGTCAGTTAACAGCACCGTCGTTTGAGGATTCAGCGTTATAGTAATTGTAGTCCCTCTCCCCGTTTCCGTACTCGCTGTCTGTGATGGACTACTTCTTTCCGTCATATCAGCCTCCGCATCCTCGTCCCTAAAAGAGATTTTTTTCTGTATTTGAAACTTGTTAATAGGCCAGTGTAACATTAGCTGATAGTGACGAGTTCGGCCTGTTCCCATAAGTCAAATATGGCAGATTTAAGCGTGATTAGAAGCAATCCAAGAACTAGAATTTCAAACTATCCCAACAAGCTGGTCAAATTTATGTAGCCCTCGATGTACGTCATATAGTTAACACAGCAATGTACATGTGTTAGGAAGTTCACACATCTCCCGAGTTTCATTTACTTCAAAAGCACACGTAGGGCTAACCTTCGTCATTGTCTGACAGTTATTAATTTACAATTTAAATTTCGTATAATTGATTCACACAGAGTGATATTTTTGCCTATATTTGAAGTTGTTAGAAAACAAGTGATACTGATACATGTTCCCATACAATCCCAGTTAACATTTAGTCTTTTCTTCATTACATCCAAGTTTCTCAGTTTTGCTTTTTAAAACGCATGATGGCTGTTAGCGAACAGTGTAGTCATACAAGACTGTAGAAAAACTTTGGGAAACATATTACTGTATTATTATTAAAAATATTAATATTATTATGTTGGCCTTCGCCCGACATGGAAGATAGCCACGGGATATCCCAGAATTATTATTATTATTATTAATACTAGTAATAATTATAATAATAACCCGCGACGGGATGACGCCCCATCATGGACTGTCCCCTGCCTTGCGCCCATATATGCTCCGGATCACCCGTCACCCTGAATAGGACAAGCGGCTATATACATTAAATGGACGGATGGACGGATGGATGGAATAATAATAATAATTATTATTATAATAATAATAATATACAAAAAAAGACCAGCATCGTCTGTCAGGTTTCTGGGCCATTACGTGACTTTAGGTTTTTCAACATATACGCACAGAATGAAAATACATAGTGTTTTATGCGTTATTCCAAAAAACGCATTTACATAGGTTACAACCACTGTAAGATATTTCAAATAGTATAATATCAGATTGCTGATGTTGTTTCAGCCAATCACTAACGACTTAATAGTAGAGCTGGGAGGATCCTAAATGAAGCGTATAGGGTAGTGAACTTTACGGTTCAGGATTCAACCCTTAAAGAACTAAAGAGAATGTTATACGCCCATAGATGTTTCACAGATCATTACGACTGAAGCATCATTAAAACACAGTACAGTATGCCAGAGATATTAGTTTTAAAATGGTGCTAGATAACGGATCTCCAAAAACGTTCAAGTGTTGTTGACAAAGCGAAACGATATGTATACTATACATATGTATCGTTTAATAGCCATTAAACCTTTAATCATAACTATTGAGAGGTATGACTTATTTTCGTTAATTTAATCTAAGAAATACTTCCACGAACTCAGGAAAACGATAAGAGAAATGAATGCAACGGGGATACCGTCAGTCATCACAATGAATCCTTCTGTTGAACTTTATGTGTGCTTCTGCGTGGGTCATTTGTAAATTAGCAAAATGAGAAATAAAAATATGACCAGTGCTTTTAATACTCTCAAAGAAACAGGCATATTGGGGGAAAACACTTCGTGGGATTGTTTCACTTCTAATGTACGGTGTGACTACAGAACTGCTGCATCACTTTAATGTGACCAAACTAATTAGTTCGGGATTTTCACCGCCTGGAAAGTTAAAAAAAAGCGTCTTCTCTGTGTCACAAAATACGCGACAAAGTGTCTTTTTTGCGAAGGTGTGCTTCGGAGACTGGTGTTGGCAAATACTGACCTCTCCCAGGATTAAATCTAGGTCGGAGTAATGAGCTAATGATCTGACGACGGTTTCCCTAATCCCGCTAATTGTTTTCACCGGGTTAAAAGGTTTGGGCGATGACATTGTTTACAGTCCCCTCCTCCCGAGAAAAAAGCCTTGCGATGCCGCACTTTACTTCTGTGTAAGGGGGGTGATAGAGAATATTGCGCAGGAATAACATGAAAACAGAGACATAATTTACTCAGAGCCACACAACACACATGAATAAAATTTGGAGAAGAATATTACATTTACTTATTTTTTATTAAAACTGCGTATATAGGATATGAGTTAACGTACACGTACTGTTTAAATGAAATGGGCTATTTTATAACTTGAGTATTCGATTGTGTCCACAGCTCTTACCATTTTCACATTCGGTTTCATTACGTTTTATATATGCCTATTTCATCCCCACGGTTCATGTTTCGGCAGATGCACTTACATTATAGGATGGTTTATAGGTTTGCACAACCCTATCAAAGACAGCGGGTTAAACCTGTTATTGCTACACGCCCCTTCGCTTTGCTGCATGGCAGCAATCATCTACTTTTACTATGATCACACCTCAGGAAATCAACATAGATGAACAGTATGAAACATACGCTTTGTAATATATACTTTGAAATTATAGCTCAAAGGTATACACCATCCCAACCGTTTTCGTAATTATGAGTAAAACAACATCAATATACAAATTATGACAAAGTAATCCGTAAAGGAGGATGGCGTATAAATAACAAACAAAATTTATTAGGGATTAACTCAAAGGCGATCTACCGAGGTAATTAATCCACTCGCTGGGTCTGATGTGGATTTCGAAGTTAGGCCGCGCCCGATTCCACGTTTGAACGGGAGTAAGTGAATTGGCGTGAGGGGATCATCGCGGATTGGCTATTTTATTAGCGCTGTCTACACTTCCTTAAACTTCTCTGAGACAGTGTGTTGTGTTTTTACAGTGTGTGCTGATTGGAGTTTTATTGTACTGAAAAGGTTGTCTCTGGTAACTGCAAAAGGCTACTTGGCTTCACAAACCGTGTGTACTCACCATCCGATTTTTAGGGGCTTGGCATGGGCTAATATTTGGAATGAACTACAAATAAAAGAAAAATCTGTTTTAGTGCTTGACTTTGTTTCATCTCCAAAAACAAAAGGGGAAAAAACTCAATAGGGATCCTTCAACTTGCTGTTTGGGCCCCTAATAAATGGCTGTTGGTTTTAGTGTAGGCTAGGTGGGGGTGTTGAGAAAGTGACTATTATGTTAGATTTAATGGCGTTTATGTGTGTTATATAGGTTATTTTTTACTACTCATTGCAGATTTTTCACATTTGTACATTCTGGGTTCCGTGTGTACAGATTTATAAGAACAAAGAACACAATATATACATTGGAGTGTCTGAGTCCACAGTGTACGTATTTTTTTATGTAAGAATGGCTAAAAATTCACATATATCAGTAAACTTGTGGCTCCACTCACAAAGTTACTACAATTAAAATGTCAGTTAAAGCAAATGTTATATGGTCATTTACACATTTTCCACTATGTTTTTTCTTTTTCCCCAAATGTCGATCGCTGCGGATGTAACTTCCCCTCATAGCGACGTCTGACTCTATGTTTCTGTCCCCTCTGTCTCCATTATATGCAGCAAGTCCACGGCCATAGTCAGCCGTATTCGGATGTTCAAATTACCGCATACTAGGGCTCTAACGGAACTATCTGACAATCTACACTAACACCGCAGTCCTCTTTCCCACCATCTACGCATCGAACGATGTCAGGTATTTTGTTTGGCGAGTCATGGAGCATGTATATGGATAAACAATGCATTTGGTATATAGGGATTCAGAATAATTTAATGTATTTCAAGAGATTAAAAGTCATCAACTTCAATAATAGTATAAACAGGTTTCAGTTGTACGATAAAGGTTGGGCTCGTTGGAAATTAAACACATTTAAATATTTATTTTGTTCGATAAATTAAAAAATGCCTACTAATAATGTATAGATTCGACTAAAATGTTCACATCATTCAGTTACCGCAAAATGCCAGTTCAGTATGACTAAGAAAGAAACATGGAAACACTTAATTAAATCGCATTTATAGTCTGCGGGACGAGTCAGGATGTAAAGATTAATTGGGGTTTTGGTTTAATTTCCTGTTGCAACAAAAACAAGTCAGCTACATCTTCCCATACGTTAAATTACTGACACTTTCCATAAATGTAATGACTATTAACCGCGTACAGCGATAACATTAAGTGGTCAACAAAAAAAAACGGTGTTTTTAAAAGATTTATCTACGTATTTGAAAGGCAACAACAAACAAGAAAGTGTAAAGGATTGGCTATGGACAGTAAAATACCCGCTCTTTTCATTACTGAAACCACGTAGCATGCAGGTACTGGAATTTGTGAAAAAAAGATTGCGAGAGTTATTTTTAAAATTGCACCAAAGTTATCAGCAGTGTGAGCAAACTGCACATCAACAAGCATGCGGCGTGCTTATGTTGTGCTACACATCACTGTAATTCAGGTAAGGGTATCGAAATGAACCAGCTAGTAAGATATGCAGGAAACTTATAACTTTTCACTGTGCTAAGGACGTGTGCTGAAAAAACTTATCCTCGCGACCCCCTGTTATTTTTAATGATTTGTGCTGGGCTCCTGAATAAATAAATAAATTCACCCAGCCAGCCACCCACCGATCCATTTTTCATTTCTCTCATCCAGTTGAGGGTCAGAGTGAGGAATCGTATGTGCAAATAAATAATATCTGTCCATTTGCTCTTGATGATGGTTAAATGACACGGGGAATGTATTTCAGATCCTGAGGAATTACGACGCAAGAGGATGAACAGACTTGTGTAGAGTCATATAAATGTTTCTTATAGCCTGAACAGTTTACAATTTACAAGCCTAAGTTCACTAATGAAGCTGGGGTGTTAAACCCCAGCTAGCAGCAGAATCTTATTTAATCACTTCTTCCTTCCATCCATTTGTAGTCACTCTGTCCTGTGTGGGAAAAAAAAGGCGGAAGCATGTATCTAGAACCAAGCCACACCCCATTGCATTTGACAAAAGGCAATATGGGTGAAGGAGAGAAAGGCACAAAGAGGGGAGAGAGAGGGAGAGAAAAGTGTGTGAGGCCCAGTCCGTGACCAACACACACTCTCAGCAGAACCCCGCATACCTATGCCGCTCTTCATTAAGGATTGTTCCTCGAAGATGGTTACAGACATGAGATAATGAGGTCCTGAGATGACGCGGCCCCCCAAGTTTGGACCGGAGCCGTGTGCTGCCATTTCACCAAACAACACTGTACATCGGTACTATGCTACTCACATCTAATTTGTAGCTCACAAAAGCTGATCTATCCCAAATACCCACTAACAAACAGAGGTCCTGAGACAAATCATATAATGTCCTGCTTTATTCATTTCTCAACTAATTAACTGGAATCCCACCTCACTCACAGGACAATGCAATCTATGCCATAGGTCACAGGCCACAGTTGGCTGCCAAAGATTTTTGTGAAGGGCTAGGCTATGGCTTTTCTGTGGGCTATGGATGTAATTAAAAGATTGCCCTAAAGTGGAAAGGTTATGAGCTTTTCACTGCTTTGGTTCCGAAAAGCAAAATGATTCAAAATCAGATTTTAATTGGAGTGCTTCGTTGTATTCACACGTGGAATTTTCAGGTATGAAGAATCAAGATGCCACATTCACTGTAACGTATGTAAAATAAATGTGTGTAGCTTTGAAGAAGTAATTCTCTGTCTTTTCCCATAAATAATATAAAAATGTCATTATTTAAACTAATTTAAGTGTATTTTAACAAATTGCAAAAGTTAGGAATGAGGAACTGTTACCTTAGGTACTGCGGTATGGGTATTCTTTACTCAAGTATAGAACAACATCTAATTCATTTATATGAATGTTTGGGTGAAAGAAATGTACCATGATTTTATTTACGTAATCACGTCTGTAAGGGTGATGGTAAATATAATCTTAATATAATAAATATAAATATAATACGATATAGATCAAATGCAAACAAGATAAATGTTTATCCTCCCAGTGTGAAATATAATACATTTAATCATGGAAGAAGCCATTTTACATACCACGTCACTAAAAATAGTATTGGCGATCTTGCTTAGTTCCTAGATTGTTCTATGTACGAGGCTAGTCTATCAAATAATGATTACGATAGCAAGACATTTCTCTCGCCTAATACGTGTATACCTGATGAAAGTACTGCAGGTATAGTATCTCTTTTAATCTACCTGAAGAAATTGATATTAAGCAGTAGAGTGATTTTAAATATTCGACAATATATATGCCTATATACATACAATCTTTGCGTTCTTTAATAACAATCTAAAAATGCGTATAGTAAAAATCAGAACTGGAAGTTTTTAGAATAAGGACGTGCTGTGCAAAAAATTATATATATAATCAGTCTGCAATAAGCTATCCGTAGAATAATCACTTCACGTGTAAATAAATAAATGTGATTGTATGAAATCCATGTGAAATAGTACGTGTTGTGTGAGCATAGATATGACCTGTATTATTGTCAAATAGCCTTACACTTCACATTAATTAGTTTAATTAGTTACATAAAAAAACTAAAGTTTTGATTTGTTCCAAGTTCCTAGCTTTACTGCATTCACAGATTATTTAAATTACGTATACTTTGACATTTTAGTAGCCTAGTCCTTGATCATGTAACATACATTAATATTTTCTGACACCCTTATTGCAGTTTACAATATTTGTTCACATGTAAAACACATATTACGATAGTTTAGACGCAGCGTTAGATCACTTGCAATATGTTAAAATGGGAGTTGTAGTCCTTTTTCCATGCCCTTTCATTCTAGTACGATCTATCAGACCCTCAGCAATAGCCCAACCAAGTTCAACTAACGTTCAAACGCTCCTCGTCATTACTTTAAAAACGACTTTATGCCTAACATCTGGAGGGAACTGGAATAAATCACAACACTTACCCCACCATTTACTACTTATCTCATTTTCCCACCGCCTCTCCAGGTAAGTGTCGCGGCAGTTTACTCCCTATTATTATTATTTGCATGGCGTTTGTTTTTGTCTTTGTAAAATTCACAAGTATTTCAAACGCAACTGGGCAGTGCGAATGTGTGCACTACGTAATACATAGTATCGCGGCGGTTTTCATGTCATGTCATGCAGTCGTGTTTGGACGGAACGCTTATTTTTGTGTAAATTTTGTTGCATCGTAATACTTACGACGAAAGCAACACACATAATCATAAATATTACTACACCTACCAGCATTTTTAGTTCACGGAGCGTCACGTCGTTCTCGAAATAACACAAGAAATAAGCTATAGTTATTCTTAAATGAAAATGATACACAATAGCATGTTTGTCACCGCAATAAGAAAACGCATTGATTCGAAATATTATCACAATGCATTGTGGAAGCCACTTAAAGTCACAGTGCAAACGCAAAGAGCCTCGGACTATTGTGTCTGGGTAATTATTTTTGGTGGACAGACTTCATCGCGCGCGCCCGCGCACGCACACACATACACACACACACACCTCTTCATATTAAACATGCACGAATGAAATACAAATGTTAGCTGACAACCACAACCAAGTTTTTACTTATTTCTGGCTTATGGAGAAAAGTCCTGAAATTAGGATAAACCCGCAGTTTTTACTGAATTATTCCCCCCCCCCCCCAAAAAAAATCTCAATTTAAAGGGGAAAAACCGCGGGTTATGGCATCTTTCCAAGACACTCCTCATAGGTCCAGGGCCACTTTAGGCAAGAGGAAAGAGAATATTGGCATTAAATTATACAGAGAGGATTAACCATGAGTGACAACCAAATTATAGACGGACAATTTTGCCTTGATTCCTAGATAAACAATAAACCGGTAGTGATTTAAAGACAATCTTATATTTAATATTGTTTATGCGAAGAATTAGATTTCTGTTTTGCTTGCACCTTCTTTATCACAGCCAGCGAAAGCCCTGTCTTATATTCATTACTCTTAGGTATGAAAAATCATAAAACTAACACCATCAAATATTATTCTTACTGAATTATTGGGCATTTACACTATTTATGCACAGTGTTTTACGTTTTAATGGAATTATATGACAGGTGCACATTTTTTTTAAGTTGCTGATCCTATAGTGAAAAAAGTTCACACTGTGACTCTGTCCCACACAGTGTTAATTGACATGAAGGCTCTCATTGCCCCACACACTAGTTTCCATTACTTTCTGCTCGTTTCGCTCAGGTGACCTCTGTAATCCGCGCAAATCTCTCACGATTGATAGACAGATTATGACGTCACGGTTCTGCGGCCGCTAAAATCACGAGTGCATCGGTACCGAACATGGCTCGTGTTTAGCCAGTAGGTCAGGAGACGGAAGTGCGGGGCTTCCCCCGCATTGGGCTGGAGCAGTGCAGTGGCATTTAAAAATCCCAAATTCTGCCGACCGTTCTCTAAGGTATAATAGGAGTGCGATTCAGAGTTCAGGTGATTTTCTGTTTCTCAAATTGGTATCCATCTGTAAGTAATTCAGTTAACGTTACTTGCAAAGATTAACGTTATTTTGCTGGACCAAATCAGTAACAGCAACATCTGCAGAGAAACACTCCTAAAACTATATGGGATAAATTGGATACAATCAAACAACGGAACACTGACGTGCCTTTGGTGTGTTCGTTTGTGAGAGGGCAGAAGAGCCAAGACCGCCTTTACTGTTTCTTATAAAAATACTTTATACATTAATCCCGGGTTAAAATGACTGCAACCAACATCAAACAGGTAAAACTGTACTTCATACATGACCTGTTAATGGTTATTAGCAAGCTGGCATGAATTTGAAAATGAGGAGTCTGATTATAAAGGCAAACTTGTGGTTGCAGAAGTTTAAATGGATTCCTTTCATCTTATGACCTGCCCGCCAAAACCACCCTGCTGTTCCTCAGCAATTGGAGACTAGATCTTGCCTTGTAATGTGACTGTCTTGGTCATATCCATAAGGTTATGCAAAGGTTATAACATTGTTAAATTTACTTCTGCACAGTCCTCAATGACAGTGGTGACAATAGCAGTCTTGAATTGCTGTTCAGTGGGAGACGGTTGAGCTCAGTTTAGGTAATTGTTGTGTAGTGAAATGAATACAATTTTTACTTTCTGGGGAAAACTGTTTTACGGAGCATAAATGTCAAGAACACACAGTTTCAAAGGAACTGGGAAAAATGAACAAGATGGTTAATTCCACAGGTTCCTTACAAAACTCTAGAAAGTAAAAGGTAACTTGTGTCTTGTGATCAGGGTGCACATTATAAAATGGTACAAATCCCTAAAACACATCTTTTGTATCTGTGCTGAGCTTCTATAAAATGTGTTGGCTTGCCTTTTTTGCTTCTACATTTAGACAGAAGTTTTTTTATATTTAGACATTCATTTTCTTGTTGTGTTTTTCATGTTTCATATAGATGAGTTGTCTGGTGAATAAGCTGACTTACCATTTAAGGAAAAGGATGAAATAGCCCCATTTTCGCCTGACAGGTGCTAGCCATGTTTCTCGTTCTTTTACCTATTTTCGCCTGTTTTGGGCAATAAGTAATGTACCAGTTAGATTTATAACATCATGGCTGCCAGTTCCAACTAGAATTTCATCCAGACTGCTACATGGGGGACTTTTTACCTCTCTATATCCTCCAATCATTCCTTTCCCTCCCCCGGTCCACCTGGCTATCAGTTGGCCAACAGTTGGAACGAGTATCAATTATAAAACTTCGATTATGGCATACCACGCAGCTGCGAGCGTCCTATACCATATCATCTTTGGGAGTTCAAGAACTGTAAACTCTGCAGAGCTCACTGTGTTCTTCCACACCAAGACCTGACTGTCGTGTGTCCATGAGGCTGGAAGTCTGGACTTTCTTCTCTGTGATGGAATGATCTTCCCCTCCACCTCAGGACAACAGGACCCTTTTGCTCTTCAAAGAAAGAACTTTAACTCCCCTTGATCTTCAAGAAAAGAAATAAATGCATCCTGAACAATTTTATTGTGCAGATCATTGGGAATCTTGTTGACAGTTTATGGGCAGACCATCTGTGTTTGTTCATTTGTTATATATATATATATATATATATATATATATATATATTTAAATGTTAGATAATAATTTAAATGAATTACTTTAATCTTGCCAGAATATGTTTGTGAGGCATTGTTCTTCATTGTATTGAGAAGTTGACAATAGTTAGTACATACTAGGTTTCCCATACCATGTATGGGTGTACCATGCTATAAAGTATTACTTTATTCTTTACATGAAAAGAGACATAAGATACTGGTTACAAGTTTCTGTTTATGATATCAAACTTTTTCTATTGACTACTACGAAAATACAAGAAAAACCTCCCAAATGCAAAGAGTACTTAATGTGAATGTTACCCTTATTCTCCCACTGCCCTGCATCATTAAATGAGTCTGTATGATATATGTAGAAAAAGAAAGGACTAGAGTGCACAGATCACCTTGCAGTTTGACTAAAATCTTCAACAGTGGAATTCATTCTTCCCCCCACAACTGTTTACATGTGGCAAAGCGAGTCTAGAGAGCTGCAATACAATCACATTCTCACATTGCCTCTGGTCTCAGCAGAGACAAACGGTAATGCAATATTTTTCCTTAGCTCCTTCTGGAGCAGGTTTTGACAAATAAATCAATTCCATTACACTGCTAGAAACATTGCAGATAGCACTGGAAAAAATGTGCCGTTTGTTCGCTCAGCTGTTTCCTATTGGATTTCTATGCTCTTTGCATCACCCCCACCCACCCACCCAAAATGAATACTTATTGCAGATGACAAAGTCAAGATCGCACTTTTTGCCATTGTGTTGTATAGGTGGCTCACAGCTAAAGTGTTCACTTAACAGCTAGCTTGAAATTATGCAAGAAGAGAGAGTAGCCATTAAATGTAGGACTGGAATGAATAACACTTAAAAAAAAAACCTAATTAGTGGTTGAAATCATGAAAATAATGTGAAAGAATACAGGTGATAACGGCATTATTTGAAAGTTGAAATCTTTATTCACAGATTAAATTCTCAACCTTGGAGGCACGTTCAATGTCATGTAGGCAAACGCCACCTTTGATGTTAAGGACTCACTCTCTATAAGAGGAAAAGAGAAAAAATAATTACTAATTGATAACAAAGGAACCGTATCTGTTACACATTTGCATTTCTGTTTCGTCTACTTGTGAGTAAAGATACTAAAATGCTCCACTGTTTGAACATGATGTCCACCTGTAAGTGTGAATCCTCGCCGCAATTTACTTCATGTGTCTTGAGTACCTTATCTACATTCCGACAATAGACATTTTTTTGTATAGTTTAATGCTGGACATTCTTATTGTGAATGGCACACGTGCATACCAAGATAATCCCAGTTTCATTTACTTCATTACTGTTGGATATTAAATAAAAAAATAAATAAAAACATGCTAGTAATGTCACTTGTGGTTACATACTGAAAGCCATGCTGACATTTTCTGTGCAAAGTGAAAATACCATATCTATGCTCACAATGCTCAGTCAAAGTAAAGAAAAATTGACCTAATCAATTATTCAGACTAATCTACCAAATGACAATAAAATGTATGTTAGAGGAAAACCTCACTGGTTTTGAGTTTCTAATGTTGCAGTTTGAAGTGTTGTAGACCATGAAGGACAAAACAACGTTTCTTACACCGAGGATGACAAAAAAAAAAAGGCGACAGCACAGAATATATACAGGATTCACCACATTCAGTAGTACATTTTTCTTCTTCCATGTACTAGCAGATAAAGTAGTACTTCTATTGAATTGCATGCCTGTAAAGTTACACGTCTTTCTTTTTGGCAAATATTACCACTGCATTTCACAGTAAACAGTCCACGCAGACTTTTCAGTCTTTTGGCAGTTTTCTGTGGCTAGTGACTCCCAGCCCTGATACAATGGCTATTTGATAAGGAAGGAAAAACGAGTGCAAGGAAAGGATGCACACGAGTGGCTGAAGCACCAAAAGTTTTGGTGACTACAGAATTTACATTATAATTAACTGAGCCTACAAAGCTGGAGTTCACAGGGCTGAAGTTTTTGTCTGATAGTCTGGTAATCCGGAACCCTGGAATTCTTCTAACAAGGTCAAATACAAAAGTAAATCACTTTAGCAAAAACAATCATGTAATCTACATTGTTATTTTGTTTTATTGCATAGAACATTAACTTTGCAAACAAAATTCATTTACAACTGCGGCTGGTTTTCCAGTCCCAGAATTCTGATTTTAGATTTTCACCAGAACCCTGGGAAAAGATGTGAGCCCAATAGAAGGCACGTCCAGATCAGTAATGCTCATGTTCATAGACAAATGATAGATATGGTGTGTTTATCATGCCTTCCAGTGAACTGACGCCAGGCTGACTCTAAAACAAACTGCCCTAGTGACTAGCTGCACAAGGGCCAGATGTGTCTGTTGGTCACCAACAAAAACTTACAGGTGAACATACTGGTCCAACTTAAGGCTCATGCAAGACAGCAACTCTACCCTGAAGCACGGCACTGGAGTGTGTTGCTCATAGCTTAGAATGCATGGTCTCCCAAAATCATAAAAAAATACACTGCACCCACAAGCTACTTCTTACCACTCACTGCCAGTTTCCAAACAGTCAAAGATGGCTCTAACAAGCCTACAAAGCTGATGACAATGTTGATCTTAAGCAACAGTGACTCGGCCATCTTCAGGCCAGGAGCGGTTTACTAGATGATCAAAACGCTGCATGTAATTATGAAAGTTACCCCTCCCCCCCATGAAAGACATGACAATTTTCACAATGGGACAGAAGTCTTCTGCCAAAACAAAACAACAGCGATAATTACAAGACAGTTGTATTTACATATTTTATATTAATAACATATCATTTGTTCTCATCTAGCTGGTAGGATATTTTGCATGATTTTTCCAGCTTCAACGTTTGTCTGAAACCATTGCATACATTAGAACTGACTTTGCCTTCCCCTTTGGTTCGTCACAGAAATATGAAACACAGAATGCTGCTGCTGCTTTTTTCTATCAAGCAAGTGTAACAATTCAAAAGACTGACAAGCTTGTGCCTTGTATTTCTTTCCATCTGTAACCGGATGTTTCATCTACTAATATGCTGGAAACTGCAATTGTGCTTCAGGATTTCATTTCTGCTACATAGCTGTCAACTGCAGTGGGTCAAACCTTTGTTTCATTTAAATCTGTTTGAAAATTATTTCATTTAAGTTTGTTTGAAAACATATTTATGGAGACTCCCCTTTCTATTAACCAGCGCTTTTTTGATCCGAGGAGGCGTTGCCTCACCTCACCATTGCACACCAAACACCAAGGGTTTTCCATGTTGTGTAAGGCATGACAAAGAATACTACTAATACCTTCCAGCTGTAGTTTCTGTCTAAACCTTGAGGGCATTTTGAACGGATTCAACTGAAAGTTAACACTAGAACTTTTAGACACCTAGAGAAAAAGTGAACTGAACAGAATAATAAAAGATAAAAGGAACTACAACTTTATTAATCCATTTGAAAAATAAAGTAAAACCAGCCAGTAATGTCTGCAATTTGAGGAATTATCATTTGCCACAACAAAAGAATCCTCAGCTTTCTAAGTGTTCTTATGGGTGCAGGGAACAAGGTGCATCATCAAGTCAGTCAGGAGTTCAGAACAAGTGTGCTGTGGTATAGAAGAAAAGAAAAAAGGGAATGAAAAAATGATTAGAACTGCAGAACGTGACAGGAAACTATCCTGAAGTTTGACCTAGTCTCATCCCTTGAATGCGATGCTCTCATCTTTTTTTTTTATTTAAACAACCACTCAATTAGGCTCCGCTCTGGAATGTTCTTCCAGACACAGTAGCAGTAGTATAAACTTAATTCACTTACTTTATGTAAAAATGTGTTCACCGACGCACAAGAAGAAAATTCTAAATCACAGCTTTTATTTAGACTATTCCACAGTCCAATAGCCATTTATATTCTGAGATATGTATTAAAATATTAGATATAACTGATGTTATATATGTATATATATATATTTATTTTAGCGCCCACTTTATTTTAATATTACTATTCTGGGCAGCATAGGCAGTCCTATAGCCTGTTTTGGGGGGCTTCCCCTATTTATTCAGATTGATAGTGTCAACCATTCTGTGGTCTGGGCCCCCCTATGAGCCAAACCCTAGAGTCACCCTTGCTGGGGAACTGACAGGAACATCCCCTGCCTATATAGATAGATAAGCCGACAGTGAAATTCTTTATCCATGTCGCTTAATTGCATGAAGCACTGGTAGCATTAACATGGTCAACAAATTCCTTACTGCTCGCAGTGATGCTGAAATGCTGTCAGGTAACTGATGAAAGAAAGTTATGACTAAGGCAGGCCTCTCTCATACATCACCATAGATTACCGCCGATGCATCGCTGGTTTATTGAAAAAGTGCCAAATCACTGCCCATCCGTTACAGTCAACCTGTTCCTACTCATATGGAACGTCATGAACAACAGGCTTGGATTGAATAACCAAACACCTGGCCTAGTTTGATCCACGGTATGCCCACCACCACTGCATACCAGTTTCCAGGAGACATCTGAATGAAGTTCATAGGTAGGGAAAATAGCCTTCATCAAACACTAGTACTAAGGGGCATATTCTATTAAGATTGCCAGGAAGTAAAGTAACTAATAGTGTTGTCTGGGTTGTTAACATATTGAATTATTACAGCATACAAGGCAGTCACTGAAAATATACTTCACATAATTTTATGTGCTTATGACACTATACGTCAAATAATTTATGTTTATGTTCTAATTTATTTTGCATTTCCCCCAGTTTCAGAAAATATTGTGCTTACTTTGATTATCTGTAAGGATGTAATATCCCCCAAGAAGAATGAATAGGGACGTATACGGGTACAAAGGATGAAACCTAGCGGATTATTTTGGTAACACCTGCGCGTTAACATGGAAAATCATGATTACTGTTCTTAACAGTTAATAAAAAACTTCCAAGTACTCCTTACGTTTTCATTTATGTTTCTTTATGTAAGTAATAAGTAATTATATGTGCTAGCTAATAACCACTGAGCATACACATCGAAAAAATAACATGTATTTAAATAAAAGAGCGACCGAAGATCTAAATATTATTTGACAACAGAAATGACCCTTTATGCACGCTGACTGATCTTCCGAAGGAGAGTTGTCTTTGAGATAAATAACGACTATCGTAATAACTGCTTGGTCTAACAATAAAAAACGCTTAGTTCTGCATTATGTGGATTGAAAGTCCAACTAATACGCGTCATAAACAAGACTTCTACAAATCTTTCCATTAATTATTTGAGTCAGTCCTGGTATTTTATTGCACCGTTATGTTTGTGAGAGCACTAACTCCGTAAAGGCTGATGCAGCTTACTGACTATTTTACTGAGGCTGTTTGATTAAATTCAAACATTCGTTGCCAGCGTAACTGTGTTACCGTGTAACGGTGCTTTCCGTTTAGCGACACCTTCAGTTAAGTTGCAATGTGCAAGAAATCGGTGTGAAGCTTGAGGAGCACGGGTGACACAATGCCTAGTGTTTCAGATACCCGTTATTCGGGTAGTTGCAGAATGGCACCGTTTGCACCTATCAGCTCAGGGGAAACAAGAAACACTAACATTTAAACCTAACACAAGTCATATAGCTGTACAGCAATCTAGAACAGATAAATGGGATGTGAATGACAGCAACATGAAACACCGGTATATGCTTCCTGCGAAAGATCTGGAGCCAAGACAGCACACTTATAAACCACAAAAGTTGCCAAGGCGCCACCTGGATCAAAATAGCCACTTCTCAAACTAGATGGTTTGTCACAAAATGCGGGAAAATCACCCTCTCTGACGCTTACACTGTCACAGATATATTTTCAGTGCTGCCACAATTAACAGATACGCTATACGTCAGAAAGCCCTTTGTTGGGATTATATTAACTGGCATTTTGATGTAAAATGCCATTGAATAAGCAGCGGCATTCACGTGGTTAAAAGGTGTAATCACGTTTTCACACACATATTTCGAGTATAGTACAGTTAGAAACTATTGCAAAACTGAATCACACCTGCAAGGAAAACGTGTAGGCTACACCAGAGAGGCTATTTGGCACAATGGCTACATAGAAAAGTGATTTGACCGAAGCAGGGCTTTTCGTAATGTAAAATCTTTATTTAAAAATGTATTTAACCAGTGGGAGTTGTGAAAAAATGTGTTACACAGTGGCAAAACTCCAGTCGTGCTCCTACTGGAATCTTTTCGTTAAGTAAAAGGGCAATATTGTAAACACCACAAAAGACCTAGATACAGACGAATAACAATCAATATTGAAAGAGTTATATTTACCTAATTTTAATTACGTCACTTTGGACAAAAGCGTCTGCTAAGTAAAATACATGCAAATGGAATATAAAATATTCCTGTTTACTTATTAAGGTGAATTATGATAACGTCGCATTAGAACATTAATAATTTGAAAAACGCAATCTCTGCCACTCAGATTCTGAAATTAGTCTGCATATCTTGATATACTGAACAGGTTACACACAGGATACTGCACGAATGTACTTTAGTCAATGTTTAACTAAGACAGTTGACCACCGCCGATTCCCTGTTGTGTGCTTGCAAATTAACTATCTACTGCATAGTCGGCGCCAGTGTGCATTTATCACACCCATGAGGCAGCCGGGTAAAGACTGGATGGTCTAACAAATCGTTGCATCTGATCCGAGGAAAATCTGATACGGACAATAATTTGTAGGGTTTGTCTTTTCCTCCACAGGACAGTCACAATTGTTTTCTCACTTTTAATGCAGAGTACAAGATTAATAACAAACAGGAGTTACATATTAAAACGCATTGACCGTGATATGTTGAACAAACAGCTTGCACTTTTGCGTCTTAAAAGACAAAAGCCAGTGCATTAACAGTTCAAAAACAGAAAGGCAAAACGACACACATTCTATGATTTCATCCCTCCAAAGAATAACTGGAAATCGTGGGGGAAAAGTTGATCTAGTTAATTATTTAACATATTTTAATAATCAGTCCACCTCACCTCTGACAACGCAAGCTAATAAAGGCCTTTGCACATAAGATTTTTGGCGTAAAAGTTTAACGTCACTGGCAAGGAATCAGACACCGTCAGACGAAAGGTTGTCACCAACGCGAAGTGTGGAGGGCCTGTTCCCTTTAAGTGCTCTCCTTGATATCTAAAAACGTGTTTTATTGCACTTCTGGTCTCCGCATCATCACACTAGCATGCAGGCACATTGTGGTGAGAACGGGACGGAGACGCTTCTGGTGACTCACCGTAGGAGACGATATGTCCACACAGAAAGGCATTAAACAAATAAATGCCAGCTATAGTCTCACAGAGATAGGCTCGACGCCTGCAGACCTTCCTAGAGGAGTAACGTCGTGACCCACAATTGGCGAAGACAGAGCTATACGTCGCCATAAACTGTTCATGATAAGATTCCTTGCAAAGTTGCTTCACAAACCACAACGCAAGTTTCCTACGTAATTTGTATTCTTATGTACTTAGGTGTATATATACCTGTCCCTTTAAACTGCATTAATTATTTTTGCAACTCAAAAAAACGCGATTTTTAGTTCCCCCCTCCTCAGGCAAATATGCAAAACAAAATTCATTCTTTTGGCGGTTTAATTTGAAATGTGTTGCGTTTCCCCGTTTAAGGTGATATGCAATAAGCTCGCTATATGCAAGGTCCGTCAACACAGCTCCTTGTTTGTCCAGTCAAGGCAAGTCGAATTTAATTGAATTACAAATTGTCGCCGTTTTAGCTCTCCGTGATAAACCTTGCCTCTTTCTATACAGAAACTGCTGCCCATAAAACACGCCGTCGTCCATCGACATAACCTGATAAATTAAATCACATCCACAGTCTCGTGCTCCATCAGGTTCCCGCTCACTGCCATATTAGGCATACTATGAAATCAGGAGAGCGACTTTGGAATAATAATAATAAAATAATAATGCGATTCGAGACATTTATAGACAAAAACAGACGCATGAAGACTACCATCCTTGCAATCACTTTATATTATTTTACTACATTGACAATTATTTCATATACGCGTTTAGACCAACTGCCTTCCGCTTCTTACGTTAACGACAAATTGAATAGAAAATACGTATTCTATTTACGTTTACTTCTGTTTAACTTTGTATTTACCCGGTTACCGTCACAATAACGTTAACAGCAAAAACGATATGTTGTTGTCCATTGCAATTATACAGAAAAATACAGATTAATAATAATCATGGGTAAACGTAGCACTACTTAGCTTTTTTATTTTTACATAGTAATAAGGACAAATGATTTGGATTTAGGACTGCACAGAATATTACTTTTTTCGTCTCCTTTATAGCGATGTTCATCCCACGGATTAAAAGGCTGACACCAAGTCTGAAAAAGTGCTAAGAATTCAACGATTTCTCGATAACTGGGCAGGGGGGTGCAACTTCGAGAATACCCTGCGATCTACATAAGACATTTTCCATAGGAATAAGTCACCAAGGCTCGCGTGAGTTTCCATTTGCCAGGTCTGATAGACCGACCGCTCCTAGCCATTTATGATATTGACACATTGTCACTAATCTGACTGATATAGCGAAGCTTCCTCGCTGCAACACTGCAGTTTCCAACACTCAAGTCTGTCCCCTCCACCAGACCCGTTAAAACCACGCCTACAAAGCCACACAATTGGTCCGAAAGCGTCAAAGAACCAATCAAGTGGGTCCGGCTTCTCGCAACATGCAACACATCCAAACTGTTCGGAGCCTACGGGGCACAGAGGCGTAGGGAATTTCTTGGTGCGGAGATCAAGCCTCCTCGCTGCCTTCATCGGGACTCATTTTTCTACTTTTCTGAAATGTGTGTGCGTGTTTCTGCGAAACAGAGAAAGTGTTTACATGTGCTTGAAGGTGTGTGCTAAATACGAAAGGAGAGAAATTCCACGCAATCGAAATATTTCAACACTTCACTTGCGAGGATAGAATGGGTCCGAGCATATAAATGCATTTTAAAGGAATGCCACTTGCAAGACTACAAAAGGGAACCGAGAATAACCCAAAGAAATAACCGTGATTCAACGTTTTTTCATTAAAACTGTTCAGCTGTGGACTATTGATGACAAACCACGCATAAAATCCTTGGAAAAAGCTTCTCCTCACAACAATCTGTTCTGGATCATATCTGTAACTGATCTCTCTACAAGCTTGGAATTACACAGGCGGTTTTTAGTTGTTTTTCGCCAAATAATCAGATGCGTTTTGATTTTGGTTGAATATTCTTGAAACTGAAACTGACGAGAGAAATGCTTAGTTAGAGCCTCGCGTATTACCCTCTCAAGCGTCGATACATCTGGAATCCTTTTGCAAAGTGGATGAGCTTCCCGATGAGAGATCCAGTTATTCCAAGAACAAACATGGCATACCATCCGTTTTTACCTCACCGGAGTCCGGATTTCGCCATGAGTGCAATGCTAGGTCACCAGCCTCCATTCTTCCCGGCCCTGGCGCTGCCTCCAGCCGGTTCCCTCTCTCTACCGGGTGCGCTGGGGAAGCCAATCATGGATCAGCTGATGGGCGCAGCCGAAAACGGCCTTCACTTCTCTTCGCTGGGGCACCAGGCTGCCGCTACCCATCTCAGGCCTCTCAAAACGTTGGAACCTGAAGAGGAGGTCGAAGATGACCCAAAAGTGCACCTAGAAGCTAAGGAACTTTGGGAACAGTTCCACAAGAGCGGAACTGAAATGGTTATCACGAAATCAGGAAGGTGAGCGAAACGTAAATGACGTATATTTTATAAATGGCCGTATTTAGTGTATCTGTTAAAGTATTAATTGCAAGAAATTGTGAATGATAGTTAGTAATAAAAGGTGTTCGTTTCTTGACTGGTGGAACCACTATTTAAATCACATCAATAATAATAATAATAATAAAGTATCGCCATGTGCTTTGCAGAATTTTGCACAACACACTTTCGTTTCTAGAATTCACTATAAAAAATCTACGGCATGATGTCATGCAAATAATCTTTACAGCAGATTAAATGTATCCCAACTCAATATAAATTCATTTAACGACACTTATACTAGTGACTGTTTAACTTATTTTACGGCAGAATGGGTGATTACAAGAACATAAAAGCAGGGACAATAATATGACAGACATATCGTCTTGTACTTTTCCCAGAGTGTTCTTTGGCCTGCAGTTTTAAACGGCCTAAATTGTTATAAAACGCTACTATGGAGTACATTATAAATATAATGCCATTTTTGCTTATATATCTACTGTAATGTGGGTTTTTCGCAATACTGCGGACCTTGAGTTATATACTATATATTTTTTAGTGTCTTTTCTGCGAGTGTATTGTTCAGTCACTGTACCGTTGTTCAATATATTTGTGCTATTTTTAAGTAGAATGACCCGTGTAAGAGTTAAGAATAACATATCCACCGTATTAGCCATTGTATACGTAAATTTATTGCATCGAACGAAACATAACTCGTATAAGAGCAAAATTAAACGTGTTTAACCTATATCATTAACACGTTCACCAGGAGAATGTTCCCCCCGTTCAAAGTGAGGTGTACCGGCTTGGACAAGAAAGCTAAGTACATTTTGCTGATGGACATCGTAGCGGCCGACGACTGCAGGTATAAATTTCACAACTCGCGGTGGATGGTGGCAGGGAAGGCCGACCCCGAAATGCCAAAGAGGATGTACATTCACCCGGACAGCCCGGCCACAGGCGAGCAGTGGATGTCTAAAGTCGTCAACTTTCACAAACTTAAGCTGACGAATAATATCTCTGACAAGCATGGATTTGTAAGTTGAAACATTTTTGTGTATTACACATATGATTTAAATGCGTTTATCCTCCTTAAATTGGTAGACAACAGTGCTGCTGACTAATTGTTCACCATTTTCACAATTTATGCAAATTATTGTTTAGTTTCAAAGTACTCATTCAAAATTAATAAGTGTGATTAAAATAGGCTACACGATCGGGCCCATAAGAACCTAAATGTGGTAACATTAAGATCAACTTCGTTGCATTTTATAAAATGGCCACAGATCTCCCAGATATCTATTCAAGATAGGTTAATTATCTGAAAAATAATTAAAGGCTTAAGGACAAAATGTACAGCAGCGGAAATCAAAGTTTGTTTTTAAATCCAGACTTGTTTCCTTTTGCAGACCATTCTGAACTCCATGCACAAATACCAGCCCAGGTTTCACATCGTACGAGCCAACGATATTCTCAAACTACCCTACAGCACGTTCAGAACCTACGTTTTCCCCGAAACCGATTTCATTGCTGTAACTGCCTACCAAAATGATAAGGTACGTCTTAACATCATTAAACCATTTCGCACAATATGTTCAAGTCATGCTTTACGCAGAATGCAAGTAAAATTACAGATAAGTTGTTTTCAGTTTTATTCAAGCAGTGTCGTTATCCTCATCTTTGACAAATGGATAGTCTTTTTATTGGAGCCTCTTTTTCTTCTAGAGACTGCAGAATTCCATGTATAGCTTTTTGTCGTATATTATTATTGTTATTATTATTATTATGATTATTATTATTTTACTTCAAATGAAAAGTATGGACAGTAGGTACAGCTAGAGTATGAAAAACGGTAAACCCGAACGGATCACTGCATTAATGTGCCTCCCGGACAATTATAATTATACGTACAATCCTAACGGAACAATGATGTAGTTAATCGTGTTTGTGTCAATGTTGGTATTCTGACATTGACTCACTTTATCGCTTTTGCACACACGCCCACGCGTGCGCGTGCACGTGAGCACACTGTCGCGAGCTTTGGAGACGTTGACAAATATTTAATTTAACAGCAAACAATAACGACTGCTTGATGGAAACATGGTCTATGTGGTGCAGGCAAATTAGAAGAAGAATCGCGTAAATTTTGGGCGGTTCGTCTTTCTGTATCGAGTGAAATTTTCCCAAGTTGAAAATGGCCTCATCACTCACAACATCATTGTTGTATAGAGGCTACCGATACGATGTATATTTAAAAATGGAATTACACTTTAAGGCACCAGAAATTGACATTCAAAATTACAGATTTTACAAATATTTCCTCACAAAGAAAATGACGTCACTACAGTTTCAATATTTGCTAAAAAGGCAAGAAATATGATTAGTTACATGAAGCATTTAATAAACCATACCCGAAAATCACCATTTATAAATTTAGAACACCATGATCAAAAGTTTAAGGTATGGATGAGATTAAAATTAAATCAATCGCGCAGTTTTCGTTTCTATTGCCTATCTATAGGCCTAGCAGCATTTCACAATAAAATTTTTCAAGTTAGACACAACTTGTGTAGGAATCTACATACTAATTATTACGCGACTTATTTTCCATATTTTTGCTAAATAACGAAGATGCGGTTATTATTTTTAAAATGTGTTAAGTCTTTGTGCTTTAAATAGCCTAGGTAAATACCATGGCTGTTAATGCAATCTTATTTCTTGTGAAAACTTAGATTCTGAATAACATCTGTTCACCTTTATTAGTTTATCAATGACCTTTTGCCGTTCGTTTTAGATCACGCAACTGAAAATCGACAATAATCCATTTGCGAAGGGGTTCCGTGACACTGGCAATGGAAGAAGAGAAAAAAGGTAAGGCGGAACCAATACGCTCATAATATGCAAGAGAATGTGCAAGAAAGCCAGGTCGTGATAGTATTTTAAACGTGACCGGTTTTATATAATGTACTTATTATATAATTGAATGCATTTTACGTATAAGTTCAGTTAGTCTATATAAGGAATGTCCCTTAAATTCTTAATGTTTCGACGAAACCCTACTCTGAGTTGAAACAAGAACTGATCAAGTGTATAATCTAAAAACTCTTAGTGGAGTACAGCACTAAGCGTGTGAGATTTTATCCCTCAAAAACAGAGTGCAAGGAAAAATCATAAATCTCCTCTGTATGAGTACGATTTCAAAACCATACTTAAGTCCGATAATATATTTTGGAGGAGCTCGGCTTGAGGAACACGTCGTCTGGCACTGACTGAATCCAGACGCCTTCGTTTTTTACCCTCGGTTTTAATAAACAGAAAAAGATCGCGCGCTGCACTTTGGAACACTCCGAAGAAATTAACACTTCAAATTGAACATGTCACCTTGATTTAAACTTGACCAGTTTCACCAGTATTTATTAGGTCAGTTGATTGAGTTGATTTTGAGTATAACGTATTTCGTTATTCAGATGTACCCGTGGACTGCCGACGTTAACCAATTCGTTTGCGAATGTGTACATTTAATTATAAAGAAGCATAGTTGTTATGGCAGTTTTCTTTAAACTCGTTATCTCGGGTTCTGAAACTATAAAAGTAGCACTGGGCTCCTTACTTGAGCTACCTTAAGGTAAAAATGGTCCATTTCACAGAAACATTTTCGAAGTCATAAATTATCTTAAGCGGACACAGTCTTTGGTAATGTTACACATAAAATATATTGGTTTTCAAATGTAATATCTCGCAGAACGAATAAATCGAGTGATGTTGCTGAACTTGCGATTCGTAATATTCTTGCCGTTACTTATTATTGAAATTGACTCAAAATGGCAACAGGAATGGCTGTCGAATAGACAAGTCAATATTATACTCAGTGTTGGAAGAATTCTTCCAATCAGATTATTTACTTTTTAAAATATCAATAATTTACTAAATAAGTTTATTTCTGTGCATATTAAAATTACAATGAAAAACATAACGTCATTCAAGTTAAGTACGGTTACTTAATGACAGAACATCTTATTTACATCTACAGGAAGCAATTAGCTCTGCAGTCTATTAGATCTTACGAGGAGCAACAGAAAAAGGAAGTAGGAACGTCGGACGACTCTTCAGGGGAACAGGTTGCAGCGGTGTCCACTGTAGGACCACCGAACATTAAAGGTAAACCATTAGATTTTTCTGTTATCCTATTAAATAGAAATTAGTGGAAATGTTGAGTTACAGACAGAGCATGTGATTTGTTTACCCGCTGCACAGCAAGGTTTTAAAATTTTATTTTAATATGTAATTTCGGCTAAAAATCGATTGCTTTAAATTCAATTACATTGATACATTTGGTGTTTTTTAACGTGTTTCATGTAAGTTTCTTTATGGTTTCGTTCTGGAATTCGGCATGCGCACATGCAGATTGATTGATTTAAGCTTTTGATTTTGAGCTTCTCCAAAATAAGACATTTAAATATTTCACAAAAAAATGTTCATCTTGGAAACAAATATACTGTATATACTTTTAATAAACAATGCCATAAGCTGAACTTACTGCATTTATGCACTACTTGTGTTATTGCCAGTTTGTGCTTAAAAACATAATTGTTATGAGCGTTAACATAAGTATTTCAATTTTCTTCCAGATTTCTGTGAGAGTGATGATGACAGCGACGATGGGAGCAAAGATGGAAACTTACACGATGGACAGGAATCTGGGAAAATATCTACCAGCACAGAGAATGTGAAGGAGCATGTGTCAAGCCCTACCAAAGATCACCTGTTTGCCAACAATGACTCCACAAGTCTCGTGGGAGAGGAGGCCACGAGGACTGTGAAAAGCCCTGCAGACTCCAGGCAAAGTCCTGTCACCATCATCTCCAGCACTACAAGCTCTGGTGATGACTTCAAGACTTCAGTGCGCGATCCACCAAAAATAGACGAATGCCGATCCCTGAGTAAGGAAAAATACACACCACTGACTGTTCAGACGGACTGTAGCCCGCATTTAAACCAAGGCCACTTGCATAATTTTGGATTTCCACCAGGTCTGGGTGGCCAGCAGTTTTTTAACCATTTGGGTGGTACCCATCCTTTCCTTCTGCATCCCAGTCAGTTCAACATCGGAAGTGCTTTTTCCAACATGGCCGCCGCTGGCATGGTCCCTTTACTAGCCGCAGTGTCCTCAGGTGGGGTTAACACCATTGACACAACCAGTATCTCGTCGTCCCCTCCGGGCCTAACAGGATCTTCAGGACTGCCTTTTCATTTACAGCAACAAGTTTTGGCATCACAGGTAAAACCAGTTTCATTCACTTAATTAATGACTACTACAAACATCATTTTGTTTGGTTGTTTGTCGGAATTAATTAATTCTTGGTGTCCCGGCTGAATGTAAATTTATATAACATTGCTTTGGATTATGTGATATAGAATAGATATTTAATTAAATGGTCTTTCCAGTATAATTTTATGTTACTCCAGTAAATGATCCGCAGGAAAAATGAGTTTATAAAAGTTTCCAAACTTTTCATCTAAGTTTAAAAAGCAATGATATACATGTTACATTCTAAATGCACCATAATGATACTCTCAATTCAAAAGGGTTTGGTAACACAAACAGAATTCTAACCCATGCTCATGTACAAGAAAATGAAGCTAACAATGCTTTTTAATGTGTGTTTATTGAATTATTCTTATAGGGCTAATCTGCAAAATGATTAGTTTTATCTTCACAATGAGAATATTCACACTCTCTTATTAAGCGCAGCTGATTTTGCTGTAAATTAAGAAAAGGATTTTGTTTATATATTGTAAAAATTAATTGTGTAATATGAGAAAAATAACTTTAAAAAACAGCATAATTTCCATATAAGGAATAAAGTATAAATTAAAAGAATATAAAATGTGTTTACTGGCATGCCTCAATGCCATTGTAACTGTACAACTCCAAGTCATGCCTCTAACTTGCCTAAAATATAAGTACCATTTTAGTAAGGGCATATTACATTTTGAGATTACATTGAGATTTTTTGGACTCACTGAGTTTTTGGAACTTTTACAGATGAGGTGTTGAGACAGGAAATGGAATGAAAATGGCAACAGACAAATATTAGGGTTGTGTTAGACAATGTCAGCCAATCAAGAGCTTGGGGCCTGATGTTAATGTCCTCCCGTCGTTCACTTCACCTGCAGAGCCTGGCCATGTCTCCGTTCGGCAGTCTTTTCCCATATCCCTACACCTACATGGCAGCAGCTGCGGCAGCTTCTTCTGCGGCCTCATCCTCGGTCCACCGGCACCCCTTTCTGAGCGCCATGCGCCCTCGCCTCAGGTACAACCCCTACCAGCTCCCCCTTGGTGTGCCGGACAGCTCCCCACACACACCAGGCCTGATCCCTATGGACAGTAGCACCATGGAGCTGAAGGGCAATGGCATGGCGGCTAGCCCGGCACTGACGACGCTGGACTCTGTGTCAGAGGCCAACGGCAGGTCCTCAGCCTTGTCATCTGGCTCCATCTCCCTGTCCCCAAAGACTTGTCCCACAAAGGACTCCGCCAGTGAGTTGCAGAGCATCCAGCGGCTGGTGAGCGGACTGGATTCGAAACAAAGCAGGCCTCGGAGTTTATCCCCATAGAGTGCAGCATGACAGAATGACACAAGACTGCCAACCGGCAATATCTTTAATGCTGGCGATGTTAAGAATTACGTGAAAGATGACGCTGATGTGATAGTGGTGATTAGGATGATTATGATATCTCTCTAGCAAATGCGGGTGTGGATTGCAGACCTATGGACCTGTTTCAATTTTTAAAATGCACTTTGTTTGTAAAGAACTGATAACTCTATTTCTGTCACGTTAAAACTGAAGAACTTTGAACTTGTTGTTTATTTGACTACCACGCAAGTATTGAAACTGAAAGGATACTGAGAATTAGAACCATAAACCGATTAAGCTGCTGCTACGTCCTATCTATATTTTATATGCCAAGTCGCTGAGCTAGAAATTTAATACATACCCTGAAGTGGTGACAATTGTTTTAAGTAAATACCCATACAGTATACAGTCTGCTATGGCTGATAAACTTAAGTCCTGTGTGTAAGGTGAGAAGAGATTTTGCATGCTCCACAATCTGCAAACATCCCCTGTAAAACAGCCACCTTATATGATGGTTCAGTTCAGGGGAATTTTTAATCTAAATTCTTAAGATAAGCAAAATAAAAATTATAGGCGTGTACTTCAAAACATTATAGAACTAACCTAAAAGCAAACATAAAAGTAATTTAACCCACCCCCCATTACAATCAGTTCAAATCACCAAACCTTTAATTTCAAAGAAAAGGGAACAGGAAGAAGAAAGAATAAAAAAACTAGAGCAACATGGACTATAAATGTAAATATATATTATATATCAAAATATTTATGTAATTATTTGGTATTACGTGTAAATATAATGGGTTAGAAGTCAGAGGTTCATAATTTCTTTAATTTATTGTTGATACACTTGTTTAATGGTGTGTTTCAGTCATCTTCATTTCACCCATAGTTACCTGTGTGCTGACCACTGCTTATGCCTCACCTTCAACCTCCAGTTGTCTAAGCAGACCTGAACATGTGCCATCCTATTATCTTTAATGGAGTTTAAAGTGCTATCGTCAAGCAAGCTGACAACACAGTGCATCAGTTTACTTGGAAAAAAAAAATCTTTAACCATTTATCTTTTTAGTGTGTGTCAAGACCTAAACAAATTTTCTTAAAATATGTTGCAGCTTGGAAGTAAAATTGCTGAATATTTTTTATTGTATAAAAGTTTAATGTGTTAAAGTTGTCCTTTGGGTTCTGTAGTACTCAATATTTTGATTGGTTTAGTTGACAACATTGAAAATGTTTCTTGAAGGTTTCAATAAACTATTGAACATTGCATTTATTTTTCTCACTGATTACATCCAAGAGGCAATTAATACTTTGCACATCCAAAGACCAGTTTTGTCAAAGGTCCTGTTAAAATAACAAACAAACTATCAGCTGACGTTCTTGGAACTGTCCTGATGACAGCAGTGGTTATAAGCAGGACTATTTTAAAATTAAGTAGGACTACTTTCTTCCTTACTTTATACCGAGAACAAAGAGTGGCCAGCTAATGACCAATATGAGATAAACGATAACTATGCAATTATGATATTGGATGAAGGTAAAGCCATTAAGGCTGTCCCAGATCATTCTGTCAGGTGAGTATGCAAATTTTCTTCAGAGAAACTAGCTGAGGATGACCATTTTAGATAGATGTGAAAGGTTACAATTTCTATTCGCTGTTAAACGTAATGCACAACCTGGAATTCTATAAGTAAGGACATTTTTCAGATGCCTAGTCATTTCAAATGTTTGTAGCTGAATAATGGAAACGGATATGAAGAGATTCAAAATGTAAAAATCGTCTTTAACGCCGAGTTGGTTTCGCCTGGAGTCATTTGTTTATCAACAGTAAATCTTTATTTGTATGTAGTATGTTAATATGTAACAGTTACGGCGCTAGGCTGGGGAGGAGAAGTAAATACGACGCAATCTCGATTGCTCTTTCTATTGCTCACCTGGCGCCTTAGATGATATCTCAGTGGATTTTATTACACGGAAGGCGACTAGGGGTCTGCAGGAGTGTACGCTACAGTCACAGCGGTATGTTTGACTGATCGCCGCCCAGAGGATATAGGACAAAAAACAAAATTGCACACTGCACTACAGAGCTTGGGGGTGGGGTT
The DNA here is from genome assembly GCA_026781065.1 of Mormyrops boulengeri. NCBI lineage: Eukaryota > Metazoa > Chordata > Actinopteri > Osteoglossiformes > Mormyridae > Mormyrops > Mormyrops boulengeri. The sequence goes on from JAODLD010000124.1 coordinate 3,891,599, forward strand.
GAAACAGGCTAAGGATAGTATACCGTAAAAGAATTTAATATTTCCAATAATTCAGGCACATTGTAAAGAATATAATGTTTTTTTTCCCCTCCTATTGCCGCCAGACGCATTTCTTTGGATGGAAACTGCGCCGGTTCTAGAATCATCATCACACCGAACTACAAAATAAGATCGACGATGTCAATTTAATATTTGTAAATTCTTTGAAAAATACAGTTTTTCTTGTCAATTAGTGACGAACGTTCATTGCATAATTTTAAAAATACACTTGAATTTCCGTGAATCAGTTGGGAAATGGGGATTTTTCTCAATATAACCCCGATTTATTTCGCTGTTTCAATTCTGTTAATTCAATGCTCTATCATAATAGAAAGTCATTGACAATATGATTATTCATTATTGGCATATTAACAAGAGCAAAAATTTGTAAATTATGAAGAATACTATACATTATTGCATTATTTAATAAAAATGATGAAGTTATTCCGGTGTAGGTACAAAGCATACATAATTAAATGGCAATTTTTCTGAAATATACTTTTCAGCTGGCGGAGTTTTCGATAATAATGTGATGTAAACCAATAATATCGGTCATTTATTGTCTCCTGTTTGTGGCCCTTGTATATTTTACTGTAATAATATAATACACAGAGAGATTTGAACGGCACTACATGATTATAAAAATAATAATTTCCAAAAGACTTTACAACACTGCGTAACACACCGTAAATTTATTTTTATACTGCAAGAAAGCTTTTTTTCTGCCAAGAATGACAAATTATATCAACGGCTAATTTATCGGTTAAATACTTCAAAAGTTAAAATTTGTTCCATATCGAAGACTGCACGCCTGTAGGCAAGACGGAGAGTTTTAGATAAAGAAATTAAAATTTTAAGTAAAGGCAAATGGCGATACACAGGAAAACTATGACAAGTAAGAGTTACTCGAAAAACGAATTTTGTGTTACGTTATATTATCCGCAGATGGAACATTTCAGATACGCAACATCCTGCAATCCAAAAATATGAAAACGAATATTATCATCAGGATTACCATCAATAATAAACAATAATAATAATAACAATAACAATAATAATAATTATTTTACTTAGCAGACCTTTAAGATAGAAGCATTTTAGCGAATTTTTAAAATAATTGACCAATAGCTTAATGAAAATATAAGCCAGTTCAAAATGTTTCACTAGAAATAATATTGCAGATTATATCATTTTTAAAAAGAGCTACGAACAGGCCCTGTAAAAGTCACCTCATTGTAGAATTTCGAAACTAAATTAAAGTTGTAAACGAATTGTTATCATGCAGGATTAATGTAATTTGCAGCAATGTATAGCTAACAGCCCGCCTTTTTACATAGGCTACTTCAGCAAATGTAACTATAGACACACATTAAAAATACCCATATACAACCAATGAAATAAAGGCAAAACAAATATTACAAAACAGTATCACAAGCGTCTCTTATGTTAGAAGCCATGACAACATATAGGCTGGGAAGCACTGAATGCGATGGCCTCAAAAGGGAACTGCTATCAAAGCGTCAGTCAAGAAAGTAAAAAGAACATAGGGGGGACTACACGGACATAAGAAGAGAGAACTTTTCTCTGGAGTCTGGTGTGCTTCGATGTGTCCAGGCTACCTTCGAGGTTCTGATTTATATACATTTCTGATGAAAGCCTACTGATGAGCTTCGTTTCTTTCTCGAAAGAGTTTTCTTTTTCACCAAAATGACGACTGACTTGACGTTTAATTTCAATCGTTTTTGAAAGACGCACACCTTCGGGTTGGTAAAACACATGCTTTTTTCCTCATTTTGCTTACACTCCAGTTAAAGTAATACGTTCAGAAATGTCACAAGTGAACAATCTCGCGCAGTCGTTATTCAATAGGCCTCATCGCAGACCAAGCAGCAATAAAGATTTGGCGCGTGGCTTTAGCGCCTCCCTGTGTTAACAGGTCAGCTGTGCTGCTGGTCCTTCTTGTAAACAGAGTGTCAACTGAAAACGTTTGTTCGCATAACGCAACATTTCTATCTTAAGCACTATCTATGTAAAATATATAATTCAGCAGAAAGTACCTATTATTGTAAAAACGGGGACATTTTAGTTTTGACAAAGGGAACGGTGCTTTTCGCTTTCACATACTAAAATACCTTCATGGGATTTTAAAGTAGCTATGAAAGTGAAAAGACCAGGGCGTGTTTACTTTACATATTTCTAATTTCTCCCTTTTTTCTTTTGTTTTATCACCCAGGTAAATGAAGGTGTTAGGTACTGGAAACACATTTTACGCCACACTTAACATCGTTGGGCCTTTAATAAACAGGTTAGGACCTGTCACCTAGGTTCAGTTTTTACTGGCAAGTGTATAATCATTGGAAGTTCTTGAATATTAAATGCTCAGGGTCATCCATAACCATGCTGAGTGAGTGAAATGGTTTGTAATCCACAAAGAAAGAAAGACATGGGTTAATATTTAAGGTTTGAATTCATGATATATTTTTCTTCTAAAAAAAAAAAGGAAAAAAGGCTGATTCAAGAAATGTTAACATTGTCATTTTCCGGAAGGAGCCAAGGAACCAGTGTGGGAAAAGTCGAGGAAGTATAAAGGGAATAGAAAGAGGAAAGATACAGAGAGGGAGGGACTGACATGTCAGATATTATTAAGAAAAGAAAAAACCTGTGTAAGATGAAACCTTTGGCGGGAAATGATTCTTTTTTTCATTATTTGTTAAAAAAATTCAGAAGCAGAAAAGAGTGCGCACAGAGTTGTCCTGCTGGGACCCCATGAGGCATTTTGGTTTTAAGAGGACCCCCAATCACAGGCTGAATACAGTGGAAAACAGCACAGCTTTGAACAATCTGAGTCCTGGAAGGAGTTCCTGAAGACGTTGAAGCTCTTGGGCCACAAAACCAAAGTACAGCACTGGGTTGCTTTAAATTCAGCACCAGCACTATAGGCCTGGGTTCACATCTATCATCTGAACAGCTCTGCGAGCAGCCAGGTGATAAATGCGTACGCTGCTGTACGAGACACCCCCCCACCCCACCCCAAAGAAAGTGTATGCATATTGCCAAGAGGCAGGTCACCTCAAACCAGCCCCAGTTGGCCCCTGACTAATGACTGCTAGCCCTCAATAATCAGGATTAAGAGAACTTGGTACCAGAGAGAGATAGAATTGTGGGGAACTGCTCAGCCTCCACCTGCATGGTGCTCAGTTTTGGTTTATTTCTGGAGTTTCTTCAGTTTCCAGTTTCAGCAACTTTCTGTGTAGTAAACCATGGTTTGTTACCCCAGCTGTCTTGACCATCAAGCCATCTGCCCAACTGTCCTCCAAACATGCTATATCTCAGAGTTAGAACAAAGGGCAAAGACAGTATGAAACTAAGCAAGCCGTGACAAAGCCAAGCCACTAAGCTTGTTGACTCTATGGTCAGACTTGAAGCTGTGCTGCATTTGCGCCCTCTAGTGAATATTGCTAGAATATCCAAAGTAACATACCAATTCACACCTATAAGGCCAGATCATGGATAAAGCATGGTGAGTACCCTTGAGTATAGGAGTGAGTAATATGGCAAAAATATCATATGATCATTCTTTTCAGGCAGGATCATAATCCACCATCTTATTATGGTTCTTTTTCATGTTGGTTTTCAAGTTACTGAAGAGTACAACCAAACTAATTCACCTATTTTAAAAAATACAGCTCTATAAGGTAACAAAACCAAAAAGGCAAACATACTCAGCATACTCTTTTGGGCATTTTCTTTTGAGATGGTTCAAAAGGTTTGGGACGTTTAAGCTTTATTCCAGATTTGTGGGTTATTTTTAACAGAGCATTTTTAAAGTGCAAATAATGTAGACATGGTGATATCCAGCAGTATTACCCTGCATAGCTGGAAATCAGATGGGTAAGTCATAAATAATTTAATTTTTCACTATACTGCAGTCGAATGAAATAATACAGCCTGGCCTATATTTTTAATGTATCATACTGTCCTTGTTATTTTCATACCACCAAAACCTGTCCCACGTTATGTCAGGAAAAGTATTTGAACTTACGTTAACCTTTCTAAAACATTTTTGTTTCTTAAAAAGCCAGGGAAGTTGGCAATATGGCAGAGAAATTTTAGGTAAGTCAATGTCTCATGATCTGTACAAAATGATTATATATGGCATTATATTATCATGATAATTTACAGAGTTTAATTAGTGGATTAAATGAAAAAGAGAATTATAGGTTTGAACCAATTTTGTCACGCTCTATTAATTACATAAAATTCATTTGCTGCCCCCTGGTGTAGATATGTGAGCAATGTTCTTTTCTGTCCAGTATCTCTCTATTAGTTCTGATGTCTTCCTACTACTAGAGTATTTCACTACAAATGAAAAATGACATGCGGGTTTATTTATTGCCTTGTAATCCACAAATAATTGTAAGTATTAGTTACAGCTGGCTTTCAAAAGAAACACCCTTATTCTCAGTATGACAGGAGTTGTAACACCTGGCACAATGACATGCCTGAGAGGTGCAGGTTACAGGGGACATCACGCCAAAACACTGTATAGTGCTGGCTCTGCTGTGGGTCACCCAATGGAATGAGACACACTTGAAAGGGAATACACTGATTCTTCATCTGTACTTAGTAGTACCCAAACTGCTGACATACAAACAGTATGCCTAAGTATATTTGAGAGTAGTAATTGTGACATTGTAAGTACTGAATACTCTCAAAAGAACTTAGTCTTGAACATACTAGATGAATTTCGGTATCATCCAAACAACAAGCAATACATTTTTAAGCTTTTTTTTTCCAAATTGCTGGCAGTCAAAAAATCCATACCAAGGGTCTCAAACTCAATTCCCAATCAACTCCAGTCTTCTTACAGTCAAAGAAAAGTCTTAGTCAATCAAAGATAATGTTGTTTAAGTGATCCTCATATTGGTGTAAAATTGACATTTTGTGTATCAAAGTGTTTTAGCTTAACCATTTCTAAACCTTTCCTAATGTTATCCCCAGTATTTGCAGCAACCACCAAATACACCCCTGCATTTTTTTTGACTTGACCACATGCATACCATGTTTGACTAATCAATGCCCTATCAAGTTATTTAACTAATGAAATTAATGAATTAATTGAACTCATTGTGAAATTTAACATATACATGCAATGGCCGAAGTGCCCCTAAGGAGAGGTTTAGGAACCGAAGGGGTGTTCATCTAGCAGTCCAACATGATGTTACTAACTTTTTGATGAACAAGACAAATTCTTGTTAGTTTTTGTGTCACTGTTAATTTTCACATGTTCCAATGTTAATGTGTTTCTTCCTTAGCAAACATACACTTACTACCATGATACACAGCTTTTAAATATTTTCTTTGACTACCTAAGACTTGCACAGTACTATATATGGGTGGGCAATATGGCCATATTATGGTATTTTTGGTTAAATCATGATCCATGTCCTACATATAAAAAATACTGTCTCATTGCAGCAAAGGTGTGTTTTAATTTTTTTCAGCAGTCTGTAAAAGTAGAGATGAATATTTCAGGAAATAATATAATTGGTTATGTTGTCACCTGTTTTATGAGCAGTATCTTTGCAGAGTTTGCAAATTACAGTGCACTGGTCCATGTCAGATTTTGCAATTCCAAACCATCCATTTCCTGTAACCGCTTTTCCTATTCAGGTTTGTAATACCTGAAGTAGTTCATAGTGTGACCTCCTGACATGGATTATATGGTCACCCTAATCTTGGAGTCATTTTAATCATTAACGATATATTATTATAAAATTGCCCACCCTTGCTTGGATAAACCATGAATGTCACTACCATTTTATTAAACAAATGTCAGGAACATAACAAATCTGCACACACATTCACGTATATGTAAGAGTTTTGTTATTTTGTAAATAGTCTGTAGGGTTTCCAAACTACCCCAGCGCTTTTGATGTAGCTAATTTTATGTTTATATTGGAATAATATAGATTTGCCATAAGATTTCTTGCGTGTCATGCCAGATACGTGAGAATTGGTAAACCTGTTTTCGGAACCTGGATTCCAGTTGTTTTATGGATAGCAGGGATCATTTGCTTGGCTTTAATTTTCGGCAGTCTGTAAAAGGATAGCTCATATTTCTTGCTTAAACAATTTCTACAGTCAAACGCACAACAGCTCTTTCATAATTTACATATGTTTTGTGGCATTCAAGCTGAGCACTAACGGCGCCCCATAGCACTTCCACTCTGTTTTGCCAGTCAGTACGTAACGGGAGTGACCTCCGCCTACTGTGACGTCACGAGTATGCCCTCAGGCAACGTAGTTGCATGAACGACATGGAGGATTTGATCCCAAAACCAGTAATACGGTAGTTGATTGGATTTTGCATAACTAATGTATCTCAAACAACAGTTATTTCAAAATGTACCAAAAAAACTAAATGAACAAGAATTCTTGCTGGATGGCTAGATGAATGTGCCAGGTGTTACAACTCCTGTCATACTGAGCATAAGGGTGTTTCTTTTGAAAGCCAGCTGTAACTAATACTTACAATTATTAGTGGATTACAAGGCAATAAATAAACCCGCATGTCCTTTTTCACTTGTAGTGAAATTATCTGGTAGGAAGACATCAGAATTAATAAAAAGATACTGAACAGAAAAGAACATTGCTCAAAATGTACACCAGGGGGCAGCAAATGAATGGATATCACCATGTCTACATTACATGTATTTACACTCTAAAACCTGTGTTAACTGCCAACCTAGGGCTGAGTAAATATTGGACGGAACAAACACTAGGTTATTCTAACCCATCTTCTTATGCAATTTATGCAAGGTTATGCAATTTAACCATTATGCTGGGTTGTTACAACGACCCAACTGTGAGTTAAGACAACCATTTACTGGGTTGTTCAACTGTTCTCCATTATTATTTGATATACAGCTCTGGAAAAAATTAAGTGACTACTCTATATTTAAAAAAATCTGCATTTTTAAATCTTGGTTCTGCTGGCAGAAGGTTACACTGAGTGGCAGCCTCAATGTTTCTAAGACAGCAGTATACAAGAACAAGGTGAAGCAGGAGACGCTGGGAAGGACAAAAAACCAGCCAGGTAGAAGGAAGAAGCAACTTTCTAATGCCAGAGATGACTGTCAACTTATCCTGCATTGCCTCATAAATTGGACGATGACCTCAAGTGACCTTCAAAAAGAATGGGAAACATTAAATGCAGGTGTGAAGTGCACTGCTAGGACAGTTCATATCAGGTTCCTAGATTCAGGACTGAAGTCCCATAACATAAGGAAAAACCCCTTCCCCAATGAGAATCAGGGAAGAGTCATGCTGGGGTTTGCAAAAAAAATGTATATTTTACACAGGTGCATGCCCATAAACTGAGAAATGAGTGAAACTGAAAAATTTGCTGCAGTCTCTTAATTTTTTCCAGCTGTACACAACTGTTCAAAAGTTTGGGGTCACTTAGAAATTTCCTTGTTTTCTATGAAATCATACATGAAATGAGTCTGAATAGGAAATAAAGCCAAATAAATAGGAAATAGTCATTGACAAAGTTAGAAATCATATTTTAAAATGAAAATAATAACTGCTTTCATCAAAGAGTTCTCCATTTACAGCAATTACAGCCATGTAAACCTTGCGCATTCTAGATGTCATTTTTAGGTAATCTGACGAGATTTCACTCCATGCTTCCTGAAGCATCCCCCGCAAGTTGGATTGGTTTAATGGGGACTTCTTACGTATCATTCAGTTGACATCTGGTGACTGTGCTGGCCACTCCATTATACACAGAATACCAGCTGACTGCTTCTTCCATAAATAGTTCTTGCACACTTTGGAGCTGTGTTTGGGTTATTGTCCTGTTGTAGGATGAAATTGGCTCCAATTGAGCGCCGTTCAAAGGGTATGGCATGATGTTGCAAAATGGAATGATAGCCTTCCTTCTTCAAAATCCGTTTTACCCTGTACAAACCTCCCACTTTATACCATCACATGCCATCAAAACAGCCCCAGACCAACACACTGCCCCCACCAAGCTTGACAGAGGTTGTCAAGCACTCCTCCAGAGCCTTTTCATTTGATCTGCGTCTCTTTGTGAGATTTGTCTGTCCATAACACTTTTTTCCAGTCTTCCTCTGTCCAGTGTCTATGTTCATTTGCCCATCTCAGTGTTTTCTTTTTATTTGCCATTCTGAGATACAGCTTTTTCTTTGCAATTCTGCCCAGAAGGCCAGCATCCTGGAGTTGCCTCTTCACTGTTGATGGTGAGACTGGTACTATTTAATGAAGCTGCCAGTTGAAGACCTATGAGGCGTCTGTTTCTCAAACTACACACTCTTATGTATTTATCCTCTGGCTCAGTTGTGCACCAGGGCCTCCCGCTCCTCTTTTTATTGTGGTCAGAGCCAGTTTGTGCTGCTCTGTGAAGGGAATAGTACACAGCATTGTACGACATCTTCAGTTTCCTTGCAATTTCTTACACTGAATAGCCTTTATTTCTCAGAACAAGAACAGACTTATGAGTTTCAGAAGTAAGTTCTTTGTTTCTGACCATTTTGAGCTTGTAATCAATCACACAATTGCTGATGTTTTATTGCTTCTTTAATCAGCACAACAATTTTCATCTGTTGCAAAAGGCAAAAGGGTTTCCTAATGATCAATTAACCTATTAGAACGATAAACTTGCATTAATAAACACAACATTTTCCTGGAACACAAGACTAATTGTTGCTGATAATGGGCCTCTGTACACCTATGTAGACATTCCATTAAAAACAGCCATTTCCAGCTATGATAGTCATTTACAACATTAGCAATGTCTACACAGTATTTCTGATCAATCTGATGTTAATTTAATGGACAAAAAAATCAGCTTTTTTCAAAAGCAAGGAAATTTCTAAGTGACCCCAAACTTTTGAATGCTAGTGTGTATTAACTATCTTTAATTAAAATGTTAGTTGTAAATATTTATTGCCCTTGACAGAATTAAGTTTCAGAATATGAGTATCTATTGAACCAGTGAACTCCGTTGCTTATCCAGGGCTGGATGACAGAGGCAGCAGTCTAAGCAAGGACCCCTAGTCCTGAGTCTGCCCTGGGGTCTCTTTCCAATTAGCCATGCCCAGAACACGTCCTCAGGGAGGTGGCCAGGGGACATCCTAGATAGTTGCCAGAACCACCTCAACTAGCTAGTTTTCATGCAGAGGAGCAGCAGTTTCACTATTGTTAAAATTATTATGAGAAATATAACCAATGAATTAAAAAGAACCAGTTCCCCCGGTTACATCTATGCCACCAGTGATTACAGTGAAGATATTTTTGCAATGTGGTACATGAAAACATGGGTGCCCAACAGGGGTACTGGTACCCAAATGCTGGGTCAAGAACATAGCCCCGCAGATGGGTCAGGCCCAGAAACCAAATGCTGGGTCAGGACTGGGTTTTTGGACTTAAAATAACCCAGCAGACTCAACCCAGCCGTTGGTAGAAAAATTAACCCAGCAGTGTGGCGTCTGAAGTGTGTCTACAAACAATAGTATTTACCAAAAAATATATCAGTAGCTAGTAACCTTAAACACTCGCACTCACACTTAAAAAATACTACTTCATGAAACCACAAGATGGCACTCAGAGCTGGTTTGCATTCACACATTTTTGCATGTCTTCCAAGTTTAGGATTCCCAACGTTATTCCCATTTTTTTCAGATGCAAACTGAACACTTGGATGTGAGGGCTCGTAAAAGATCGAATATAAAGTTCATTTTTGGGAATTTACCAACCACTCCACAAAAGCACCAGCATTCTGCGGCCCAGTGGAATACTGACCCTAGACCAGAGGTTGAGAAACTATTTCGAATCAGTCTTTCTCAAACGGGAGACCCCCCTCCCCGCCAAAAATAACATTGGTCAAGATACGATAAAATTTGTCAAGCTAGGGCAGGGAGTCGGAGTGCCCACAATAATGGATAACTAACAAGATGCTTGAAAGTTTCAGAACTTACAAAATGTGATGAAAAAGTTTTAGTAATGCATGGTTATGCCCTTCACATACACAAACCCACAGTACACCATTAAGGCAGAAAATACCACAAAACAACAGAGGAGAGGGGAGAAGAAAAAATTCTCCAAATGAAATTAAAATGGTGGCGGCACTGGAGGGTTCAATGCCAGCCATGGGGCCCACCTCTTCATGAGCATTCTGAGTATTAGAGTTCAAGGTGCTCACTTAACATCAAGTAAGACAGTAATCACTGTGAAATGTCTTCTGTTGCAGTTGTCGGTGGAACTTCCTAACAAACTTGCCGTCAATAGATTAATACTAATAGACAGAAATTGCGCTGACAAGTTTAAAGTTACAGTGAGAGACGCTAGATTCCAAGGCCAGAAAAACACGTGAGTGAGGCTAGTGGCCAAGACAAAAAACGTGCGGCGTACCCAAGCCTATACTTAATATTAAAGATATATTATGCACTCTCACTAACAAATATTACTAATATGGAAACTTTTTTTATTTGTATCCCGTCAAAAGGAGTATTATGTTAAACAGTCGTTACATTATGATCTCATGTTAATTCATCATTAATTAATGAATTGTGACGCATGTTTTATCTCAAGCAGTTACTATATTTGTTACTGTATCTTAAATTCTGTAAGCCTTTGTGAACTACTGCACAAACTACTGAAGGATCATTAATGAATCGTGACATCTTATCTCAATTAGCAACTATATTTGCTCGTGGTTTGTTCACATTTTGTACTTCAGAAGTAACTGAGTTATTATTAAGCGTTACCATGATTTTGTGTGATCCAAACATTATCATCACTGTTTTTGGCTTGTCTGTCTTCTGCGAATTTTTGTGATCTTTCGGCAACCCACGAAAATATTCCGGTATAGTTTTTTCGATTTCTTTGACATTTTCTCAAATGACAACATTTGCTAAACCAGTTTAATCCCCACACCATATGTCACTTCTGCTAATAAGAAAATAATTTCTCTTTGCTTCGCACATATTGCATTATAAAATTATAAATTATAAAATTGTCATCATCTGGCATAATTTTCAGTTGCTTTACTCTTGTTGGTCAAAACGGATTATATAATTTCCCATTGCAATAACTGTACACCCAACACTATATATGCAAGTGGTCATCGTGTAAGCCACCACATTCAAAGCAGTTCAAATCTTCCAAAATGATTTAAAATTATAATCCATAAATTGTAGTGATACGGAATTGTTGTACTTTTGGCTCACACAGTACATGATTCAGTTGCCATGTTGCCGTTTTTGTGTTATACAGTGTTTAACCGTTTTGAGACCTGAAGAAGTTACGTGTGCATGCAAGTACTTTCTCTTGCCAGTGAACTTTACAGATTGTAATGCAATGTTGAAACTGATATATCATGACTTGATATGAGTAACAGTTTGCTACAGAAAATGTTAATGATTTTCACTTTTCAAGATTATCTAGTATATGTTTAAAAATCAGTTTAAAGTTTACCTCCGCGGCGTTTGCATAATCACTGCATGCGTGCTCCGAGACAGTAATTTTCATAATGGCTGTTTAAATAACTTCTAGACGGGTTTGTGAGAAATTTATTGTTATCTTTGAACTCTTTTTTTTTTTGTTTGTTTTATAAACATCCCAATATTTATTACAATAAAATCACATCGCGATATTTTAAAATTCCGTGCTGCCCTAGTACATTATGTATACACACTTCTGTTTTATTTCTTCCCGTAGTATAGAGGCATAGGTTTTGTTTCAGCATCATTTTATTTTTCTGTTCTGTTCGATATTCGAACAATAACGCTACAACACTTAGCTGCAGATAGTTTAAATTAACATGGCAAATGTATTGATTGAAATATATATTTTAATATTTAGTTCGTTGATAATGGTCGGTTTCGGTAGATAATCGGAATCGGGTTTGGACCAGAAAAAAATATATATCGTGCAATCTATACTAACAGTACCAGAATACAAATATATATTTCTTCAGACAAGGTTAATGGCGGTCCTTCCACTAATATAAATATTGAAACGTACCCTTTAAACAACAGGATGACCTGTCTGGTAGTAATTAGATGTCGGTATTGATAAATTACTAATATAATCGCACGTTTCCTCTTTTGTATTAACCGGGCCAGTTGCGTTGTTTACAAGGTTTAGCCATATAGACAAATTCCAAACGACGTACGTACAAAACGAATTCGAACACGTCCACCCGACCAAATCTGAGGCATACTTAAACCAACACTTTCTTCGTTTTATATCACGCCACAACTCTAGAGGGCGCCGATGTTTTCGATGCAGCAGACTCACATACAGAACGCAAATAAACGTACTGTGGCGAGTGCGTTTCTTAACAGCCGATATTGGTTTAAACTAGCAGGTGCAGACGGAAGACAATTTACATGACACTTAAAATTAATGGCTAACGAAATACACGCACTCTACGGCAAACATCACACAGTAACGACAGTAAACTATTCAGACAAAAATAAAAAGCACAACGGGTGCATGTAAAGCATAGAGAGGACGCGTACATCTGGGTACTGGTGTCTAATCATTTAAGCCTTGCATAGGGTGAGATCTCTAGACATGGTTCTGGGGATTGTATGCTAGCTGTTGTATTAAACAATGCCACTATATAGAAAAATCATATAGAATTCAGTACAAACTATTACATACGCTATATGCACAAAAGTATTGGGACATGTCTTAATAACTGAATTCAGGCGTTTCATTCAGACCCATTGCCATAGGTGCATAAAATCTAGCACCTAACCATACAATCAGGTTTACAGACATTTTTGAAAGATGTTCTGACGAGCTCAGTCAATTCATGTGGGGTAATGTCATAGGATGCCACATTTGCAATAAGTCAGTTCATGAAATTTCCTCCCTGCTAGATATTCCATGGTCAAGTGGTACCATTTAGGAACAACGGAAACTCAGCCATGAAGTGGCAGACCAGGTAAAGTAACGGCACAGAGTAACCGAGTGCTGAGGTGCATAGCGCGTAAAAGTTGCCAACACTGACTCAATAACTGCGGAGTTCCAAACTTCTGCTGGCATTCACCCCAGGACAAAAGCTGTGCTCCGGGAGCTTCATGGAATGGCTTCCATAACGGAGTAGCTGCATGCAAGCCTCATAATACCAAGCACAATGATGTAATGCACGCTGCCACTGGACTCTGGAGCAGTGGAAACATGTTCTGTGGAGTAATGACTCGCGTTTCTCTGTCTGGAGTCTGGGTGTGGTGGATGCCAGGAGAATGTTACCTGTGTGACTGCATTGTGCCAACTGTAAAGTTTGGTGGAGGAGGGACAATGATATGGGGTCATTTTTCAGGGGTTGGTCTAGGCCCCTTAGTTCCAGTGAAGGAAACTCATAATGCCAAGACATTTTGGACAATCCTATGTTTCCAACTTTATGAGAACAGTTTGGCAAAGGCTGTTTTCTTTTCCAGAATCACGGTGCCCTAGTGCAGAAAGCGTGCTCCATAAAGACATGATTGGGTGAGTTTAGCGTAGAAGAACTTGACTGGCCCACACAGAGCCCTGACCTCAATCCCATCGAACACCTTTAGAATGAACTACTGTAGAATGAAGATTGCAAGCCAGGCCTTCACCTCCAACATCAATGCCTGACCTTACAAATGCTCTTCTGGATGAATGGACAAAAATTCCCACAGACACACTCCAAAATCTTGTGGAAAGCCTTCCCAGAAGAGTGGCAGCTGTTATAGCTGCAAATGGGAGACCACCTTTGTATCGGTGCCTATGGATTCAAAATGGGATGTCATAAAAGTTCCTGTAGGTGTGACGGCAAGGTGTCCAAATACTTTTTTCCATAAAGTTAGCTTAACCAATTAGATATCTTGACCACCTTGAACTGTGGGAAACTATAAGTGGGTAGATAGTAAAGAGAAACCAGGGGTAAATGTACTTACACTAATACAAAACAGCAGCGTTCTTCGTGCCCTTGAAAACACTGACCAGGAAACTGGAAACACTAGGGCTAAAAGGCAGACTGTAAATCTGTCCAGGTGCCTCACTTTCAGTCCTGATCACCTTTCCACATAATATTTTTAACCTTGTCTTGCAGCCCATTCAAAATCAGGGTGGGTGTCCAGGTGTCGGATGAGAAGTTCGAGCTCCAAAACTCATGGGGCAATCCTCCCCCCACCCAACGCCAACCAGACACACATCACACCCACCCTAATTTCAATCTGCATGCTTCATTTTTTTTCACGAGTTTCTGAGAACAGAGAAAGACCTTAATCTATCGAGGCAAGACTAACAAGGTCTATCGTTACCCTGACCTCATGTAGCTCTGTTGACAGGTTACAGCTCTCAGCACAGTGCTGCCAACTCCTTTTCAGGGGAAGCTGCTATAGGCAGGTCGATTTGTTGCTAAATGTTGATAAATGACAATCATCATTGTGTGATGTCATCACACAATGACGCAAACTGCATCACAGTTTAGATGTTTATATTTTTGAGAAATATAAAAAAGTAATAAACACACTTTTTAAATGATCCTCCTATAATTTCCTTTTGTGCAATAATTGATGTCCAACATGCAGTTCGTTATATTGGTTGTATTTGAAATACGTGTACAGAAAGCCCTGTATCGTATATCGTTCCACTGTCTAGTATTGTTTTTGTCCTTGTGCACATTGTATTGTTATGTATCTGCTATATGTTGTTGTGGGTTGCATTGCAGTCCACTGAGAAATTGTGTCATTCAGAGGGAAAATGCATGCATTTAGGCATTTGAATGACTTATCCAAAGTTGTTAAAAGTTGCAAGATAAATTTTAAAAAGTAGCTAAATTTGTTTCTAGTTATTGTTTGGGAAAAAAAGTTGTCAGGGTAGTCTGAAAAGTTGCTAAATCTAGCAACAAAATTGCTCTGTTGGCAACACAGGCAACACAACTGACTTCTTTATGCACATTTGAATTCAAGCACGAGGCACGTGCCTGAACCCATCCATCTTAAATTGTCACATACACATAGACATTTCCTTCATAGTTAAAATAGCCACACCTTTAAATAAATGTCAAAATTATCCAAAATGTACAAGGTGGCAAGCAAATTGAGCTCAATGCTAATATAGGATGTGAAGACGTAAAATGGCAAGAAGTTGTCAGTGTGGCTCGTATCCCAGAAGGTGCTGATGATCGGTGATTCCTTACAAACCTGCAGGGCCTTGAATGAACCTATGCGTGAAAGCCAGGCAAGCCAGCTCTCTTTTCTGTCTATTCTCTGTCTTACTTTTGTCGCGCTTGTGGTGTACAAAATTGATGATAATTCTTTACTCATGGCCTCTTTTACACCCCTGGTATCCAGGTGAATTGCACTTTGTATGATAAAAATGAATGTGTGACATTATACTTTTATAGGGTGAACATATTTTGCTTTGCAAAAAAGAGGACACCAGGGGCAGGATGCAAAGAGAGGCATCAAAGCAACACAAATATGTACACTGAAAATACTTTGACTGTAGAAAGCAAAATGTCAACATGAAACAAAGCAATATCCCAGACATTTCAGGCATTTTTGGTCCTGAAAAGAGGACAAATTTGGGAAAGAGAGAATGTATGGTCACCCTATACTTTTTTGCATAGTGTTTTCCTGCAAAAACATGGAGTTTACAAATAACTAAGCCATTATTCAGGTGGGTACTGAGGACGAAATGGAGGCTGTGAACAAAGTTGTGATGACAAGCAATTAACTTGTATATCTGGCTAACATTCCTGTATTGTGAGATTCAGGCTTCTTCCATTTCCAGAATCTTTCAAAATATTCCGACCATAATAAACCAAATATGTGTCTTGAAAAATTATATCTGTATTTCACATTTCTATTTATTTGTTGTCATGCATTAAATGGAGACTTCTACCATAAATGTTACACTTTTATGGTACAAATAATATTCTACCGTTCCAAAAGTAGTTTGATCAGTAAAACAACTTCAGCCAACAAGTGCATGTTGTGGAGTGCAATTAAAAGCAGAACTATCCAGTCAATTGAAGGCGTAAGAACTACCTAGAAGGACCCAACTAGCTATAGCACTATAGCACCACCCCCTGCTAATGTAAATTCCTGTTAGGTTTCCAGAAAGACAGGGTTCTGGCATCCCAATAGTGTTTTGCATACTATTTTGTCCTAATGACAGCAACGTCATCACGTCTGTTTCCTCATTTGAGCCTGTAACAAGGCACACATCTCGTGGGTCAATTTGCACTGAGCTTATTATTGAGTGTGGATGATTCTGTCCAGAGAAACTTCACTTCAATAGTTACTTCTTCCAACAGAATGGTCTATTTCAGGTTTTGGAATCCTGCATATGCACCGAGGCATATTATGCACCCGTAAATCCACTACAAACGTTACCGTATCCCCTAGATTTGGGGAATAAATGAGCTATTGGTTCCCTGACCTGGGGACTTTATTAGACTAATACTCATGCTTAGCACAGTGCCCATGAATGTCCACTAAAATTGTCATCTCCCAGTTTTGTTAAGAAGAAAAAAAAACACCAGTTGCACACTAATTTGTATCTTGATTTAAAGAAAACCTGCAATCAGTCAATCAAGGATGAAAAGGTTGAACATGAGGTTTAAGCTTTTGATTTCTCAACATGAAACAATACATGAAACATTAAATGGCAGAAAACAAAAATCTTAAAACCCAGATTACACTGATTTTGTGCTTTTCACTGCTAGGGAGGGTTAGCTGTGTACATATACTCATCTTTATGTTTTTATTACTTTCATTAGGACATGATGGGCTAAAACATCATATATAAGAAGTGTTGGTATGGCCAAGAGGTGGTGTTGTGACCAACAGGGAAGCCCATCCTGTAGTCTTTGAGGATCCCAGTGCCCCATGGTCTCCTAACCATTCCCTATATCTAACTGGTGAATTCTCTCTTGCCCCTTCACCACCTTAGCTCTTGCGTAGGGAGCTTACTGGAGCAGAATGGCCCGGTGGTTTTGTAAAGCGCTTTGGAAGTCTTAAAGTTCTATATAAAATGGAATGGAATTCCAGAATCTTATTATAGGAATAACAGACTCTTATGATATTATAGGAATAACAGAAACGTGATTGACTGACAATGGAGAATATATAATATGGATGGTTCCACGCTGTTCCGTAGGGACCGGATAGGCAAGAAGGGAAGTGGTGATGCTGTATATGTAAGAGAAAATTTGCAGGCAAGGAAGCTGACTGATAAAAATAAACCTGCGGAAGGTATATGGGTAAAACTAGATGCTAAGCACTCAAATGGCCTAATTGTCGGTCTTTATTATAGAGCACCTAATGTAGTTATGGAGGAAGACAGAATGTTATACGACGATATCAGGATTTTGAATGATAAAAATGATAGGTAGTTGTGGGTGATTTTAATTCATCTGGGATGCAGTGGGACATATTATCTGGCTCTGTAAATGAACTTGAGATGGTGGAATTGGTAGAGGATTGCTTTTTTTTTTAATTCAGTTTGTTAAATCCCCTACCAGAGGAGAAGCCATTCTCGATCTTGTGTTCTCTAATAACCAGGATAGGATTGGAAAGCTTGAGGTTTTATATCCACTTGGCGGTAGTGATCATTATATGGTTACATTCAAGGTAAATTTTATTTTTGAAGTGCAAAGTAAAGAACAAAAATATACTATGTTAGGATGGCTAACATTAATGGTATGAAACTGAAAATAGAAACTGCAAACTGGATGCAATTAAATAACAAAACTGCTGAAAAGCCAGGGGAATTTTTAAAAGCATATTATTTCAAGTGCAAGAAGACTTCATACCTCTTAAATAAATAAAAGTAAATATAAATCTAGGAAAGGTGGTTTACTACTGAAATTTAGAATAAAATCAGGAGGAAAAGAACTCTGTTCCATAAATGGAAAATAACTAATGATGTTGGAATAAAGCAGGAGTATCTAAGCCTACTGGTTGAGTTAAAAAATAATATTAGACTCGCTAAGAGGGATGTCAAAAGGATGGTTGCATTAGAGGCTAAGGATGACATTAAAAATTTCTTCCAATATTTTAACTCAAAAGAGCTCTGAAAGCTGAAATCAGTAATCTGCAGAACAGCAAGAGTCTTATAATTGAAAATGAAATTGATAAAGTTAATGAGTTTAATGATTGTTTTGATTGACTTTGACCAATATATGCATAACTGAAGCTGATGTGCTACAAAGCCTAGCTAAGCTCAAAATAAATAAATTGCAGGGCCCTGATGGCACCTTACCTGTAGTTTTAAAGGAGATGAGGGATATTATTTACCGACCTTTAACTATTTCAGGAATCCTTATCGGCTGGTGTAGTACCTTCTGATTTGAAGCATGCTAATATAACACCCATATTCAAAAAATGAGATAGACGTAATCCCTCAAACTATAGGCCAATTAGTTTAACTTGCATAACTGGAAAAGTATTGGAAGTTATAATACAATCGAAAATGGTAGATTATCTGGATTAGAATGACATTCTGAGGGATAGCAGACATGGATTTTGGAGAGGTAGATCCTGTTTAACTAATTTACATGAGTTTTTTTGAGGAAGCTACAAGAGAAATTGATCAGAAAAAGGCCTATGAAGTGATCTACTTAGATTTCAAGAAAGCCTTTGATGTTGTCCCCCACAAACGGCTCCTGCTTAAGCTCAAAGCAGCAGGGATTTTAGGAACTGTAGCAGCTTG
>JAODLD010000124.1:3914272-3926221 GCA_026781065.1 Mormyrops boulengeri
ACACACACATACATATACATATATATACACACTGTATGAGGGTGCCGCAGTTGAAAAACAACAACAACAACAACAACAACAAACCATAATAATAAATAAGTGACACTGGTCACTCAACTCACAGAAGGTCCCTGAGAGAGGGGGGGTAACTCTGACAGTCCAGGCCGAAGGGGAGGAGCAATGCTGGAATGTGAGGCCTGCGTGTGATGTGATTGTTACCAGAAACTTGTCAACCTCTGCCCAGCTCGCCACATCTGTAGCCCCCCAAAACTGTGGAGTTGTGGGGTGAGGGGACACTGCTGAATAGCCAAAGCATAGCTATGCCCAAGATATGGTATCACTGCAGCTCGTGTGTGAGGAGTGGCCGTGAGCTTTGGAACTGGTGACAGGGGATATCCTGAGCCCTCACACAGAAGCCTGTCCTGCTAAGCCCTTCCAATGCAGGCCATAAGGAGCAGGACAGTTGGCTAGTATCATGTGTACTGCAGAAGTTAAAAGGCAAAGCTAGACATTTAGCCACCTTGCACCTCCAGCCTTCCAACCACAGGAGTGGCATCAGATGTGTATGACTAAGAACATACATATCTTAAATCCAAATACAAATTCCGTAGGGATTTTAAGATGAACACACTACATACTGATGACTGCACATGTTGATACACAAGTGTACATTCTGGGGGATTTTCTACAGTAGAAAATAAAGACAGCTAAATTAACGAACATTTATGGCAATATGAATCAAATTAACAGAACCCTGCTATATCAAATCTTTTGCATAAGAATCTAAAAAAAATGCTTGCATATCATATTACGGGTGACAGTGGCATCTTGCCTTTCTAACCTCATTTACAAACAATTATTTTGCATTGAATCTAAACAGTCGTCATTCTCTCTCTATTTCAGGACTGGGCTTCATCGGGGGAAAAATGTAGTTCATACGACTCAACAGGAAGCCACCCGACATAAACGTAGCCATGTGGTATCTACCAGTACTTAAAGAATGTCGATATTCTGGTCACTATATCAGAAATACCTTTTTAGTTTACACGAGGGATGTTTGCCCTTCTATTATCTGAGAAAGCAGATTGTACTGTGTCAGCTGACACCAGACGACACATTGCTCTGAATGCCTTCTTACTAGGTGGTGCCAGATACAATTCAATGTAAAAAAGAAAAAAAAAAAAGTTATGCTTATTGATTTATACCTAGAATACAAAGACTAACCCTAACCTTTCAGAATGTTCTCTTGGAACACTGCTCTGACCTCAGGCTCTTCCGAATGAATATCATTATTATTCTATTTTTAATTTAATATTGCCTGTGCTAAGAACTGTAGACTATTGTAAATTGTTGTACCTTATTTTTTGTATTCACTGCTACAACACCCACATTTCTTTTTTGTGGGATAAATAAAGTTTTTGCTATCAAAGCTAGTAAACCTTGCATTTAAAATGAGTGGATTTTAAACCCATCATTGACCTTGACTTGCAGCATCTAAGCAGGCATAAAACTGTGGTCTCGGTCCCAACACAAACATCACTGTTTGCTAGCTGCAGTGCCCAGTCACAATCCAAGTAGGTACCCCATTCAAATGTTCAGTATATGGGGTGTATGAAAACCTAGTTGCCATAGAAGTTAAGTGAGCTCACAGCTTCATTGTGAAAACCCTTTAAGATCCCATGGCCTGCATTCAGAACCCCATGCGTGTGCACTTTCACACCGAAGTTCCAGAACTGTTTACAAGTTCCTGGGCTGTCTCCACCTGGGACTTTTGTGGCTCCTGCAACTTTCGTGTATGAATTTCACGTCGAACAACAGGAACTGGGACCTTTATGATAAATAAGCACGGGAAACCTTACAAGATCGTGGGTTAAACTTCACACGTAATCTAATATGTAACAATATCGCCACCCCAAAACAATGGAAGATTAAGTCGTTTTGTTAGTTGTTGGTTAGTTGCTGGGAGATTGATCTTGATCAATATGACCCGCGACATGTTTATAATTCATTAAATCTGACCAGCAGGTCGATCTTTCATTTCTCAAAACAATAAAAAGCGATATAAAAGTCCTCGCAAGTTTCACCGCCAGCACCGTCGACATTAAACAAAAAGTATATTTTGTTTATCGTTTGTATATCGAGTGAATTTTCAGATGCAGAAATATGGAAACGCAAGCTAAAGGTTATTCATTGATGCACTGAATGTAACAGAAGTACAAAAAATCCATCTGCTCAAGGTTTCCTCTGCTACTTTTACCTCTTTTCTAGCACTTCCTTGTAACTTCTATGTTAGTAGCGGTGCTTATGTTCAACCAATTCAGCAAAGTTATCGCTGTGTCTCCCCAGCATTTCCTGTTTGGACTAAAAGTTCCTAGTCTAGAGCAGGTACTGAAAAAGGGTTCGGAACAGCCTCTGACGAACTACAGTGGGGCCGAGTTTTTGCGGCGTGAACAGTACCTGAAAAAAAGTTCCTGCAGTGTGAAAGCGCTGTTTGCTGGCTACCATATGGTGAAGTGGTTTGTAATCCTTAAACCATATTGCATACAATTTCTCTGCAGCGGCCCGTAGAAGCATAACAGACTGCAATAACATCACCGATAAACATGGATGCATAAGACACTGGGACCAAAATATATCATACAAATAAACATATCTCATGAACAGAGGTGATTCATATTTTCTAATAAACCATATGGTATTTTATATGACTTCTATTAGTAAATTATGCTCCATTTTAAAAAAATGCATAAAGTTTATCAACAAGCGTATAATATAAAGTATTTTATTATATAATAATTAGTCCCACAGTATTAGTGTATGTTAAACTTATATAAAATTTAAGAGACAAGGGAGTACATGTAAGACCAATCTGGCTTTAACTTTAGTAAATTTAGTAAATGTTTCGTTAGCTCAAACTTAATTTAAATTTAGTTTAATTTCGTTTTCGTTAAATCATACCCTCATTATCGTCATAATAATAATGATAATATTAATAGTTATTATTATTATTATTAATGACAACAACATCATCCTCCTATCTATCACTTCATCATGGCAAGCATCGTGTAAAGGTAAGGAAAGCGTCATTTAATCTACATTAATCCCACAATTGGCCACAGTTCTAAGTACATTTTTAAATACTGCACAGGCCTATAAAAGAACATAGCAAAAGTACTGATTATACGGAGAACGGCAAGTAATTTCTTAATCGTAACTCGCATAGACGTATATTTATACTGAATTTGGAAAATTAAGCTATCGCGTAAAATTTTACAAAAATCATCTGAACAACGTCACTGTATTGGTTGGAGTTAAACTGTTTACAAATGTTTTCAGGTATAGCTGCAATTTCGAACTGTTGCAACTACAGTAACCGGGAACCCTTCTGTTCTTTTCGTAGTATCTGGTAATTTAACTGACGTGAATGTTTTTCTATTTTACTGTTTATTCATACAGGTACGAAGATATATTCTGATTCGCTTGCATCAATATATGTAACGAAATGTATACATTTTTGTCACAGTGCAGACACTGTTAGTGTTTATGGTATGTTTTTTACAGCTGATTACAGATATCGTTTCTGGCACATTTTTATTCTGAAAGAATTAGGTAGTCCAAGTTTTGTTTCTGGTGCTTCTACTGCTACAGTTTCTGGTATTATACTTAAACCTTTAAATAGAATTTTAAAATTGATTTTGGATTGACAGAAGCGTTGGCGTCGGTAACAAATATCCAAACATAAGAAAAGGATACATGGTTTAAACATATGCTGTTTATAACAAAATTAAATATTGGCTATTCAACGGTCCGATAGTAAGTTTGTTGTTTTACAGTAATCATGTTTATATTATACAAACGTGACGTGACCGACCCCGTTAAGGAGAAAATACGGATCAAGTCTTTAAACGCGCAGTTTTTTTTAAAGCACGATGTATCTTTACACGTGAAAGGTACTAACGCCAGTATGTGTACGTATATTTTTTGTCGCCACGTCAATAAAAATGGCAATTAAATTTCAGTCATCAAAATTTAAGGTAATATTGCTTTACTGTATTGCTTCCTAAATTTCATTAGTTGTCAGCGTGTCCAATTATATAGCGACGCCAAGGCTAAGAGTATTAAATGCCAGCAATCTAGCAAGTAATTATACATGAACCCCCTCCTCACCTTAATTTTTACAGTATAGTTTGATTCTTAGCTAAGGCAGCCCAACCTTCAAAGAGATTCTGTTTGATCCTCTAAATGTCCAAAGCGGTCCAGCTATCGGAGGGGAAATGCAGATTCCCCACTGGCGCCGGGACTTACTCACAGCTCAGTGGGTAATTTATGTGGAGCCCATGAGTTCAGTATTGTCTCGCCCAGTCCAAGAATCAATCATACTCTCACTTTACCGGATTACACATTTTCATCATTACAAAGCATTGGTGGCCAGATATTAACTGAAGGATTAATTTGCACATGAGACTGCTTGGAGCTGATATAGAGTGCCAAAAGATTATCGGGTAAATGTTTACTTACACACACACAGGTTTGTAATTATATTTTTGTGGGGACTCTCCATTTATTTCTATGAGGAAAACTAATCTCAACATGACGACCATAACACCTACTATTTAGTCCCCACAATGTAATATAAACAAAATACACAGTTTAATATAATAACACACACACACATGAGTTCATGGGGAAAACGCGTGAAAATAGCGTATGTAGAAATAGTTATATTGGCTTTTATTTCATTGGACGTGATACCAGGTAAAAGTACGTGTAATTTAAATATGAACGTGGTGTTATCTGCAGCAGTTACAACATTACGACAATTATAAAATAGCTTTATTTCTCACAGAGAACCTAAAAGTCGTCGAACCTACCCCTTCAAAAGTATTTTCTCTTCAAAATGAGATTTTCGCCGCCTTCTGAAAATGTAGCTCTACAAAATAAAAATTAAAAATTTTCCCCCATTGCCCTTGCTTTTCATGTGGTTACAGATTTTCAGCAGAGATGTGTGACACCAACTGCTACATTAGAAACAGATTCAGTTCAAGCAGTTTCGCAAACGCCTAACGATGGGAATGTTTTTTTCTTCCGGCGAATGAATTTAGCGTGCCTAATAATAACGCCTTTCATGACACAGAATCGAACTTTCTACAACCTCAGCTGAAATGATTAACAAAAACGAAGAACACAATTTTATATTAATGAAAACGAAAATAAAAACATTACTGTCCAATTGCAAATATAAAACTGGAATAACCAAATTGTTATTTTTCTTACTGAGAATTTCAATTTCACAAATGTGCAATTGGAACCCTAACAAATGTTACCGCGCCTCAAATTTTACCCAAAAGGGACAGTAATATTCTAAAAACCGTGGGTCGCTTAAAAGTCGTGATTTGAAAATTAGACAGACATGAAACCAAGAGCAACACTGGAAGATGCCCCACCAACCTTCAAGATTAATCTAATTTATGGTCCTTAAAATGATTAATGATTGTATAGTCACAGTCAAAGTTATATAATAGGCTTGTATTACAAAAACATGATGAGAGACTGATTTGATCTGCAGTTGTTTAAAATTACAAAATAATAATGGGGAAATGATTTTATTTAATCTAGGCCCCCACAGGGATGTACCATGTGCCACCAGAATGATATAATGTTTTTTAATAGCCTATAGCAGATTATATGGCAGGTCATCAATGTGCATTCCAAACGTGAACAATGGGATGTTCTAACGAAATGATTGTGCATTTAAAATATATTAGAATAAATCTCTTCAAAATTACGTTTTGGGGTACACTGTTCTCAGAATATTGGTAAACGCAGAAAACATGGCATATATTTTATGCCTTAACTGTGCAATTTAAATGGGCAGAAGTATTTATCATATACGACTCTTGAAAAGAGAGACTTACTTCCATTAGTTCACATTGTGCCATTCATATGTTTTGCGCGCGTATTCATTATTATAGTTCCCATCTCAATCTATCTTCGATATTTCGGGTTAGAGTTGAGGTATTATATCAGTTAACCAACATCCGGAAATATTCACAAATTATTTGTTGTTTTACACCAAAACCTGCAATAATTTGCTCTCCTCAGTGTAGAATATACTAGTTTGGTAAAGAAGGCCGATTGCAATCCTATACACGTTATTTCAGTATAGGGTGAGCATTGTTAAAATGGGACACCTGGGGAAATGGGACAGGTAAACTTTGCAGTTAGTATATGTGTTTAGCAATACTTTCTTTTGTCTTCTGTATAGTGTTCGATTGGCAGTGATAAATTTAGAATGGTATCAGATTGGGATTCAAGACATTGAGATGATTCTGTACATTTTTCCAGAAAGCAAATTTTCAGAAAGTGTCCCATTTTAACAATACTCACCCTAACAGTGTTGCCTGTTTTGGTGCATGAGAGAGCAGACAGGAATATACCTGGATGATGAGTTGACTAAAGGGCTATAGTGCAGCTATCCCTTTTTGGACAAAAGTTTCTCTTTTGCTCGATCAGTACTTTTTAAACGCACTCTATCTATGCGCTTTCCCTTGTATTTGTTAGAGAGATAACGTGGAATTGGGTATGTCAATTGAATCATGGGGGCAGACAGAGGGGGCGGGGCACAACAGGAAAGAGATTCTGGGTAGCAACGAGAGCAAGAACGAGACAGGCAAAGGAGGGAAAGAGCAAGCGAACCGAAGAGAGACCTGCTATTTTCTGTGAGAACAGGCTACCCTTTCTGCTCAGGTCTATGTAGTCGTTTGTAAATATACGTCTTGACAAACCACTGTTCCAGTATATAGAATTACATACGTTTTTTTTAATCAGTGTCCAGAAGAAAAGGACAATTAATGGATATGTTAGACAGATCTTCAGGGCCGTGCCTCTGGAATACGCCATTTAAGAGTAAACGGCCAAAAATCGATATATAGATCGAGGTTTTATTTAATAAAATCACAGCAAATATTTTCTTCCGCCAGGGATTCGCAACGCAGAGCAACTCGTCTGGCTTTCTCCGAGGTAAATACTTACCTTGTGGCTGCTCCGTATCCCGTCAGAACGTGTTGATCAATACTTAATTTTATATTAAAATTTGAAATCTAAATTTCCTTGCAAGATGCAGAAGTGTGGGTAACATGCAGATACCGGCTCTATATAGCTTACTGTATTAATTATAACATACAGAATGAAAGCCCCTGCGGCTATTTGTCGAACATTATGTGCGCGACCCAACAAGGCTTCGGTTGCATTGAGGCCTATCTTAAAATAATCCAGTGTAAAAGGTTAACTTTGGGTAAAAACTGACTTGGTTTGCGTATTTTGTCACGATTTGATTACTTAACAGTGTATAACCTTACTAGACTGTATATTTGAACAGATTCTTGTTCTTTACTATAACAAACCCGTCTACTGAAAACATAAATTATTTACCCCCGAGAATACGTCGATATGCTGCATGTATAAGATAATTAAACATTAAATGCTTTAAAGCAAATAAAAGTGTTATCACTGTACTAAAATGAAAACGTATTCAAAAATACATGGACAACGTATTATAAGGCTGTGTTTTATGGTTTATGACACGCATCACAAAACGAAAAGAAACGAACGGAAATTCAATTAACAACTGCAAGACAAATAAGCACGACACTTGAGGGTCCTTGGCAGTCATTAACAACTGGCAAGTAATGCCTGTGTCTTTGTGATGTCAGAAACAATTAAATAATCTTTACCTATTTTGACGTTTAACTTTTAAAATAAATGTGTAAAAAGTCCAAAACTTGAGAGAAAGCTAGAGCCTATAATACGAAGTCGATATGCATACAAAGTGAAACTGTTTCATAGCGAAGGTTATGATAGCGAATCGCTTTCCTGGCTTGCGTCCTAGACCCGTTGGTCATCCAGTTCTTCAGATCACCAACCTGAGTTTCCTTAAATACAAAACTTGGCAAACGAATGACTCGGTGTGTTCAGCTACATTTGCAGGTTTAAAATCACGGGTACTTTATTGTCTTCGTTTTACTCTTTAGACCCAGTTGGAGCTTCGTCTGCTTACATCCCAGAGATGGCGGATGCGGAGGAGGTTTTTGGGCTTTTAAGTACGCCGAGTGACTCGGATTCAAAGGGATTAAATGATGAAGGTGGACAGGAGAATCGGATACAAACGTCTTGCAAGTCACCGTCAGCGAAGACGTCGTACATTCAACAGGTTAGCAAAACTGCGCTATTGACGAATCTTAAATGTCAATTTAGATAGGAAAACGATGCAAATTTAACTCATAGCTTCCGTGGCGATTACCCTAATAATGTCATTTAATGAAATCAAATAATAAATTATATATGAAACAAGGAATTTAAGATAAAAAAAATGTGTAATAAAATCATTCTGAATTAAGGTGCGGTACAATTCTGAATTAAGTCGCGACAAAGAATATGCAAGAATATGCTACTGAATAACCTACATTCTAACCTATTCTAATGATGCTCTAAATGACACAAGCAACGCGCCTCATAGGCAGTGTTACCATATTAAGGGCTTTCTAAAACTTTACAAAGTTTGCATAGCCAGCTTGAGTCATACTTGATCAAATACTACTTTAACAAGTCAGAAACATTAACTCCTTTACGATACAGCGTAAGACAGAAAAACTCTTAACAGAACTAATATATTCTTGAATAGTTAACATTTACATGGTCTTCTACATACATTATAAAGACAAATCGCAATATTATACAAGACCACTGTTCGGCTTCTCCTTTTGAGTACGGTGTCGATAAAGTGTTTAAGCACAAAACCATCTAATGGGTAATGTATGGGTAGTAAGGCCATGCAATGACATTAAATTCTGAAAGGTGTGAATTTTAACAGGGCATGGAAGGGATTAAAGTTCATTTGCACGAAAGAGAGCTATGGACAAAATTTCACGAAGTTGGCACTGAAATGATTATCACCAAAGCTGGGAGGTAAGAGTTTTTATGTTTGTATTCCAAATTTTACATCAGATAGGAAACGCAGGGCCAAAAAATAATTTTAAAATGGAACAAAATAATAGGTTGTGTTTAATTCACTGGGTTGAGAAAATCTTAACAGTATTACGGCGACGTTTAGTTCCTTCTGAGGACTGTCGTAATAAAGCTTTAATAATTCAGCAGCCCTCGTTTTATTAATCTTTTGGTAATTTCTGGCTTAACTTGAATAGGCGCATCGACATTTTTTGCTCATTTAAACAAGTTTTGTATTGCGATTTCGGGGTGTATCGAAAATAGGTGCAGCTTTCTCTTATTTTCCTACTTGCGTGTATTTCCCATTGGTTTATTACTGCTGTAAATCAAGCTCATATCGGTCTCCCCATCCAAGACTCAAGGTTTAATTTGGCACCAACATTCTGTATATAAATGCCTTTTGTCGATGTAGTCGCTTAATTTATGTACTGTGCCATTTAAAAAATGTTACCAAGAAAATCTAAGACCGACAGACCGATTAAAACGTGTATATTTAGACGAAATCAAGTATAGTTTTCAAATACTTTAAAAGACATCCTGATTTAGACAGCGAAACTGAATTGAATTACACAATTTTAATATCTTAAAACGCACACTTGTGTAGTGAATACCGCAGAATAGATGCAACTGTACGGAAAAAAATAATTATTTTGTATTCTTTCGCCGCCATATTATCCCTAATATCCTTTTACAGCATTAGGTTAAACTATGATCTCACTAGATCCTGTATTTCAACACAGACATGAACGCTCCGTGTAAAAATCAGAAAAGCCCTAAGTTTTTGCCATATGATCAGCCTCAGTCCGGACCATTGAATCCTACAATCGTAATGCTTTTCGGTTTGCAGTTTCGTTTAAGGTGCAGGCACTCGAAATGTTAAACGAAATGACCTACTATTAATGACCAAATTAAATATTCTTACATTACTGTAAAGAAAAACAAAATTACAAATTGTTCTAATAGTCGAATTAATACGAATAAATTACAATTGCTTGCTATTGGTAGATTTAAAATATTACATTTTGGTCTTCTCTGTAGTGCAGCTTATTGAAGTTAAGTTTTTTTCTGACAGTCCAGCAAAACCAGGGATGAAGCTAGGTATCAGGCTGGAAATAAAGTATTTCACTAACGAAAGAGGAAGATGCAATTGTCTATAGGAACTTTAAGGAGGCTGATACATGTTTAAATTTTAAAAATACTTTCGATTGCTTCAACATGTATTCAGACCATTTTATCGTATACACATATTTTAAATAAACTTTTACCTGACATAAACGTCTTACCTACTATTTAAATACTTTCCACATGGCGTTGCCTTGAAATTTATCAGACTGTCATCCATGTCCATTTTCATGGTAACCTTGGTATTATCTCCCGTTTTAAAGGCGGATGTTTCCAAGTTACAAAGTCAAGGTGACTGGATTAAATCCCAAAACGAAATACATTCTCTTGATGGATGCAGTACCTGCAGACGACCACCGGTACAAGTTTGCTGACAACAAATGGTGGGTAAAGTTATCCCGAACATTTCAGTGGTTCCATCCGCTTATACTGAATTGCAGTTCACAGGATCTCTTAAAAATACAACTATTTCTAATTTCTGCCTTTATTGATTTATACCATTAAGGCTAAATAATAGAATGCAGTACAGTAAGCAGGTTATAATAGATTGAAAAGAAAATCACGCTAAGAGCAAACCAAACATTTTCTTCGGAATACACTATTGTGCAACATAGGCTATTATAAATCACGTATATCAATTATATTAAAAGGTAAATACCACAAATTCTTTAATGATACAGATGACTGCAAATGATGGCATTTGTCTTGAAAATTTCAGAGAACATTTGTAATGCATGAAAGAGAAAACAGGATAATATATTACCCATTCATCCATGTTCAGACCACTCTTCCTGGTGAAGGTCATAGTATTTTATAACTTCTGATATATAGATACATACTGGCATGCTTACAGTAAAACAATCATGGTAACTTAACTGGGCACACTACCACCCATTCAGCACAGCCTTCTCTTGGTATCTATTATGCTTTATAATAAAATAATGACCTCAAAACAAGAATGAAAACAATCAGTATGCTTTCATTTTCAGGTGAAAATCTTAAACATATATTTTACTCCATACTTCTACTGTTTGTTTTCTAAAAGATTTTTTTTTAAAAATAAAACAGTCTTTCTGCTTTTCACACGATTTAGAAAATGGATCCACAATGAATGGCCCTTAACACCCTTATTTAAAAAACTTGGCAAAATTAAGACAGTCCCAATGTAAATTTGTGTTAAATTTAAGATGAATTTAAGACAGCAGGTGATGCACATGGTATATTCGGACAAGGCGACCGCAACACACTATGCCTGTTCGGTGAGAGGACGGCACGTATGCATGTGTCTGTGTATTCTGGCCCAGGTCAGTGACAGGCAAGGCAGAACCTGCCATGCCTGGGAGGCTGTACGTACACCCAGATTCACCAGCAGCGGGTGCCCATTGGATGCGGCAACTCGTCTCTTTTCAGAAGCTGAAACTGACAAACAACCACCTCGACCCTTTTGGGCATGTAAGTTTAGAATATTTACTGCATACAGTACTCAATGCATTGCTTTTTCCCCCGCAGGAGGCTATTGATACTTTTCATTATGCCTGTCCTTCATGCCTGTGTATATTCAGATCGACTTGTATATGTATCAGTTCCTTATTATTAATTTATACATACAGAGCAAGATCTGATTAAAATGTGTCTTGCAGGATGTTTAATGCAATTAGGATGCTGGTGATGTGTGACCTTTTAACTTTACCCCTTCTAAAACACACTGTAAACCCAAACAAGTTAGATGAACCCAAAAAATCAAGGCAATCAGTTGCCTTAATATTTTTAAGTTTAAAAATCGTAATTCCAAATCATAATGCCAATGTTCAGTTAATGGTATAT
>JAODLD010000124.1:3926229-3969681 GCA_026781065.1 Mormyrops boulengeri
TGATTGCATTAGCTTGTTTCATAAATATTAGTTTGAGTTGTATTTACACCAGAGGTTTAATTTCACTATATCTTAAATGCATTGATTGAGGTTAATAAATAATTTTGAGTTACTTTAAATGAAAGTTTGTGTAGGCTTCCTAGAAAATTTAAGTAGAATGCTCTCAAAATACATATGCATCATTAACTTTTTAAGTTAATGTTTTACAAACTTCTGCATTTTGATTTCAAAGCTTAAAAATATTACGGCAATTGATTGCCTTAATTTTTTTTTGAGTTCTCCTAACTTGTTTGGGTTTACAGTGGATGCATGAAAATATTATCATCAGACCCACAGTATACGAGTTCTGCCTGTGACAGCGGAACCTGTTCTCTCGGGTTATTTAATTGACCTGCATCTAACTCGACACTTTGGTCCTGCCTTTGCGGGATCGTTGGCTTTGCAAGAAGCCAAAATAAAGCATTTAACTTATACTATATCTATCAAATCCCATTAGTCCACTTTCCAATTAGGCTGAGTATTGGTTATTTAATTGATGGGCCTTGGCTGATTTTGTACTGCTTTGGATGAGGAACATATATAGAAGTACACTGCTGTCTCACTATGATTGTTAAAGCACATTGGACTGCACCTGAGGGAATATTATCCCCACCACATTGCACAGTCCTGGGAATGTGTTGAAATGTGTTTCACACAATGCAGCACAACAGACTTCACTGCTCCCAGCACATCCAAGCTGCAGCTGTTTAAAGAGTATTCATCTTTAGTATAAAACAGGTCATCTGGAATATGGAAACACATACACACACAAAGACACATGTGGACCAAGCATTATGTTTGAAGCATTAAAGAAAGTAAGAAACTCTCTTCAAAACAAAACATTTCAAATGGCACGTACCAAAAAGGAAAGCCCCAAATGAACCCAAGTGAAATCTAGAAAAACATGCGCACACGCACACATGCACGCACGCACGCGCACACACACACACACGCACCTGTTAGGGATGCCCGATTATGGCAAAAATAAACACGATTTTGGTCAACATTGAGATCATTCTTTAACATGATTACTCACTGACTATGGAAATATCATCCATTTATCCTTGGATTTCCAATGCATTTTCTTGAAATCACAATAGAAATCAACTGAGAAACAAATAAGGGGCTGGAAAGGGATGCAGTGGATTTATAAAACAAGACAAAATGGGAGTACCATTGTGAAACAAAATGCGGCACAATAATCATTTTATCACGCTTATTTTCTGTTGATAATCGTTAAAAATTCCATTAATTGTCCAGTCCTAACACCTGTAGATCAAGCATAGCATTTACAGCATGAATGAAACTGGCAAAATAGACCCAGGTTATACTTCTTTCCAAACAGATTAAGTTTTACAAGAATTAGTATTGTAAGAAATGGATTTAAGCAAATCTGGTTCGCTTATGGACTCTTTGAAACAGATACAGGCAAGCACAGGAAAAATGTGCAATCAGGCCATTTATTCTCATTCTTGTTGTTTAAAGATAAAAAAATGGGGAAAAAAACACTGAAAATTTTGCATTCAGCTGGCAGTCCCTTCAACGTCCTGCTAAGAGTCTTCATGTTTGGACTCCAGTACACCAATTTTAGATACTGTTACATCACTGAGCTCTCCCACGTGAAGCATGCCATCAGAACATGCTGTAATGGAACTCCCGTCTAAATTAATTGTCCTGGATAAAATGTTTGCCAGTGTATAGCAGAGCCTACCAGACTGACTGAACTTTATTGTGGATCTTCAAAGGTGGAAGGGGACCTGAAAATCTGAATGTTCAGCTGATTTAAAGCTACATGTAACAATATATATGTGGTACTGAGGGTGGACAAGATGCACAATTACAAAAAGAAAATCTTCCTTACCTGGAATGATACTGTACACAGCAACTGACTTACGAATATTTATTTATTTAATGCTAACTGCAGGCTGCTAATTGGGCATTTAATTTATAGATCCAGGGTTTCAGTGCACCTGGGCATCGAGTGAGAGAAAATTGTGAAACCAAGTTAATGCACCAGTGAGAACATGTTTTCAAATCGGTTCAGCTGACAGCACAAAATATGTCAGTGCAAGAGTGAAAAAACAAAGATGTCGAGACTAAGCTGCCTGGCCATTTGCTACTGTACATGTGAAGAACACATATGAAAGATGAGCCAAAATTGATTCTAATTCATACCAGTAAGATTTTTGTTGAGGGGAGAAAAGTGTGAGTATGGTGGATGGAGTTCCCTGTTTAAGTTTTAAAAATGTTCAGCTTTAAGTACCAGTCATATACCCAGTGTTCATGGTAATTTTAAAGGAATTATAGCTCCACTTTGTGTTAAATAATGTTTACTCTGGACAGGATGCCAATGGAATGCTTCCAGATTCTCCTAATGTGAATGCTTTTTTTTTTTTTTTTTAAAAAAAAAAAACAGATTATCTTAAATTCCATGCACAAATACCAGCCAAGAATACACATTGTGAAAGCGGATGAAAATAACGGATTTGGCTCCAAAAACACAGCCTTCTGTACACACGTGTTTCCCGAGACGTCTTTCATTGCTGTCACATCGTACCAGAATCATAAGGTAAGAGCATGTTTCTTAAATGTTTGATGTTTTAAGGTCATATTCATTAGGCTGTATTTCATATTGCTTAACATTCATCCAAAAATCACACTCTTTAATGCTGTTAACAGTTTAGTCCTGATTTTCCTACTTGAATTAAACTCTTTTGAACAGCATTGAAAATTACATTGGTATCATTGTGTCATAATATTAACTTTGAGGCTAAATCGTAAATTACTGAAGGAAAATAGACACTTGCCAAAAACCCTTTGCCAACCCATCTATAATGAATATAACATCAGAAAGCTGCCAGACTGAGTAACAGATGCAAGGCTTCATATTACATGGTTAAAAAAAGAATGACAGATAAATCGTAAATGCCCCCCCCCCCCCCAAAAATGGAGCATTTTAACTCCTTTATAATATAATGCATTATCATACCCTCCTATTGCTAAAAGACATTTGATGATTTGGCCATTAGCCCAAACGGTAACATGTCCTTTGCCCCATTTGTTGCTCGCCCCGTGGTTGGTTCTAAGTCACTACCAATTGTTTATTGATCATTCCGATTTCAGTTACCGCATTTGACCGTACCACAGAGAACTCTGTAAAGGTGTGCAGCCTAAAACCCGCTGTGTGTTTCGGTGAAGAGGCAGCAAAGTGGCATGTAGGGTGACGTCCCACGATTGAGCAGAAATCCCCTGGAAGGTTAGAGGGTCCTTGAGGGAACCCTGGATGGTGTGAGCCATTTCAAGACACCCAATGCTTGCTGTTTAAGAATTTGGGGGCAGACATCCGGCACACTGATACCCCCCATCAGAAAATGGGTGATTTTTAAAAAATGAACTCCTTGGTCTGCAGAGTAGCTGCCATTACTGTTAGGCCTTAATTCCAAAAACAACCAGCCAGCAGTGCCAGAAAACTGGCTAACCATACCCTCTGTACCCAAGGTTCCTTCTCAACTGCATATGTGCATAATGGAATGTGTGAACACTAAAGAATTATGTACCTGTACTCGTACAACACAGTTGTTCAGTAAAACACCGTGATATTACAAAAGGTACATACAAATTTAAAACAGAGTTTAATGTACGTCATATTTCACATTTTATTACTAATAGTCTCCTATTTGTAAATGTTTTGTTCTTATTCACTCATAAGGACAACCTAAAGCTAAAACAGTAGTAGGTCTATACATAAATATTTTTTTAACAGAAAGAGCATGTGTTAAAATAAAGAATTATCATATTGGCGCCAAAAAGCCAAAATGGCACAATTGCATATTTAGTCACATAGACGATTTTACTGGGGGTTTAATTGTGCCCCTATTGTTATTTATCAAACACACTCAATGTGTTCAATGTAGCTTGTGTTAGTCACATCAATATGTACTAATAATTTATTATAAATGTACTTTTTTCTAACTAATTTATCTGGATGAATCACTGATTGACTTCTCTCACCTTGCCCACCTGAGAGAGAAGTCTAGCCTCGCCAATGTATAGTTATATTATGCTACAGATACATCGTAAAAATGTGTTTTTGTGGAGTTCCATCGAATACAGCCAATAAGTAGCATCCATTCTCAAACGGCAACTTTTCCACTTGAGTAAAAAAAAATACAACTGCATTATCATATGAATTAATTTATTTAGCGCTTTTCTCATGTTTAGTGATGACGTATAATCTTTCATAATTCAAAAAGCGTTTACACTATTTGATTAAGCAAGATTCTACCAATTGTTTATTGATCATTCCGATTTCAGTTACCGCATTTGACCGTATTACAGACAACTCTGTAAAGGTGTGCAGTAAAGAGAAAGATTTTTGAAATTTTATCAAAAGCAGAGTCCGATGAAGACATGTTCTAGACCTAAATTGTAGTTAAAATGGCAATTTAAAGTACTTTCCGAAACATCTAAGCAATGTTCAGTTGTTATTTTATTGCCTATTCGATTAAATGTTGTTTCATGAGGCAGATAAAGTAAACATACCGCCTGATTTTTTTCTCTTACACTTAATAACGGTGATTATAATCGAAACGTCTATACAAACATTGCGATGTACGGTATTTTGAATTAACGCAGTTGTTAATTTAAATGAAAAATCATACAAAAGTTACATTTCAAAATCGACAATTCACTTTAGGCAAAACTGCGTTCGGGTCGCATTCTATGCTTTTGCCTTCCAAAACGTCTGTACAAATACGTAATTGAAACAAATCTTTTAATTTGGTGCATTATTGAAATCTAATAGCTACTTAAGGAAAGAAATTAGATTTCATTTGCCTGAATCTTTTTTGGTATTTCGATAAACTTTAAATGGAATACACCAAAAGAGGACTCATACAAATATCTTCATCCAGTCATGCTCAAACATATTTGTGCATCTGACTGGAATTTATAACCACTGAATTTGGAAATCATAAAGTACTGCAGATATTGTGAAACCATAATTAATTACCGATAATTCCATTAGTAGTGGTACTGAATGGGTCCACCTAAGGCACTAGAACAGCCGGTAATGTCTAACATCTTCATATTTTAAAACCAAAGCATGCCTTTGACTGTTAATTTTTAAAAAAAATGGAATTTCATTTAAAAACATTGGCCGAATTGAACCTGTGGAAAAATCAGCGATGATATATTATTAAAGCGGTCACGCCAAAATGATTTACTTGCTAATACTTCTCGAAGTTGGTAGAGACCGAGCGGTGGAATCTGATTTCACCAGAGGTGACACAGCAAAGCCTCGAATGTTGATGGTTGTTATAGCTTCTGGCATTTTGTGCATTTGTGTTATCTGGCCATGCACAAATCTATATTTTGGTTTTTCCAAGGCACCTCAAAATTTAGATTGTTATATTTTGTCCATGTAATTGCATTTGTGTATTTTAATTATGCAAGGTACATACAATTGCTACTATTAATGCTATTGGACTGAATATTTACCAAACAGGTGAGGACACAGCAGGAAACACTCATTTGGCTCGCAAGCGTACGTAATTTGTCCGATTTCGAAATGCCTTAAGTTAAAACCCAAAATCAGCTACATATATCCTACCCCGGATACTTGTCTGTTATAGCTTCATAAGCACCATAGTAAATTGGGACAAGGGCAATAAGAGGTGGGCTAAGATCATTAATGCCTTGCCAGCCAATCAGAACTTCCTGCTTCTTCCTGTGCAGGAAATGTTAATAGCTGCTATCCCAGAAAACGTTAATTACACCCGTTCTTTAACAGAAGGGTCCTTGAAACAAGTTTGGCCAATTAATATTGCCTTTAACTTTTACGACCAGTACTGGGGAAATTGCACCGATTCTTCTGCATAAAGCAGAATATTCCTCTTGTGAAAATTTAATTAATACCAGCGCAACATAACCACATAGTGTTTTACATTATAAATGGCTGTGCTTTGAACGCCAAGAATTGTTTAGGGTTACAACGGTATGGAACAGGCGAACATTCTAAAATGGCAATAAACAAAGAAGGTTTTGAAGAGCGAAACTTATTAAACAGATGACTATATAACGGAAAAACTTTTTGGTAACGTTCACCTAGTAATACTCCTATAAAACAATTTAAGCCATGGTTTTATGAATTAGTTACGAGTATAAATTAGTTCACATTACAAAGGTGCAATTGAAACGTTTTTAGCATTCTCAGGCAGATTCTCTTGGAGGAACAATGCAAAACTATAGCAGGGAAGGTGGCAGCAGCGTCTTTTGTCACCGTGATATTACAAAAGCCTTATTAGGAAAAGTAAAATATTTTCATTAGTATAAATCTGTAGTGGTGTTTCGGGTAAGCTACATGCGACTCGAGATTAAATTCTATGCATTTTCATTCTTGTGCTTTATCGAAATTGAGTACAAGATAAGTTACGTCAACTCCATATACTTACACGTGTGGGAAAGCCTACAAAATCTCAATTTCTACAAAATCTAGCCCAAATCATTACCTATTTAGAAAACGACTGCATTTATAGTTATTTACCCCCTCCTTATGCTCCCTGAGATGAAACAGAACAATATACATACGTGCGCGCGTTTACATCGCCGGAGAAACAGTAATTTGGTAGTTGGCAGAAAAAAGCAATAGGTGTGAATAAATTTGTTCAGGGGACATATTTACGGGTTTATCTTGAATACTGTAAAAATACTGGTCCACCTGTTAAACTTGACCGCAAAAATAATATCAAAGAAAGTTTTACACGGAAACGCTAAAACGTATATCAATTAATAAATTTATACTTTATTAAATGTGAAGCATAAAACTGGTATTGTTTTCGCTTTTTAAACAAATTTACAAATTAACAACGTTAGGAAAACCCACAAAAAAGCTATAAACTTCCAAAAAGCAAATAACCATCTTTGAACAACCTGGGCGGTTACTTCATCCAATAACGTTAAAGATATTTTCACATAGAATAGACAAGAATAAACCAGCGTTCTCCAGTTTCTTATGTTAAGTTTAAAGGAATTGATTAAATAATTATTATACAGTTGTATACCATTGTCATCTCCTCATTTCCTTGGGGATGATAAGAATGTTAGGAGAGAGGCGTCGCGAGGTTCGGATTAAATTGTATTTGAGTAAGGACACAAAAATACGGTACAGATCGCGCGTCCCATGTTGGTTCAAAACGGGACACAGCATTTTGTTTTTCAATAAGGGACGATCCCGTAGAATACGGGACGGGTGGCAACTCTAGGTCCAAAATTTTATTAAACAACCTTGATTGACGCCGCTTTATAGCGGTGTCCCTTGGGCTTCAGTCCAGGTAAGCCGGTGCATTAATGCGCTCCTGGTGCTCGTCGGCGGTCTGCACAATTCCAGATGTTAGCGTTGGCTTTTGGTGAGGAATTGCCGCTACACGGGACACATCACCGTTTGCTTCAGCACTTAACCAGCCGTGATCTTGTTTGACATCGATCATACCGTGCAAGCTTTGAAATGCGTAGATTTCACTTTCAAGCTGAAAACAGGATGTCCATGAATTTGATTACGAAAAACAACCTACAACTTCAGAAAAACAATTTGATTCTTTTACTGTAATTTAAATGAAAACCAATATACACAAAACAGTAATGTCTGCCTCCCCTCTGAGTAGGCTCCATTCTAAAGATTAGGAGACCATTAATTTGGAACAGAAAGCTGTCAATTAACTACTCTATGGGTATTAATGTGGTTCAACAAACAACTCAGCACAGCCATGCTGATCATCTTCCAGATCACCCAGCTGAAGATTGAAAACAACCCCTTCGCTAAGGGCTTCCGGGGGAGCGATGACATGGAGCTGCACCGGATATCCAAAATCCCAAGGTAGTCACTCGGAACGTGCCTCCTGTTCACATTCCACCTTAGTTTTTTTCTTTAAACGAGTCCCAAACTGACTAGCATTACCACAGCTATGTTTTCTCTGCCTCATCCCATACCCCAAAGAATCCACAGAAGCAGGCTACCTACTGTTAACTGCTGCTAAATAGTCAAATATATCAGATTTAACAATAGACCATAAATCAGTCTAAATATCCGAAGTTCAGCCTTGACCAGGTACTGCTTTGAGACATTCAAATCTGTAACCCAAAACTCTCACAAGTCCTCATAGTTAGGGAAGAGTATTCCAAAGCAACCATGCTCATATAAACTAGCAAAGCAGTACCCTTAAAATGCTAAAAAGCAGTTAACACTTCACTGAAAACACTCAAGACCAATCTAGTCCAGTACATAACATTATTAAAATGATTAAGGAGGAACCCCATTCAGCCTGTCTTGTATCCTTAAAGTACTACTTAGTTAATCAATCATCTTCTTGGCTTACCTCTCTTAACACCCCCATCTGGACTGTCTGTACTTGGATCATAGTCCACCCCTACTCAGTTGTCCTTACTAAAGACTTTTAATCATCCTGGTACAGTGACACCTTCCAATAAAAATTCTTGTTTGTTTTTGCTTAACTTGTTCTAAGTCACACACCCCCGTTTGAATTGACGTGACGACACGCAAGTTTGTACATAGTATAGTACGGACAGTCTTACCCGTCCCTGTGTAGAGTTTAGGTCTTAGGGAGTGGTGCTCAGGTTGTACAAAGAGAAGCAAATTCAAACACCATGCAATGCAATACAATGCAATACTGTACATAAAATATAGCTCATTGTAGTTTCACTACTGTATCTCTGTTTTTGAGCCTGTTTAATCATATTGTTGTGAAGACATGTAAACACCCCAAGCTTTATGAAGAAAGGCTCTCGCTATCTTCAGTATAGCAGTGCATATACTGCTGTCTCTTCTTGAGTGAAGTAGCCATATTGAATTCAACTGGCTTAAGTGACCATCTTCAATATTTCATATTGGTCTTTTTTTAAGCGATTTTTTTCTGGGCTATCCCATCCCAGCTGCAGCATGCACTCTTGTCCTGCATGTGGCCAGTCTGTCAAGTATTATAAGTTCAGTTTTTGATATAGGAAGGTTGCACGACATCACACGGCACCATCCACAGCAAGCAAAGTCCATCGTCTGCCATATTGGTACATAGTCTGGTGTGATACTTATTATGTACTCCATGTGTGTTTTGCTGTGTTTGCCATGGTCATGTATGCTATTGCTGCCAGCAACAGCAGTGTTTGTGATAAAGGTAAGTGATCATTTAGGAACCCCAAAACTATTAAAAGAAAAAAAGAAAAAAAACAATCACCAGATGTTCTGTGTGAAGATCCAGAGAAGAGACATGAAGTTTTATCTAGTGAGCGCTACCAAGAATGGTTATAAAGCATCTCAAGACTGGATCATACTGAGAAGAACAAACAGTGCCAGAGTTTGCAGAGATCACTTTATAAATGGTAAGGATAATGCTTAAAAAAAAAGAAAAAAACTCTGCTTCTAGGTGTTCGGTTCCGTATACAGCTTCCCCTTGCTA
Organism: Mormyrops boulengeri; assembly: GCA_026781065.1. Lineage (NCBI taxonomy): Eukaryota > Metazoa > Chordata > Actinopteri > Osteoglossiformes > Mormyridae > Mormyrops > Mormyrops boulengeri. The sequence continues at coordinate 3,935,736 of JAODLD010000124.1, forward strand.
TCCAAAACCAGTGTGTTTCTGTGAAACCTTTCAGAAGCCAAAATGGCGTAAAATAAAGATGCAATTACCATTAATCTATATGAGAAAATTTTTGAGCATTTCCAGCCCTAACAAAATAACGACCAATCAACTAGCAACGCAGCAGGTTTGTTTACACCAGCGTCACTACAAACAAGTGCGTAATGCATTACGCTATGATGTTATGACAGCTACGATGTTGCTAGGTGATAGGAATTTTTCAGCTCCATTATAGTCTTATGGGACAACTGTCGTATATACTGTTGGTCGTTGACTGAAAGTCCTTATGTGGCACATGACTATATATGTATTACTGGCTCACTGATAAATACTAAATGCAATTTTTACAATTTCTCCTTTTATGTAAAAGCAAAAATCCTCTTCAGATTTCTTTTGGTTAATGAATACAGGGGCTAATGTTGGTCTTTTGTAAAAGTGAAGCGACAAAGTGAATGTATGTAAAGCAGGGGACGTGTGTATAACATTGATGATCTTCGTTAGTTGGTCAAACCCAGCTTAATTTTTGTTAGCATGCTAACACTATTGTATCTCATGATCCTCATTCTGTTTATCATTGTGACAACTGATGAAACCTAACCTGATTACAAGTAACTTTATAGATTTTTGTGCCACACTATTTATGAAATGATTACAGTGAAAGTAAGACACAGCAGTCTGTCAGCATCATGGACAAGAGAGGAAACAAAAAGAAACTGCTCAGACACTCCTCACAGCCAGATGAGAGCAGTACATCCAGGGATGAAACAAATCAATCAACAATTTACCTTTAAAACATTCACTTATGTGCTCAAACCAAATCTCTTGTAATATCGACAAAGACAACGCTGTAACCAAGGGCGTAACTTATGGGGGGGTTGTAACCCCTCCAATTATCAAAACCAGCAAATCCCACCCCCAGAACCCCCTTAAATGGGTGGAGACCTCAACCCCACAATGCTCATCCCAGTTTTGCCCTTGACTGTAATGTTACATTACAGCATATGGAAATGTAATTGCTTAACGTTACCATTACATGACGAAAATATACCAACCATATATAATAAATTAATAAGCATGAGATTTGCAACTATACTTACTTGTGAATACATCAAAATATTTAATCCATACTTTCTCCTATGCAGTTTTTGAACCAAGCCAGAAATATATAAATTAAACCTCCAGACTTTGTCACTTTCTTTTGCTTCAGTGTTACATATTGCATTTGAAAAACCAGACAATTAACCATTTCCTTATCTTCCTATTACTATTTTCTTCTACCAAACTCCACACAACAATCGTATTTTTGTAATTTTCTTTATGTCTCAGGCAGATTACCATGTAATTGACATCTGTATATTTATTACACGAATATAAGGTAATAAAACGGATAGCGTTGCGGTATACTGAATTTTATTGATGCTTTTAAAATACAGTATAACTGTTTCAAAGACAAATTACAGTACTGCACAAATTAAATGACAACTGTGTATAATTCAAATACACTACAATGCAATACTGTACATAAAATATAACTCATTGTAGTTTCACTACTGCATCTCGTTGGTTCATTTTTGGCACTTTATCAAATTTTGAAGAGTCTATATTGGTAACTGAGAGACATTTTTCTTGTCATATTTTATGTGCACACAGAATTAGCTTCAGGTAGCTAGTCAGAAGCAGATGGGTTACGGCACAGCAAAGTGGGCAAGTAAAAAAATTAACAATAAAATAAAATAAAAATTTTCTACAATATTTCTGTTGTTGTGTCACATGCCAATGGTGCAACTGGGTCAGTGACATTTTAGATTTTCAAATCAGCAAAAAAAAGATTTAAATGAAACAGAAAGTCAGTTTCAACATTCTCAAGTCAAAAATGTTTGTCAGCCCAGCCATATACAAGTACACAGAGGGCTGAAAGACAACGTAGCCTTTACTGATTACTGCCGTTACTGCTTTTATACCTTCACAATTACACCTGTCCCTTCTCTTTGCTAGTCTCTCTGAGTCCTTCCTAGCAGCAGTACCTGCCCTTATCTTTGAATAAAAGCATGCATCCCTTGTTGGACAGAGGTATCAGTTAAAATGTTAAAAATTAATAACAATAAAAATCAATTCAATGTATCATCTATAGTAGGCTAAAACAATCAAGAAATAAATCTGTTAAATGCACTGTGTCTCCTGGAATAACAGATGACAGTCGGACAAATCGTTTCACTGAATGACAAAATTTCATAAGCATTCATTCCTAACAGGAAGTTGCTTGACCACTTGTTACAAACATTGACCTTGACCTCGATTAATAAACTTCAAATTTCACTTCTAACGTAATGTTTATGCAATCTACAATTTTGAGAACACTTATGACGTTTGACAGATTAACACATGGTCCCACATATGGTGAAATTACTTTAAGTTTTAAAAATTTTGCTTCTAAATTTACCTCCAACTTGGGTGCTCTTCAGGGGACTTCTGAGTCATGCTATCACATGTCACCTGACTAAAGTCACATCACTCTAGTTCAAAATTGGCTCTATTCTTTGTTTTACTGAATGACATTCAGGAAAATTTGTCTTTGTGGAACAAAGTGTTTTAGATATTTAGTTATGTTTTTAAGGTGTATATTGTCAGTACTTTAAAATGCTTCCCTAGAGAATTGAAAAAATATGCCTATATCTTGCCTATATCATATATCATGTTTTTTCAATGATCATTTTACAAGCAATTTTCTTCATTGATTAAGTGAGGGCAGTTTTACCAAATGAAATTTTACCACTTAATTACTATATAAAAAAAATTAAAAAATCACTCAGTTTAGTAGTATTTACACAGTTATAACTAGAGGTCAAGAAAGTATTGTGAGATTAAAGCTTTTAAACAATATTTATACATTTTCATACAAAAATATAAAGTTAACTGCTTGAGGAAACCGAAATCTAGGCATCACGTCATTGACCCAAACAAACATACACCTGTTACATGATTGTCTGTTTATGTGCCATAGCAGACTCCATTATGAAGGTATATGATAGGCTGTTTATGAGCCAGGGAGGGACCACACTTGGGACTTTCATGCAACAGAAACTTGCATATTCGTTATGTGCTTTCCAGGCAGTTTATATTTAATGTATTTAAGTGAAACAACTGAACATTCTATCAAACGATAGGGATACGTATCATGATAGTTTTATCTCCCAGGCCTATTTCATTTGATGCAAAATGTGTTGCTGGGGAAATGTTGGGTGTTAAACACTGAATGTTCAGTCAAGCATTTGTTATATTGACAGAGGAAAATTATATTGAAATTTACATTTTATTGACCAGCCCTATTTTATTGAAATTCAAAATGTCAATTATGCATGTTTAATTCCTGCAGCAATAAGGAGTATCCAAGGGTCCCACAAACTACGATACACCAGAGGCTGGCGCCCAGTACAACCCCCTTCAACATAGAAGCACGAGGTCCATCTTCAGCCGGTGGACTGAGTGCATCCCAGTATCCATGTGAAAAGATTAAAAATGGCCCACCGGACCTCCTACCCCCCTCCTATGCTGTACCCCACAATCACTACCAGGATTACCACTGCACAAGAAGGAAAGGTAGGCCTTCTTCCAGCAATCCTACAGTGTTGACTCATATTATTTGAATAAAAATTAATGTAAAAACTATGACCCATCATCAGAAAGAATCCTTCCAAGGCTTTGTGTAGATAAATACATTTCTTTGTTGATATGTCAGTAACCCTCTGAATACAGCCCATGAACAGATGGTCAACCAATGTAAATAAAGTTAAGTCTGACCACCTCACATTTATTCTTCAGAGGGTTTTTTTTTTGCAGCCTTTAACAGACAAAATGTGTCAACTGTGTCCACAGTGGACGGGGACTGTCATGCAGGAGATTACCTGTATAAGAAGTCATATATCGAGAGTATCGCCAGTGAGGACGAGCACTACTATCGACCAGCCAGCTATTCTCAGTCCCTGGCCTTGGCCAGCAGCCCCTACAGGGCAGAGTCCACCCAACGGCAGGCCTGCATGTATGCCAGCACCTCCCAGGCAATGGAGCCCTTGACCAACTTGGAGGACATGAGCTGTAGCACCTGGACCAGCATGTCACCTTATGGCAGCTGCACGGTGGCTGCCGTGCCCTCCGTGGAGCGACGACCCTACCAGCACTTCTCTGCCCACTTCACTTCGGGGTCCCTAGTGCCCAGACTAAGTGGGACATCTGGCCATACCTCACCTCAACTTCACAGGGACACCCACACTGTGTACCCTAACCCAGCGGTTCACCAGCCCCCGCCCCGTCAATGTGGCCCAAACGTGTCTACCAGCAGCCCTGAGTATTTGTATGCCCATGCCATGCCCCGTGCCCTGTCCCCACACCATTACCATGCAGTTTCCACCGTGGGCATCGTGCCTGAGTGGAGTGAGGGCAGCTAGCTACAGGATGACTTTTGCATGCTAGACGTGAACTTCAGCAATGACAACAGGAGTGCAGATAGACATGCATGCAACAGATCAAGACACGAAGGTCAATGGAGGACGGAATCTCCCCAGATTGATAAATATCTTTTCAAGCAGTTTGTTTTTGCACATTTTTATGATTTGTGTTTTTAGGTGTTGCATGTATGCAGTTAGTTTTAAATGATTATTATATAAAACAAAGTACTTTCGAAGTCTAAAATTAAACCAATCCAGTTCATCAGCTTTAAAAATTCATGTTAACTCCTTTATCTACAATTTAAAAAAAATAGCAATAAGGTTTTCATTGGAAAAACATTACTGACACATTGAAGTTTTAAGTTAAGCAAATTTTTATGAATATACAAAATTACTTTCATGTTATCCTTGCTTGATTAAGACCGGCCTGAAATGACCTCTTCCCTAAAACTATAGTGCGCAGGTACAAGCAGCTCATGCTTTCCTTGTAATCATACAGCCCTCATTCTTTCTGATTTACTGTTCGGCTGTTTGGTTCATGACCCGCCTATGTTGCATGTCCGCTTTAATTAACATGTATCTTATTTTTAAAACTTCTAAAACATACATGGCAGGTCTCAGTGAGATGAGTAACTTCAGTTCTATGGTCACAGCCCTCTGTTTTATCTATAAGAGATCATGTTTAATAACTGATAAAATCCACACCTATATCCTCCTTCTAACTCCTTAAAATAGTCAGGGTCACACTAGGGCCTAGAGCCTATCCCAAGCTACATTGGGCACAAGTGCAATTTTTTTGGCCTGTATGAGGAAACTGCCATGATACAAAGAGAACATGCAAACACCACACAGGTTTGAAGTGGGAGTCAAACTCTTAATCCTGGACATATAAAGTAATAGTGCAACCCACTGAGCCACTATGCCATTGTCAAAATACAAGAAACAGAACCATTATCTGTTCATTATCTTATGAGCTGCTACATACAGAACCCGTTATGCCTACAAATCAAAATATACTGAGGTAGGCTGTCAAGAGCACTGGTGATAAAGGGGGAAAAAAAAGTTACGTAATGGGGTCAGAGGCATGCCTGATGATTCAAGGTGGCTCATTTCAAGGTTTATAGTGCTGCACGATATTTTGTTTCCGCATCATCACGATGTGCGCATGTGCAATAATCACATCGCAGGATGTGCAACGTCAAGTAAGGCAAATGAAAACAAACATGTCATGCTACAACTTTTTTGCTGCTTGATACAAAAGGAAAACTCACATGCTTCTCCTTTTCCATGACGAATCTACAACAGAAGTCTGTCTGATATAACAATTTACCCTGATTTAAGGGTTTTTGAATACACAGAGTTTGTAGCTAGTGAGCGAGATGCAGGCTCTGCATGCACAGCAAACCACCAATCACAGCTAGGGCAGGGCGATGTGCGATATTAATACTGACATGACGTGTTAGTGTTGCTAAAACATTTCATTTTCACTAAAACATTTTTCTTCTGTCATAGGAAACAAAATTTAACAAGCTTTGCAATATTAATGATTACTCCTTTTCAAGATTATCTAGTATAATGTGATGTTTTCGTATATCGAACATGCAGACAACTTCTGTTAAACCAATGATAATGTTTACTAAAAGTAAAATGACATGTATATAGCTGTATACCACTTTGCAGGCTCCGTACAGCCTACCCAATCTGTTCCTTCCGGATCCTGTTCATCTAGTTTACATGCGCGCATGCGTGTGCCGCTGCCTAATTTGTACTGGAAGTCCAATTGACCACAGCCCCCAATATATGACAATGCATGCGGGAGAACACGTCTATGCTAAAGTATAGTAGTAATAACAAATCAATCGTCATTATAATTACTATATATAATATTTAATTATAATGTAAAAGTCATTTTTACATTCTTAACACTTTATCAATCCCCATCACTGCCAAACAGCTGCAGTATGCATCACTGACGTAAACACTCTGTCACAACAATCTATACTATTCTACACACTGTAAACCTTACATACATATTAAGAAAATAAATCAATTTAAGTTTACCATCATTGCTGTTGCATGAATTCTGCATGTGCTCTACGATCATTTTCATCCCTCCTGCTTAAATCACTCACAGCCGGGTCTGAAATTTTCCAGTATCATGCAGCCCTAGTCATTTTTAATGTTCTTACTGCCCAATATAAAATGTTATGTATGAAGCAGTATAGTTCACAGAATGCCAAACAATTTGTAAATACCAGTTTTTAATGTTTATAGTATTTATTGTACCTAAACACTAGGAAATCATTAGTTTTCAATTGATATGAATGTTTTGCTAGTTGCCCTTCCCACCTATTTACCCTTTTTAACATAATGAAATGCTTTTGATTAGAAAAAGGCTATTAAAAATGGCATTGTAATGTATGTAAATAAACACTATATGCAGCGAGAATACAAGTACATTTTAAGGAATATTTTGGCTTTATTTGATTCTGTTTTCCATCATTAGTAGAAATTAAAGAATCTTGAACCAATAATCAATATAGAAATATACTTTGTGATCCTATATAAACACTTGTATGTTTCAGGGATACAAATTGATAAAAGTCCTTCCTACTGAGGAACTTGAAGATACCATTGATTCACAATGCAGACAAAGCGGCCCTGCTAATCACTCTGCCCTGGGATATAAGACCCAACACATCTTCATGCTGTGCATGATACAGCACACACTGTGATGGAGAGGGGGGGGCGGCAATCATTCAAACTAAACTGTAGAATGGCAGAGGAGTTGTTGTATCCACATATTTAATGCTGGAACCATCCTAAGGAAAGATTATATGTACTGATCACCTAGTCAAAACAGTAATGTCACAATGTGTCTAACTAAAGGCTTAAGCAAATGAAAGAGCATTTGTGGCTAATCAAAATTCCAGCTAACCTCTGTTTAGTTTTGCTCATGTAGTTTGCTTTCTGTAACAAACTATTTTATCATCATTTTTAAAGATCTAACAGCCCAGGACAACTATCCAGATATTTGCTCCCAACCAAAATCCCCTGGAATAAAACAACCTCCTAATATTCTAAGTATGTTCAGTCTGCATAGTATATTGCTTCTAGAAGCTGGTTCAAAGGGTTTTAAAAATGACTGAAAAAAGCAGTTTGAATCCTTAGAAAAACTACCACTCTGTCTCTTTTGGGCATTTCGGTGCTCAGACATGGCGACCTGGTCCTCAGAGAACCTTTGATCCAAGCTACCCAGCCCATCTTATCTGGCCCTGAAGAGATTCCTACCCCCCCTCCAGCATCCAACAGAAAGAGAAAGTCATTAACCCCAGACCCCCAGGGGATCAGTTCTGCTGTTCAAGAGACAAGGCGGGGGGAGCCCTTTACCCACCACTCACACAAGAACACATTGTATGAACCAGGATTGATGAGGCCATGTGGTCTTCAAGCTTTCATATGCCGAAGCAGGCTTGAGAAAATAATAATACATCTCCCTGACCTTAACTTGTCAGCTGCTTAAACATGTTTATTAAACCAAACACGTGACAGAAGACACAAGGTTGTGCTCCTTTTCTCGCCATCTCTTCATAAAACAGTGTATGCAGCAGTTATGTCTTTGCGAATGTGCTATTAGTCTTAAGAACGACAGCAAATCTAACACCCCAAATTAAAGGGGTTCAATGTTCCTAAAAGAGTGGTTGCTCTGTCATGAAACTATAAAGCTAGAAAGTTTTTATAAAATACAGACTGTTTGAAATGCTGGATAAATAGATGGTCTTTGAGCCAAGGCTGTAACAAATGATGATAGATAGACAGACAGATAAACAGATACTTTATTCAACCCAAAGGAAATAAATAAATCCTGAAGGGCAATATATTGTCTGCAAAGTGATAATATGGTTGTACATTATTCAGACCGTTAGTCTCTATCTTAACCACAAAACATGCTATTCAATATTAGAAGCCATTCTTTTGGTATGACAATATATAATACACTATGACAATAGAACAATACACTAGTGGGCACAAAACTGTGATGAGAAACAATTATAGGAAATTTGCTTGCTTAACCTATGTATAAACTCTTAAGGGTAATGCTGTTAAACTAAGTTACAAAGATCACAAACAATGCTAATTATGAAACAGCTGTACAAAGTATTCAACAGCAATGTAATGAACATGCTAATTAATTTGACCTGTAGTTCTCAGCAGAATAAGCGGTTAGCTAGATGTAAGGGTGAAAGGAATAAATTTGCCTAAATTTTGTAATCAATACTTCTACGGGTTAATATCTATTATTTGATAACTATATACTATTTCTCAGATAAGTAGCGTTAGTCTGTTTTCATTTCCCTCAGAAAAAAGATAGACATATAATCTCAGGGAAGAGACATTAGTTTAAAATAAGCCATTTGTGTCACAGAGGTTCCATCTACAGTTGATATGCAGAGACTGAATGAGCCTTCAGGCTGAAAGTGGGACACAATGTACCATAAATAGCTTCCAGCTGTCTCATCAGTACAGCTGATAAGGACCCTCTCTCCAAAAAAGAAAAAAAAACATGGGAAAGGAAAGCTCAGACTTTTCACCAGACAGTGGTCACATTCACCTGCATGTTGCACCATATGGAGCACATTGCAGCATGTGGGGGGGATAAAAGAGAAACACTTTTTAAATGAAAAATCGCTGATTTTAAAGAGTATAATACATTTCGCAGACAGTCTTATAAAACTCTAATGAAATGAGCTTAGTCATCCAAGGGAAAGTAAAAAAATACAGATGGTGTAGGTAAACAGAGAGGGCATTTAGTTAGGTTGGGGGAAACAATGCAGCACTCTCCTCGCTCTCCAATACCCCATTCAGACATACACACGTTTGTAATTATATCTTTGTGGGGACTCTCCATTCATTTCTATGGGGAAAACTCTTATCACCACATGACGACCTTAGCCCCTACCCAGCCCTAACATTAACCATAAATAACCAAACAAAATACAAGACTTTTGGCAGTTTTAGTTTTCTGATTGCATTTGCCAATCTTTGTGGGGACTTGAACAATGGTCCCATCAGTGTCAAAATAACAGGCTTTTATCACATTGTGGAGGCAATATAAACATAATCCACACACATGCTTATTTATCACTATTTTACAGTTACGATGTGTCGGAATGAGAGCAAAATTCAGTAGGTATCTACTCTTTATTCTATATCATGGCAACCTAGTAACATTAGTGGTAACTTTCCAGTGTCAATGCGAAACCGTAACAGGATTAGTGTAACAGACTCATTTCCCACAACAATTCTCACTAAGTTTGACTCATGCACAGTTAGGCTGTATGCAGTCCAATAAGGCTCTTGTTACGTTGTTGAGTGAAGCACTGGAGACATGCAAATAGCTGAGGACCTAATTTAGCAACCACTAAACATAGTTATAACTGTAATAGAAAAATAACTAGCCTATATTAATTTTTTACCTCCATAGACAGAGAGGGAACATGCAATCAATAAATAACAAGGAAAAAAAAAAAAATATATATATATATATATATATATATGTACAATGTGATGTCTGCATTTTTTTCAGTAGTACCCCCCCCCCCCCAAACACACACACTACCCTATGCCAAACCTCTTCATCCACAGAAAACACAGAAGTACTTAGAATGATCCAAGCACTTCATTGGGGACATTTATCTTATTTCATACCCATCAGTCCAATGTGTGATTAGCTATCAATAAAACAGTGGCCTGGGGCCTAATAATGGTGAGAGGGCTCCCCAGTGGAAACTCCTCCTGCTGATCCAAGTTGCGTATACCGACCCTCAGGTCAAAATCTGATCTCTCTCAAATGCAAGATAGTCAACTTAATTGAGTTATGACTCCTATATCAATATATGAAGATAAACTAGGACTCAATCAGCTACTTACCTATTGAATGAATTATTCTATCAATTAATTAACATGTTATGCAGCATGCCCCTAAAAAAACAGCATAGAAATACTGAGACATTTGTGCTATACATCAATCACACATCTCCAACTGACTTTATGAGACATAAAGCATTGCAGACCTATGGCTTATAATAACAGCAGTTTGGCATAAGGAGGACAAAGATACTTCCATAATTAGCTACCAAGATCAAATGAATCAAGGCACACCCATCCTCCCCCTAGGACACTACTGAAGAAAGGAGAAAAAAAAATCACTGTGTGAAAGTTTAAGGGACATGTCTGACAGAACCTCAAAAGAGGACCAAACATCATATTCAGGGTTAGGGCCTACAGGCCTTCGCACCAAGCTTGAAGCTATTATCTTATCTGTGACAGGTTGTTTGCCTTTGGTAACAGCTTTGTCCTCTCATGTGTCGGGAGGAGTTTTTACCTTTAGAGCCGACCTCTGGATTGAGGATGGGGGAGAGAGACATGGGTTGGATACATGTTGGTGGTCTCAAGTTCCATCAAACCCCAAACTCAATGCTGAGAAAAAACAACATTGGCTCTGTGCTAAATCTATGCCATGCTAAACACACTAAACTGATAACTGGTTGTTGTATCTGAAGGATATTTATTAAAAGTTATCCTGTGAATTACCATTTGGTCCTGCTTGCTGACTGGACCCCTCCATTTTCTAACTATATTTTTAAAATGTACTACATAATGAAGTGGGTACACATTAAAATGAAACTCATATGTTATCTGTGAGCACATCACCCAAAGGTTTGCCTGTAAGCCTCTACACTGATTTTTTTCTTCTTTTGAGGAAGTTCAAGTACAGAGTTAGTGAGCAGGGTATAGGTCAACTTTGTTCAAGAGGAATCACCATTCTCAATGACATCTCATATACTGTATATGCTCTCAATATTAGACTTGACAGGGGCACAGTTGGAATCATGTACAGACAAACTAAGGAGTTGTGTTTAAAACACAGGAAGCGCCATTTTGTTCTTTACCCCCTTTTCCTAACTAACCCAACAATGCAAGTATGTAATTTCAGATACATCCAGATTTTCAGTTTAATTTTTATATTTATTTTTATATATATTCACAACAGTCGCTCCAAGGCACTTAACATTAGTGGGTTGTGGTACAACACCAAGACAGAATAATTTTTCAAAGACGTTTTGTATTTCTCCGAGTCCATCGTTGACTCTTTAAAATTGAAAATGAGCATTTTTATGGTCTGGTAGGCTCAGTGCATGCTGGGAATGATAGCAGGAGGCTGTTATCTTTGGACCTAAATTAAATAGCTTTTATTCAAATAATGTACATTTAAAAAGTAAAGTAAAGTAAATATAAGCCACATTTATTATAGGTTCAAGGCTAGATATTCTGAGTAACATTTGGCTTTAATTTGCTCCCTATATATAAACTGTTTATCTTATATGACATTAAATAAATACTTTTCCTCCCTCAGAAGAGAAAAGATACTGAAGCTGGGGATGAGCATGAAAGGGTTCTACAATTATATTCCTGCAGTTTTCAGTAACAAACCACAAAAAACATGTTGTGGTTGCAAAAAGAACTTCCTTTCAGGAGAAGATAAGCAGAATACAACAACCTTTTCAGCAAGTGGGGCAGGTAAACAGAGGACCATCATTTCATAGCTGACTGAAACTCACTATGCTTCAACCCATCTGTGCATGAGTCAGCATCTGCTCATGCTAGCTGGCTAAACAGAAATGATGGCTGCCCCCCCCCAACTATCAGTGAAAACATCTGTTCTCTGTAAAATACACATCTCTCCTGTACGAAGATTGATTTCTGCCTCTTGCTCAAAGCATATACAAGTGGTGCTTAATATTATCTGGCTCTAGGGACATCACTAGGGTGGGACACCACACACCTCATTTATTGAAATGAAGAAGCACCACACCCCTCCCCTACAAGCATTTCCAAAACACCTCCTGCTAAGATGCCACACCTCCTGATACCCATTTGCACCGTGAGGCTGCACATCTAGACAGGGAAAAACACTCATGTACATGACAAAATGTGTGCATATCAAGAGATTATATATGTGGGATTTATCGTCTTTATGGGAAAATTGATTACATATTTAAAAAGTTAATGTTTTAAGTGGATTATTTCCCCTATACTTTCTGTTCAAGTTGCTCTTCAATACTTTACTTTAGCATTGGTTTGATGTCCCGGTTTAATGTTATAACGTTTTCAGACCTGTATCATGATACCAAAATCAAGAATTTCATATAATACCTGCCTAAAATATTCTGATGTTGATACTAAAACATCTGGAAATAAATGGATAAATAGAACACGGAACATAAGAATTCAATAAACAACTTTATTTACCATTTTTGTCAATATCAGTCAAATTAATTAAAATATAGCCTATTTTGTCACAGGTACAGAGTGATACTGAACATGTTTTAACAAAATCTATTCTGTTGCAGCTGCTGAGCTACACAGCTATTGGAACATGTTTTAATACATTTATAGCACTGATATTTGGATTATTGTAAATAATTACAGCAAGGTAATGGGGATATTAAAGTTTACATGGTATTCACTATTGCCCCCTATACTTCAGTTTACACAATTTCTTTTACAGTTCTTTATTTGCAAGATATCACGTAATAACCAGCAATACACCTCCTTGGTAGAGGTTGGCATGGGATTGAGGACATTTTCTAATAGAGAATATTTACAGAAATGTACTGCATGTCATTATTACCTTACCTAAAAAGGTTACCCAAAAAGTCAGATTAAACAGTTAGGCTATCATTGCCCTTAATTATGTTTCTCATACTGAATGGTAAAAAGTTCACTTGTTAAAATAAATCACACTCGTTTGACATATTTGAGGGACAGGCCTGATAATTATGCATCACATTCAGTAACCTGTCCCTCTTTAAACTCTTAAAATAAGTTGGGATGTCTGCTGGCAAGATGCTTTGCCAAGTTCAACGTGTTGACTCCCTTGGTCTGCGTTGATTTAAAACATCTTTTACACACAAGCTTTGCCTGTGGACTTGACTGTTAGGAACGCAAGTAAAATAATACCATATTTTGCTTCGCACATCCAGTTACAGCCTTAGCTCTGCTGTAATGGTGTGACGTTCACGAACGATTCGTTCATGGGGAACGAGTCCCTTAGAGAAACTAAACTCACATTCATTTCCCTGAAAAGATTAGTTCTTTTAATTTTTCTACTTGTCCTCAGAAATATCATGGAAATGCTGCTTCCCTTCTTGACTATGGTAAGTGAGGCATGTAAGGGCGTGCTGTAAGCGAGCATATAATTGGCTGGAAACTAAACCCGGGACTGAATGTATACACCTACAGTGAAGGATCGATCAAGTTACTGAAGGACACGAAGGAGTGAGCGAGTTGGTGAATGAGAGACTCAGGCTACTGAACAAGAGAGCCGTTCCTCGGTCATGATTGAAATACACCATCTACTGGTGTAGTATATAATGTGCAGGTGAAATGAGTTCTTAACCATCCATTTTCTGAAACCACTTATCCTATTCACGGTCGCCAGGGTCCGGGGCCGGATCCAGAGGCTACAGGCACAAGACAGGAAACAACCCAGGATGGGGCACCAGTCATCCACACACTCACACCTATTGGAAATTTGGTAACTTAAATTAGCCTCAGAATGTTTTTGAACTGGGGGGGGACCGGAGTACCCGGAAGAAACCGCACAACCACACGGGGAGAACATGCAAACTCCACATACATGGAACCTTGGCAGAGACTTGAACGCAGAGGTGTGAAGCGACAGTGCTAATCACAGCACCACCGTGCTGCCCCAAAATTAGTTCCCGTAAGCTGCAATTGAATTTTAGGGATGCAACATTTTCATGAATTAAAATGATTTTAACCAATGTTTTTAGCGCTTGGACTCATTACCTGACTATGTGATGAACTGTCAGGTTTGTGTTTTTAAGAAACACGAGTAGTTAAGGTACAATGTCGAGAAACTTAGACTGTAGTTCAATAACAAAATGTTTTTTTCCCCTCACATGATTTATTGGTGGTTTTTTTTAGTTTACTCCTTAGTACTATTTAGTCTATAAATAATAGGGTATCTTTGACATTTTGGAACACAAGTGTTTCAGATCTATTTTATGCAAACAGGAAGTGCGACTGAATGAGTTGATGAACGAATCAGAACGAAACTTTTAGATTAACTAAATCAAACATAGTGTCCCAAAAAAGGATAATTTTGCTCTTCCCTACTCTGTCTTAACTGCAGGGTGAAAGAAAATTTTTTCAAAACTTCAAAAATCCTCTTAGGGCTCCGTATACCACAGCTGATCTGTAGAAAAAAAAAAACACACAAATACATCACTATCCACAAATATGTATTTTTTAAATTTGTGTTGGGTAAAACCATATCCACAAAAATTAAGCGTGATTTGTACACGTGAAAAAAGGGTTTTGCACATTTGTGGATCACGTTACATTTTAACCTCGTTCCTTTTTATTTGCGGATTTTTATGCAGCTGACATTGCTAATTACTGCTAGTATTTTAGCTATATAAACTGGTAAAGAAATGTTCACTGAATAAAGTCGTCATGACAGTTTAACTGTGGCCGACCACCAAATTCCAGCATTTCAGAACAACATTAATTCTCATACATACATACAGACATTCTTATGTCTGCAGGTTTTTCATTTATTGCATCTGGTGATTCCTGGTGATTAATCTGCAAAATAGATAAAAAATTGGATTGTCTAAAACTGGTTCTTAATGCCAAGTATTATTGAAATCACACACACATCTTGCTAATCCCCCCCCCAATCATTGTTTTCCATCCTTCCCCATCATAAAGGGTCCTAAACCTAAAGGGTTACTATCATCCCACAAGAAAACACCAACAAGCAACCCAGCCAAGATCTGCATTTGTACAACCCTACATTCACATCCGCAGCTGATACAAATCCACCATCCAGATCAAAGCAACCAGGGGCCAGCATGAGTGAATGAGTGAGTGAGTGGCAGATAAATAGAAATCACCATTAGTCACAGTTCATTAATGGGCTCAGATCTCAGCCACAGAGGTAATTGGCTGACTTCTGTTGCTGGTCATATTTCAGGCCTAGGAAGAAGCCGCCAAACGGTGGGCTTCACAGAATAAAAACAGCTTATTTAGCTGGTCAGCAAATGAGAGAGGAGCATCAGAGCTGGAGGACAGGGTCAAAGGTCAAACTAACATCAAGCCACAACACTACAGACCAGCAGGTCCAACCAGGAGCACAGCCTTTATCAGACGTGACCCACAGACAAGGTGACTGCAGACTGGGTGCATGGAGGCCTCACCAACAGCCCTGCACAGACTGATAAAGACACTAACCAGGCTACAAGGAAGATCATCATGTCTGATAGCCTGCCAGTAGGAGGAAAATCCACCAAAATACTCTACTAGAGAAGATAAGCCAATTAATTCTGAAACATGGAAAATAACATGAACCAAGTCCAGGATTCAGGGCCACACTTAATTAAAAAAATCCATCAAAACCAGTTAAGCATTAGGGCTTGCTGAAAAAGTCATTAATCTAACCACAGAACTCTTGTGTGACTTACAACTATACAGAATAATCTATAGTAACTGTATGAATTTTCAAAGCATTTACATGCATGTGATGCTGCAAACAAACACTCACACACATAGGATTCCTCAAGACAACATTCTTAGACATTAACCTTGTGATTACTTGACTCAGTCCTACCTCTGTGATATTTCTTTCTGTTTCTGTATTGATGATTTAGGTATTCTACAAACACTTCATTAAAAATACATCAATCCATGGAGTGGCAAGAACAGTGAAGATCAAACCTTTGTTTGAAAGTTGACTTTGTCACTTTCATGTATTCTAAAAATGGAAAGAAAGACTGTCATAAGAGAATCTCACATGATTTTATGGTAGTCTTCAGTTTTTCACCTCTTACCTGCCACTGTGTATTACTAAGGAGTGGGGGGTTCAGTCTGTCCTTCCCACTTTACCAATTAGTCCAACACCCCCCCCCCCACAGAGCAAGAAACATCCAGTTGCTAATGGAGACATGATATGCTCATTGGAGTGGAAACAAACGATTAATGGGCCACAGGTTGCTCTGTATGCTTGCATTCTACCCCACAAAGGGGCTTTCAGTTGACAGTGTTGTGACATAGAGAGTTTGCTGGTAAAAATGCATGACTTTCAAAGGCGGAAGGACCTGAGAGAGTGAAAGACAAAGACTGGGAAAAACAGCCCAATTCCAGATTAAGAGACACATAAGAACAGTAATAGAGTATTAAGGCTAAATAAGGATAAATCTATAAACCGTAGTTTTTTTTTTATTTTTTTAAGATTACACATTTCAGTAGATAACAGGAGTGTGAATCAAGGTGATGATTCATCAGAAATCTAATTTCCATTACGATTTGATTCAATTAATCAATTACAAAAACTACTTTAATTAAATTCCATCACAAAAAAAAAAAAAAAAAAATCACAAATATTACCATGGGAACCTAATTACATCCTATTAACGGAATACAAAGGACACACATTTTATTGTTATTAAACTGGGCGAACACACCAACATAAAATACGTCAAAAGGCCAAAGACTGAACTGTACAGAAAAAAATGTATACATCTCAAACACATGAAAGGAAGCAGTACTTCATTGGGAGGAGTGGTTTGCTGGTGCAGATTAGCAGAATGCTGTTACATTTTTTTTCTGTGGAAAATAAAATATCAATCTGTGGGAATGTCTTACTTGAATAATAATTTATAATCATGTTGGGGGCTGGTACTTTGAGACATCTTCTAAGTCATGAATGAACCCACGAAATCCCTCAGTGCAAAACTATCCATTATTTATGCAGTTGTGTCTTTAGCTCTGGCATATGGAGGGATTATTATTATATAACTTTATTAAATAAATAAAATGTATGTATTAATAGGTATTGTGAAACAGAATTTTTTCTTCCTGATTTATTGCTTCTTTTATTTATTTACTAATTCATTTATATCAATGATGCCACACATTACATAAAATAAGCCTTGAAATGCAAACTGTCACTTTCACCCATCGAGGCTTTGAGGGAAGACTCTAGTGAATACTGTTTTTTTTATTGGTGGATCATTTTCACTTGATAGCTCCTGTGTACAGTAGTATATCAGCATACGAAGTTTCAGTTATTCACGGTTTTCCGTGGTCCAAAATAAAAATTGTAAAATGTGCAAACAGTGTTTTCATCTCTATCACAGCTTGTAAAAAGAATGATTTTTGGCATTTCTCAAAAGCATCATAGTACAAAGATTATTTGAGAGAGTATTCTGTGCTGCAAAACAGGGGCAAGTTTTCCAAAAGCGTCACAGCTCAAAGAATCAAGTAGCCCTTTCTTTTATAGATACTAATGAGCCTTAATGTTTTGGAAATTTACATGCCAGCAGAGATACTTTGTTCGTGTATCTGCAGCATGTGAACATGAGAATGCACAACCCAGAAGTAGGAGTATCTTTATTTTACCCCCAAAATTCAAACTTTACAGATCGAGGCGTTGAATAACCACCTACATAATCAATTCATCATGATGCATCTTTACACCCCTAGCAGTAAGGCATGTGAAACTGACCCTTCCTTCCTACTGCTGCAGCAATGCTAATCCAGGCTAATCTTAGATCAAACTCCATGTGTCCCACAGCAGAACATGCAGAACCATAATGTTATGTCGCTATCTAGACCAAGCCCATAAATAAAATGTTTCTTGGGCTAAAGAAATAATAAAATGTGTGGGGAAAAAAATACAATCCAATTTACCTATTCTCGTGCTTTGCAAAAACGGGAAAGCTTAATTTCAAGTATTCATTAAACAATATTACCATATCGAACCCAGTGCCCTGTGGAAACTCACAAGGTCATGGGGTTGTGGACCTAGGCATGAAATTCCATCCACTCACTGCAACTCAGTAGAAGGGAGGTAAAGGGAAGCCATCATTCACACATGCATTGATCAACAAGTAAGGACCTGGGTATAACTCACTGTTTGCCAAGGGCTAACTACCATTGAATTCCACGGAAGGAAGGGTGGGGGGATAGGGGCAGATACCTGGATAACTTGCAGCCACTGTCGCTTTTTATTACAGTCACCTTTTCCAATCCTCCAGGCCTCAAGAAACCCACAGGAGAACATCACATTGTGAAATGTGATGAAAACAATAGTGAGACATGAGGAACACAAACAACTGCACTTGAAATTCAGGGGAGTCTTTGGCAAAACCCTCCCCAGCCCCTTTATGGGAAGAGAGAGGCTTCACAAGAAATCACAGTCCATAAACTGATCCATACACTCATAAAAACAACTCAGAACTGCCCCATAGGTCGATTTACTAACATGTTTTACCAACATACAGAATGAGCCAAGGAACTGTGAATTGAGAGTGTTTCTTTTAGTTTTAATGGAGACCGGTAAATAAAACACAGAGATGATTCTGTAGCTGTGTCCTTGTGCTGCTTCTGAGAGGCACCCTGGCTAATTTCTAACAGCAGGATAGTTAAACTCAACCTGTGCCATTCCCCTGGACATCCTCAGAGCTTCACCACTACCGAAATGACCACAGACTGGCTTGTGGTTGGCCATTACGGGGATGGAGGATGCTGTACATGAAATAATCTTGCAGCCTCTTAGTTGTTTGCATCCTGTAGTTTTGCTTTGTCTTTCTAAGTGTGGAACCACATCACAGAAATATGGAATGATTGACCATTGTTTATCTATATTAGGAAAAAAAAAAAAAAAACTGTGCAGAGACAGCCAGAGGGTACATGATGCTGATAGTATTAACAGTTTTACACCAACTGATTTAGAGTCATCCAATAACAATATAAACAATATATAAACATTTCACTGTAGTACAATAGTGTAAAATATATAACTAGCTATTTCCTGTTTGGTTCGCACTGACCAACAAATGCAAATCAGCAGAATTTTAACGCATATATACCGAATCAGAAGTGGACAGATATTAAAAACTAACGTATCAAGCTGTTAAAATGAAGTTTCTGTGTGAGTTCTAAGATCTAGCCATCTTCCTGGTATACAATCTGGTGGCATGCATTCACAGCAGAGAACAGGCAGATACCAACAAGTAGTAGACTCATCAAAACAACGTTTGGGATATGGCAGAATATTAGCTCGTACTGTGTATGTAGGCCAGGGTTGGATCTGTGGCATACATAAGTCTGAGACAATCAGCAGCATTATCTGTAATGTTTGCCTTTGAAGTATTTGGCTCAGGCCACAGAGTTATTCATCAAAAGCTAGCGGAAACCTCTGACTTTCATGTGGGGGGGGGGGGGGGCACTTAAGGAAAAGTGGAATCCAAGTTGGTAAGCCACCACTCTTCATTGTAGTGTTTTACTCAAATATGTTTTTTCCCCCAACTGTTAGAATTAAGGAGCTGTGCCTTATTTGGATTTGAGCTGTAACAATTACTCGATTACTCATTTATTAAAAGACGTTGATCAAAATTTTCCTTCTCAATTACTTGGCAACATGGGGGAAGGAAGACTGCACAGAATCCAAATGATGAGCAAAAGCATCAGTTGTGTGGAAGCACTTCACATTAAAAGTGAATGAAAATGCAGCCGTCTGTCAGCATTGAAAAAGCAGAACTTAAATATCACCACAGCACAACTGCAATGCAAATACATCTTAAAATTACAAAAACCATCAGTTTTTAACGGATTCATCCAGTAATGCGAGGTTAGCCGGAGCCGGAGTAATAGCCTGCCTTTGTCATCTTTTTTACTTTTATGCATTTTATTTAAATCTACTTTCTATGATTCTATATGAAACACTACATCAAATTAATCACTGCAAATCATTGGACTGGTCACTTAGCTGCATCAGCTTACATAAGGTAAATAACAACCATATAATATTTTTGTGAACTTAGGGCTGAATGATATTGGAAAAAGTTGAGATATTTTAAGTTTTTGCGATATTTGAGTTGAAAATGAACTATATAGCCAAATAGATCTTATCAAATAAGTTGGTGGTGTTGCCATGATTTATGCCAAGAGACACGAAGTAGTGCCAACAAATTACTTGCTTTTGCCTAATATCATCCATACAGCAGTAGATGAACGTCTTTTCGTGATAAGTTCATTTTCGCTTTTCTCCATTTCACTAATTTTTCTTTAATTTCTCACAAACACGCCACACAGCCTATGAGTGAGTCCAACAACAAGGAAGAGAATGATGATTATCGCAGAGTGGGTTTGTGATGTCGCTGCGCACCCCTGCTTTGTCACTCTGTGTACTGAGTTTGCCTTGTATGTTCACCCTGTGTGTGTGTAGCTTTTCAGCAGATACTCCGGTTTCTTTCGCATGTTTTTGAACAGTGAACTTAATTAAATCAAAGTGCCTAAAACGACCATATGTGTGACTGAGTGTGCACCCTACAATTGCTGGTTGATTTCTGGCTCACACCAGTTGCAGTGTTTATATTATACTATATGTAAATGGTAACACAATGAACTGTCAGATTAATAAACAGGTTACTCAATTGATATAATCAATAGTGACAGCCCTAATATGGATCCCAGCAAGAGGTTCAAGAGTTTGCAATTTCAAGATTTCTTTCCACTGACAGCATGTATATAATACTAACTGATGATGAACTTCAGGCCATGTTCAGCTGAGAGCTGGTAATGTCTTACTTCCAACCCATTTGACTGATTTGTCAAAGTAGAATCAATGGCTGTTTTATTTAGACAATTCCACTTAAGAGTGGAATCAAGCTGAACCAGACATTCATCCTCCGATATCTAGTCCCAGACAACAGAGAACAATGTTCGGCCAATCCACACCAGCATCCCCCCTCCCACCTTCCCCAAAACCACACACCTCACCCTACCTTTAATGAAATATAGCTCATCTTAATCAAAGGAGTCCGAAGAGACAAGTGTATTCCACCTGAGTGTTCAGGTAAATCTACCATTCAGATCTGAAACAGACTGACAATGGTTTCCATCAATATGACTGTTGTCCATCAAAACCATGAAACAGCAGTATAGAAACAGGTAGTATTACTGGCAGCATTAATTACAACTAATACCTTGAGATCATCAGTGGAGTCTTCTAAATGGGCATGGAAGCCTGCTGGTTGGGCTAGTGAGAAGGTCTATGTAGCACATTTTAGCCAACATGGGTCATATATCACGTCCCTCAGGGATAAATACAGCAAGGATCTAATACAGAGCAGCCATAATGTGCTTTGTTAAGAAATTAAAAGAACCTGGGGGAACGCTAATACAGTGAAGTCAGTGCTTATTTCCATGGCACCAGTCCTGTGCTGCGGCCTGGCTCACAGTACAGGGATTACTTCAGTCTTAGACTCAATACCACTTAGATTTGCTCACATAGCCTTAAAAGGAGGACATGGTCAACACAACCAAGAAACTGCCACACATTATATTTTCGATGTGCGTTTAGAAAGGCGTTTTTAAAAATCTGCCAACTCAGTCCATTTCACATAAATGCAAAACATGTGTTTATAATATCACTATCCCCATTATTGATGTCATTATTTTAAGCAGCTTGCATCAGATTAAAACAAGCGCAATGTATATATAGAAGAAAAAGTTCCCCATCAGAATGAAACAATAAAACCCACATGTCCAGACTGTTTCAATGGGAAGGGCAAAGTAATCTTTACGACTAGAGAAGACATTTTTAAGGTGAAGCTCTCATGTATTGGGACAGCTTTTCATACATACATAGAACCATAATGCAAATTAAAGAAACATAGGGTTGCTGCAGTCTTGCAAACTCCATAACTTTTGCCCGTAAATAAAATGTTAAAATAAAAAAGGTAGACTAATCACTCAACACATTCTTCTCATGGTTCACATCCCACATGTTTATGCTCTGTGTAGGCAAAAACTTGATAAAAACAAGTACCTTTAAATGCAGAACAGAAAATGTTCACGTATTTATATACAGGTATGAAAAGCTTGAAGGCTAAATTATGTATTTGAACAGTTGTGACAACCAGAATGAATTCAGCCCTTATGATCCAATATTTGCACACAGCTACAAAGTTAGCATCTAAAACACATGGAGCTGAACATCACTGAATAAACACATGCAAAGATATTTTTGCACAGAAGCAATGAAAGGTCAGCAAATGTGTCATCACTAATAATTTACATCTCGATTCAACAAGTTCTCAACATACATACACTTTGCTTAATAAATTGCTTTTTCCAATGCCCCCATCCAAAAACATAATTGATCACATGCTCACACAAAGATATTCTATAGAGACTCTGAGCAAATAAAATACCTTTAAACATATTTTTATTTTGTTAAACTTTCAAAGCAACAATTACAGCACCACCCTGTGGTGAACTACACCACAGTGGTTTTCCGCTACATTCAACCAAGGACTTTTCAGGAGACACACAATTTTTTTAAAAAATGATGGCGATCAGGCTGTTAAAAATATTAGATTCTGCAGGGCCTGCAGGTGCTGGGTGTTGAGTGAATCTATTACGTGAGAGATCATTATTTTACTTTTAAAATAGGCAGTATGTCACAGCAGTGACAAATAAATTTGTACAATTGCAACTCTCCATCTAGCAGTAGCTTAAGCAACTGGGCACATGCCAGGCCACACTGGAATTTGTGAAGCATGAGAGAAAAATACAAACATTCTCTGGCTTTTCACTTAGTTTTGAGTAAGACATTTCCATGGAATCTTACAGTAGTACATTGAATGGTGACCACAAGAACAATGGCAACTTTCAAAACCTTCAGTGCCTTCAGTACTCATTTTTCCACAGCTACACATCCAAACAAAGGATCAAAACAAAAAGGAAATCAAGGATGTACCCCCCTCCCCAGATGCCAAGTGTGGTTTACTCCACATGGTACGTCACTTTCAGAATGTAGGTTGTGTTTATTGTTCCAATGTAATTAAAATGGACCATAGTGAGGATGCAAGCCGGTGAGAAAACGCCAAGCAAGCTGTTACAGGATGGGTTGCAGGGGAGAGGCTAGAAGCACAGGCGAGTCAAAACCAGTACCTTTTGTGACCCTGAAGCACTCTGAACCAAGGCAATGTGTCTGTTTTACAGCATGGCAAAAGAGTACTGCCAAATATAAGTCGATGACCTACCTGCTCTACGCCTTAATCAACTTTGTTCAGCAACTGTGCAGCAAAAGGGGTCAGAGGTCACAGTTCATGGGGCATCATTTGCAGAGGTGTGTCGGATCTGAATGTCGTGACGCTCCACGGGAGGTCCAGGAGCTCCTGGTGGGAATGTCCAACATGAGCCAAGAGCATGGTAGTAGTCTAATTGGGAAGCAGAACAAATTAAAACAAAGAAAGTTGATGGAAGAACAACACTTTTTTTTTTTAACTGGCAGCGGATCTCCAAAGCACAATTTTAGTTCAATTAAATCCCACCTTTGACCTTATCAAAATGTGAACACACGCTATTTTCTGAGACAATATGACTGCTGAAATTACACTGAACTACTACATACTGAGATACAGTCCATCAGCTATGTAGAGCAATTAAAATGTTCATATATTTCTAGTACAATATTTTAAGAAGCAAGCTCAAGATAAACTTATAGAAAAGTTGTTTCTACAAATAAGAATTCAAAAAAATGACATTCTCAGTACAAACTTGTATGTCAGATGTGTCCTGGAACTCATTCAGCTAATGGAAGCAAGTAATTACAGTGCAGCAGTAAACCACTTGAATTTGGTCCAATCCTAACTACCACTTACACTTTAAGAAATGTCTCTGACCGGAGGATGACATAGCCACAGCAGAGACATTCAGTTGTTCAGTGAATGTCAGTCCCCACAGGCAATCTGTCAAATGTTACACCACAGAGGTCAATAAATAAGGCCAAAGCTGTTCATCATGATGTAGTGGTAGATGGAACATTAGATCAGAAGGGGTGATGGTCATTTATTAATTTTAAGATGAGCAGAGATTTGACGTCCAAAACAATGGGTATGTGGTAAAGATAAGGTGGAATAAAGTACTAGTAAGAATTAAGCATAGGGGTTAAGTTAAAGTATGCTGTACTTTCAAACTCTAATAACACTCTAGTTGAACAGTGTGTACAGTTGAACTCGTATTTTTGCGGTTATCCTGACCAAACATTTTTTTATTATTATTTTTTTTATCTTAAATACATCGTCGGGTTACGGTTATATGAAAACCTTTAATCGAAAGGGTATTTTTCATTTGCATGAGAACTCCCTTGTAAGAAGTGCCACCTGCTGGCAAGACAAAAAAATACCGTTCTTAAATAGATTGTTTTTTTTTCAGATAACCCTATATTTCCTCAGCCACTTCAACGAAGGTTATATTAAACAAGTTTGCCGACTAAAATTGTCGAGAAACTTCGTTTTTTAAATAAAGAAATTTTCAGTTTGACAGTTAAGGAGGTACCTCCGTGGAGTATAATTGAAAAAGGTACAATATTTAAACTGTTGAAATTGTTCTCATCTCGTATTTCTTTGTTGTTCCATCCTAACACCGATAAATCAAAGTTCTACATTACGAGAGCATTTAGTTGTTTTCTTCTCCTAACAACATAATCCTTTCTGTAATATTCTCTCACAGCAAATGTCTCGTGTTGCTGCATCGTGCGGTTTCCCTCATCTTTTTGATAGACTAAACTGACCCACTGAGCTTCAGTACAAAGTTAATATATTATTACATACGGACACACTAAACATATTAAGTAGGCCTAACATGTTTCATTTAGTGCTCGTTCCCACTATGCGCGCTGCGTTGCGCTTTTCACCAGCGCGCACGTTCTGCGATCCGGTTGAACATCATACTTTACATAGAAAGCTATGTATGATGTCCACAGTAGTGCATTTTGAAAACGCACTACTGCATGCGTTTCTCTGCGCTGTGCACTCCCATTGATGACAATGAAAAATGGATACAAACATATTCCAAAGCGTTTGTATACGTTTTTACTCCCCCTTTCCCTACAAACCCTCCACTTGACATCCAGGTATAAGAAAAGGATTTTCTCCGGATGTTTCCTCAAATCCTCATACAGTAGCCAAAACTGACCTTTGATTTCTTTCTCACTCAGTAGGGGATAGACCAGAACCTGTGGCGCATAATTGCAACTTTGAGCACTAAAACTAAAAGAAGTTCTCAATACATTTTAAGCAAAATGTAGTCAGGATCTGATGCCAAAAATAACCTACGATCGCCACACCAACCTGTCTCCTCGCAAACCCACACTACAAACTTTAGATGACACTGGTATTTTCTGGGTTTCTGATTTGTATATTTCAATATTTAAATATGTCCAATCACAAACACGCATAATAAAACGCAACATTACAAATGTATAAGGACGCAGAAAAACGCGCACAAACACGACATGAAAACGCATGTGAAAATGCAGTACGTGTTGAGCATTCCATTGCGTTTTTAGCTTCCCTAGTGTGAACATACCCTTAACGTGGGTTGAGAAACGCCAACTTACGGATTTACGCGACTATCCGAGCTTTATACATATACTGTATATGGTATTATAGACCATTTTATTGCGTCCATATACTAAGGGTCTGGAGCACAACGGCTGAGTAATTGTGCAAATTCCCATGTACGATGATTTGGAACCAAATTAAATGTCTAATTCAAATATCGTGCAAAGTGATACAATTAACTTCATTTAAGCAACAGCAATTCACGGGTAGCCAAAAACCCAGATTAATTACATTATCAAACCTTTAAAACTTTTCAAAATTTCTTAAGTGATTAATGTTTTAGTCAACTTATAGTGCACAACTGTTGCAATGGCGTCGCCTTCTACCTTGCCAGTATTATAACCTCAAGGGATTTTAAACCCCGGAGCAAGCAGCCACTTACGAAAAGGAAAACGAGTGTGTATCTCTATAAAACAGGATCGTTTTAAGACAGCTATGTCGCAATTTGTACAAACCAGAACCATGTGTAGATGATGGTTAATGAACAATGTAACCACGAGTGGAAAACATTCAAATTTCGTCCCTACTTTTCCAGTTCAGAAACAGCCGAACGCGAATGACGCCTCCTCCCTGTGAGGAGTTTGCACGCCCTCACCAGGGTAGGCGCTGGGAAGACGAATAACTAACGTTAACCTTACGGTAAAGTTGAAAGCGCGGCAAAAAGCATAGTTGCCTATAGACCTAATTTTTAAACAATTAATTGTGCGAGAACAAACGACCACTGAATCTTGGAAACACGAGATGATGTCACTCGTAATTTATATTCATCATCCAAATTACAGGGGTTTAGGAACACCGGAAAAACCTACCTAATATTCTTTAAAAAACGTCTCTGTTGAAACAAAACGTATCCTTCGTCAATTAAAGTCACATCTTCAGACGTCAGTATAGCCTGAAGTACGTGTTCCGACCTTTAAATTTGAGTACTGCCCGCTTTACCTTAAGCAGGGTAACCGGATACCTACTTTAAATCGGGACAGTCCAATTTTCACAACGTCTGTTCTGACTACTGAGTATTCTCAAAAATGTCGAAACATGTCCCTGTTTCAAACATCTTAAGGTTTACCACGTATTTACCACAGAGAAGGCAAATACCAACCGAAAAGACCAGTTAAGCGTAGCCGCAGAGCGCTCGAGGTTCGGCGGGCTTTTCGATAAAGCAGATCGCGAGTCAGCGGTCCGTTGTAGTTGCCATGGCAACGAGTGATGCGCGTGACCCCGTCATAGTTAGTGAAGTGTGTGCAATCAAATTCACCTGCACCCCTAGGTGCACCCAGATGAATCTTTACATAGTGACTGTAACCTTTAGGTCAGGGGTCTCCAACCTTTTTAACAGTGAGAGCAACTTAAAGTAAAAAAAAAAAATTAATCAGGGAATCCCATTTAAGATTATATCAACGGGACGCCATAGCATGGCGCTCACCCTCCAAGGCAAAAGTCAATTACATGTGTGTACGCGAAATACAAAAAGAAAAATAACAAGAGATCCGATTTCTACTTAATATTATGTGTTGGCATCTACTGTTTTAGGTTCTTCAGGCTCATTCAGGTTTTCAGTCTTCGGTAACGTGCCCAAGGTTGGTAACACAACTCCAGCAAACTTTAATTTCATTAGATTTGCCCTTTAACCACTTCTGATAATTGAAAAATGTTCTGGCAATACAACTCGAAGTCAAACAAAAAAAACTAATTCATTGCTAAACAAATTGTTACTTAAGCATCCCATGACTATCTGGTAATGTAGTTGTATAAATCAATTTATGGTTTTGCTTGATAGATCATGTGCCTATGTGGTCAAATAAATCAGACTGCCTGTCAAAAACATTCTTAATAGCATTTAGGCTGAAAGGATATCCCTCACAGAGCAGTAACCTTCAGTATACTAAGCATACAAGATACAGCAAGACCCAGTCACGATGGGCCACAGCATGTCACCATGGCACCTTTGCAGTTGAACTGCAGGAGGAAAGGAGCTTAAAGAGAACATCTCCATCCCTTTGAAGTTGACATTATTACTTGTCGAAGTTAAGATCTGAAAAGCTCTCTTGGAATGAAGTGTCTATAATCAATGACAACTGACCCAAGACAAAATGAAAATAATAGGAACCATTTATCATAAGAAAACTGCTCCATGAGATTCATGTCATAAATAGAGTCTTTAATGGATTAACCAGAGTTGGGCGTGATATAGAAAGAGTCTCCGTCCCCCATCATCTCCATTTGTGAGTTCCAGGTGCAGCCATGGCCGCTCACATTTTCTTCCTGAGCTTGCCCTTCTTGGGTCCCCGGCCGAAGCCCGACCTCTTAACCTCATTGAGGCGTTGCCGGTTCTTGGCCTTCAGCTTCTTCAGGTTGCCGCTCTGCAGGAAACGTTCCTTAGACTTCTTCTTGCGCTGCTTCAGGATCTGCTCCCTTGTCTTCAGTTCGGAGCGTGCCTGTGGACCGCCCTTCTGCTGCTGGGGTACTCTCCTCCCCCGGCGGCCTGGAAACGGACCCAAATGGGATCAGGCCATCCTGAACCCACTAACTATGTCTAACCCATCATGCAATACTAGCATCACTACAATTTTGAAATTGCTGTTATTAATGTGAATCTATGTAAAATTATTGCAATTCTACCCTGCTGCCTATGATACTTAAAACTTTCCAAACGCTGCATAGTTAAGAACAAGTGACAGGGCAAGCCATACATGCACATGCATGCAACTCAGAAGGCCCTACCTCCCACACCAGCCTTCCTGCCCCTAGTGCCTCCAGTCTCCTCATCAGAGTCAGGGGCGCCATCATCCACTTTGTACTTCTTCTTCCACTCCTCATAGCTGTTGGGTCAGTTAATGAAAAGAAAGCTGCCCCGTAGCAGTGCAGTGACCCATTTTGAAGTCCAAGAAGCATCAGTCACACTCCTTAATATGGTCAGTACATTTGCCATCTTACACCTTTGGATCATTCCAGAGCACAAGGATACAAGTTCTTCTTTTTCTTAGAGGAAGCGCCAATTACCCGGCCACTCTCTGTTCTGATCTTCTTCTTGTCCTCCTTCCCAGTGTCACGCACAAATCTCTTCCGTTTCCGATCCCTGTTGCGAGATTATTTAAAACACACAAACACTCCGAAAGCATAGGCAGGAGGAAAACCAAAGCACTTGGCCCACTCACCACTTCATTATGTTCTGGTACTGGTTCAGCTTGTGGCCTTCATCCCCCATCAGGTCAAGGATGGCAGATGATGCTTGCTTCTCAAATGTGCTGCCCTCTCCTCCAAGACTCAACCTTTCCAGATTTAACCAAAAGTAAAAAAACAAGCTTTATGCACCACTTGCATGGCTTTATACACAGCAGAGGACAGTAACCTGATAGCCTCATTGGCGTGAAATCACACAGAGGCCAGGACCACAGCAGCACTGTTACAAGGTTTGCATAGGAATACTGGGTGAAGTAAAATAGCAAGCTGAGCAGCCCAGTAGAAGTGAAGTAGTGGCTTACCCTCTCTCTGAATCAAAGTCCTTCGGCCTGTATGGAATGTAGAACTCCTCCTCACGAGAGGACTGTCTGATTTTCTTACTCTTTGGCCCCAAACAACTCTCTTCATATTCCTTAGCCAGCTCTTTCTTCCTCTTTCCACCAAACACTTCAGAAAATAATCCCTAAAAGATATACTTTGTTACTACTACTACTATTTGAATTATTCCTTTAAACACTTTGTTTTTGCTTAGTTAATGCTTTTACCCAATGCCATTTAAGTGCATAACAGTAGTGCTCCTAAATACTCAAGCCTGAAACCCTTGAGATTCAGGTGCCTTCTTAACAATCCCACAGATTACCAGTTGCAGGGAAACCATGTGACCACTTCCTGTCATGTGACAAAAGTCAGTGCCAATGGCCCTTGCTTATTTCTTTGCTGCTATTTACTCCCTCTTTTCATTTTCTCTATAACACCAGTTCAATATCTGCCTTTGGAGGATCTGAAGGGTCCTGCAGTGGTACTGACCTGCAAGTCTTCTTCATCGCTCTGTTTTTCATCAGCAGGACGGGTAGTGGACAGGACAGGCTGTGTCAGCCGATTCTCTTCTGCCCGGTCCTCTCGTGCTTGCAAAAACTTATCCACCAGGTAAGTGTGCCGTTTCCTCTTGGCACGCATTACCTCACTGGCCATTGTCTTGCTGGTGGAGTTGATCTCAAAAATTGTCTAGGATTAAAAGGGTGACAATGTAAATAGGAAACTGGACTAATTCTGAAAATTTCATTCACAAAATTTGCTGAAATTAAGGCAATAATTGTTACTTTAGATGGGTATAAATATAAAATCCAAATGATACTCTATATTTTTCCTTCCTGCTGTAAGTCCTTCACATTAGACACCGCTTTATATTTATATATGCACAGATACACCCATGACCCAAAACACTGACCACTCCCACATGAAGCAAATAATGATGTCAAGGTTTGTTGTACATTTGTGCTTGATGCCCTGCGTGCCATGATCCATTTATCACTCCTGTGATCATCAAAATTATCTGCCATTTGTACCACAGTAACCCTTAGGTTGGTGCATACTAGATGGGGTAACCTTCATTCGCAACTCACATCAGTGAGTCTTGGCCACTATCACCTTGTCAGCGATTCATGGGATTCCTTCCTCAAACCGCTCTCTGTGGGTTCTCACTATGGCTGACCGTGAACACCTCACAAACCTCACCATTTCGGAGATGCTCCGTCTCAGTCATCTGGCCGTGATGATTTGGCCCTTGTCAAAGTCTCTTAGGTCTTTATTCCTGCCCATTTCTTCTGAATTCGACATGTCGAGTACATGTACCATATATTTGCTTACTATTTAATATATATTCCTGACCCTGACAAGCATCGTTTTTACAACATAGTCAGCATTATTCGTTTGGTGTGGGGGTGGCCATAATGCTTTAGCCCATCGGTATATACAGTCAGATGTACATATACACTTTTGAAATAATTGTTTTACACATACTGCTTTTGACTTGTAGCTCTTGATACTGTCCACCATTTGTAGCCGGTTCAACTCCATCTTTGCCAGTCCAGAACCTGTAAGGCACAAACTGGGCTATTATGCACCAAACACCAAAATGGGTATAAGGATGGAGGTGGCCACCCAGCCAACTGACCCAGTAATGGGTGGACGGCCATGTCATGAAGCTCAGTGTTCTTGACACGCTTGATGGACTCGGGGGATGGAGTGGGCCGGGACTTGAGGTACTGCTTGTAGGCATTTTCCGCCACACGCCTCAGACTCTGCAAGTCCTGCGAGTTCTCGTGGGCCGTGATCAGCTGGGCTTCCTCGTCATCCAGGATGCTCTGAGGGACCCGGCCCAAGATCCCGTCAGCATCTACATATGGGTAGGAAGGGAGCAATGAGCGAGTGTATTCTTTATACAAACAAAAGCACATGCCAAAAAAATAAATAAATCCATCCTGTATTGTTTCAAATGGGTTTGGTGACAATACTAGAAACATTCCAAGTACAACAATGTGAATTTTAATCAAGCGAAAAATGAGCAGAAAATTCACCTACAAATATTTTAGCTAAACTTCAGGAAATCCTATCGTGAGGCCCCACCACCCCCACCTAATTTTAATCGCCAGCATTTTGAATGCCTGGAATAGCATCATTTTTGAAAATACCACCGGAACGCTGTATATTGCAGTATAATGCCTGGATGGTATGAAAAATTAGATACTGCCCAAGCCTAATCAGATTACTAATTTCGTTGTATCTACAATAACAATAAAAATATATTCCATTCTATTCTATGGTGCTTGCAATGTCACAATTGCATGTGCATAACATGATATCAATATTAACATCAGAGATTGTGCAGGCCGAGCACACTGGCTCATTGGGTAACACTGCGACCTCACCTCTCCTAACTGATCTAATCCCCTGATTATGTGTGTGTGTGTGTGTGTGTGTGTTTAGAGATTGCATGTTCTGTCCATATTCATGTGGGCTTCCACCAAGTACTCCAGTTTCTTCCCAGCGATCAAAAACAGTCAGGTGAAGTACAAGGGTGGATTAACTTACCTGAGGGTCCTATGCTGACATCAACATGGACACTCATGTACTAGCGATTTAACTAGACATGCCGTTTTCCCCCAGAGAGGGGAAGGGCCCTGATATTTGCCGGAACCCTAGGTTTTAAGCCTAGGATAACCTATACATTAATCCGTCTCTAATTTTATCCCTTATTGTGTAATGTGCATCAGTGTGTCCCAGCTTGTGCCACAGACTTCCTATGCTTATGGAAAATGAATCGTCTCACACCTTGCGGCTGATCAGGCAGGGCGAACTGAACCGGCCGTCCCAGGAAGAGATGGAGATCGTAGACATAAGGCGTTTCGTCCGGGCACACCAGGCTGTACGCGGTGCCGCTCCTGCCAGCGCGCGCCACACGGCCTGTGCCACAGAAATACAGCATGAACCCATGGATACAACCCACCCTAGAAGACCCTGACCCAGGAAATACCCTACACACTCCCACACCCACCAACTCTATGCAGGAACAACTTGGCCTTAGAGGGGAAGTTGTAGTTGACGACGTTGTCCAGTAGGGGGATGTCAATACCGCGTGCAGCCACATCAGTCACCAGCAGCACCATGGCCTTGCGGTGCACAAACTGTCCAATGTTGATCTTCCGTGCCGTCTGATCCAGGGCGCTGTAGATGTAGGCGCAGGGCACACCCTGCAAGGCCAACAACTGACACACACATGGAGTGAAATTCCCCACAAGACAAAAAGTACTATTTTCTCCTCGTCATGTTGGATTAACCCAAAGTAATACCACTTCTCATGAAAACTGTCACCCACTTTTCATTGTCTAAAAGCAGAAAAGTACAGATTCAAGCATCTGAAAGCTGAACGTTCTGAAGGTTACTGGAAGACAGCAGTCAGACGTCTAGATTCGTGCTATGGATCCCCGCAACAACCTGGATATGCCATCCACTGGGCTGAAGCCTCCCTCCTAATCGACCAGGAGCACTCTCAGGGTACTCACATCCTTTAGATACTCCACGTGGTGCTTGGTGGCCACGAAGACCACAGTCTGCTCCTGGGGCTTCACCACATTGCGCAGGAGGTGCAGCAGTAGCGCAGGCTTGTCATCGACACGCAGCTGGAAGAAGGCGAGCTAGAGACGGAAGGGGCAGAGAGTCAGGACACCCAAACCTACATCTCACCTAAGCTCTGTGAGAAGATCAAATGAACTTACCTTCAGCTGGTCGCTCAACTTGGTGTCCACGTCCAGACGAATGAGCACTGGCTCCGTCAGTCCTGGGGCGACACAGAGGAGCAGATGTGACTCATAGAAACCAGTTACCATTCACATAAAGGCCAGAGCACCCATTGTTTAGTGACTAAGCACGAGGCACATACAGCTTCAATGACAGAGGCCACCGTGACTAAGAACACTGCAACAATACCCGTACAGAGAAGAGATGCTCACCAGCTCTGGCAAACTCCACCAGCATCTTGGGCAGGGTGGCAGAGAACAGGGCGGTCTGCCGAGCGTCCGGAAGGCGTTTGATGATCTCCTGGAGCTGCTCGGCGAAGCCCATCTCAAAGAGCCTGGCAGGGGGGTGAAGACATGCTCACACCACCTCCACCCATCCCTGCTCAGCTCACCACATATCATCTCCAGGGCTCCTGCAAACATGTGGACCAGGTCTCCCAGACCTGCCTCTTCACAGCCTACTAACAGGCCATGATTGTGTGCAGTTTTAATGGTGGAGGCTGTATTACCTGTCGGCCTCGTCAAACACCACATACTCCACGCTCTGTAGCTTCAGATTCATCTCCATGACGACGTGCATAAGACGGCCTGGGGTTCCAATGATGCTGCAAAGGGGGGGGGGGGGGGGGGTGACGATCAGAGATATAACAGTCCATTTTATGCTCTGCTTTATATAAATAAAATAAATCAGGCATTATGCCGCGTACATGTCAGGGTTTTC
>JAODLD010000124.1:3976943-3999766 GCA_026781065.1 Mormyrops boulengeri
CCCCCCCCCCCCGCCCCCCCCCCCCCCCCCCCCGCCCCCCCCCCCCCCCCCCCCCCCGCCCCCCCGGGCCCCCCCGCCCCCCGGCCCCGCGGCCCCCCCCCCCCCCCCCCCACGACGACACACAAACGAAAATCTCGTATAGTCGTGGCTGACAGACTTACAACAAATGCTACTGGCACACAGGTCTTCAAATCTTAAAAACACCGATCACTAGCGAGACTCTTATCGGCATGAGGACACTGATACCAAAGGCAGAAACAGCTGCCGTGGACCATTAAGGGATGGGTGATGGTTAAGGGGTGGCTACCTGGCCATCCTGGGCAAGAGCTCAAACATGGTGTCCAGCACGTTGCGGTACCGCTGCTTGATCTTGAACAACCTATGAAAAAACAAACATTTTAGGTGAGCACCTGAAAATGGTCTTTGCAGCTCATATCTACAGTATGTAACCATGGGAGTGTAACCAAGCTTTGACAGCGGCTCTGGGTGGGATTACTAAGACCAGCTAATGACAGCCCGGTTTTAACTAACAAGAACCAATCAGAGTCTGGCATCGATGGACAACTCCATTCACTAGTCATCCCCCACACAATGCAGGAAGCCAAATATACTGGGGTGTTGGTGCCGGCGTCTCTCGGTTTCACCCACCGCAGCAGCTGCAGGGGTCGCAGCACCACGATGAAGTAGAAGGGCTCCATGTCGAAGGCCAAGGCCATGAGGCCCAGGAAAGCGAAGATGGTGACAGAGAAATCAAACCTGCGGGGAGAGAAGCAGAGACGCACTACGCTCCTATAGTCCTGATGGCCTGCGGGGGCATTTCCCCAGTCTCCTCCACATCTAAAATAACAGAGGTACTCACAGATGCCACCCTGAGCTGAAATACTCCATGGGACCCAGGCCTGTGACTTTCAGCAACATTTCCACTCCATAAACTGCACAAAAGGGACATAAGGAACGTTAAGTATGGTACAGTGATGCCCTCTGCTGACCAACCCTGGAACCATCCATGGCAAATGCAAAACAGAATGTCAGTTGTTCTCATTGACCCTGACTGCTATGCAAACCCATAAAAAAAGAGCGAATGCTTCCTTTAAAAGAAAAATAAATCAGGGGGCACACAAGCCTTAGATATAATGAGAAAATCTGCCTATGCATGTCAGTATTAGTGCCAGTACAACATCAATTGAAACTCTTCCATTATGCTTGCATACTACGTCACTGAAAAAGGAAACCTTTGAAAGGGCCTTCTGACTTACTGGTAAGGAAGACTATGTAGCTCCAAGGTACCTTCTGGTTTAGGGTGAACACACCTTCAGAGCAAAGGAAGCCAGTCACATGTAAGAAGGTACACAGAGCAAAGATACGGAGGCAGAGATGCCACATGGTCCCAGAGGAGGCCTTACTGTTGTATATGTACGTCTCCACCAAGATCCACACGCCGTTCACCGCAACGACAAAATCTTTGGAGAGGGATAAAAACCCTTTATGTTTAAGGTGCTTCTTCTCACCAACCCCAACGAAAGTACCAGCTCACTACACGGGAGAAATTCTTGGATGTCCTGCTTGGCCGATAACCTTCCTGGCCTTATTCCAGCTCAGTGAGTAATCTGGCTAAGCTCAGAGCAGGCAGAAGCAGGGAGGCTCTTAGAGGACTGAAAGTCCAGGCCCACATCTAAACAAAGTACTTACACATGGTGTACTGGAATGGTTTGGACTTCACCAGCATATTAATGCCTGCAAGAGGAATTATTCATTATTAATGGAGGTAACCATAATGTTCATCCTTGCATGCATGAATTATGACATTTTTACAAGTTAATGATTATTTGGTCCAGTCCCAACAGGATGCAAGCTAAAAAAAAAAAAAAACATAATAAAATGAAATATTTTGAATTGAAGCGCATAATGCAGCCGACTTCACAACAGCACTGATTAAAACTGCCAGCCGATGTGTAACCTGCGTTTGACAGATACTGCTATTATGGAAGCTTACTTTCCTCCATTTTACACAACATAGCAGAATTAATATCGTGTGTGGACCTCCCGCACCCTGTTCAAGCATACAAGGATTCAAAGATTTTGTCATAAGCAAGGTACATAGAGTCAGATTATAACCTGCAGTGAAATGAAAGCTGGTCAACTCCACCATAAAAAAACTAGTGGAAGCAGTAGTGACATGAAAAGTAACGATACAATAAATAGATAATACATAAGGAACAGAAAGTTATACTGAAACTAGCACCTGTACTTTACCACCACAGTCAGTTTTACTTGGTCGGAGTACTCATGATCCTAGAACTCATAGGCCATCTGTACTTCAGGTCCAATAGCCTGAAATGCAGAGCACCCAACTGTACCGTCGTCCTTTTACACGATACAGAATCGACAGGCCATCCACCATCTATTTCCATTCGTACCATCAAAGTTCCTGAGCATTATGAAGCTAAGTTCACTCGTTGGCCACTTTATTAGGTACACCTTGCTAGAACCAGCTTGGTCTCCCTTTTACCTTCAGATCTGCCTTAGTACTTCTCCATCCTTCAGCCATCAACAAGGCATTTTTCGGCTCATTCTCTGTAACCCTAGAGATGGTTGTGTCAAATTTATCAAAACATCTGACACGGCAGCATAGCAGCCATATGACACGTGGCGCTGACTTGGGATCATGATTAATGTCAGACTGGCCAGCAGCCTGGACATGATATCCTTAATGTGAAGCAACGTTTAATGTTTGTAAATGTTTGGTAAAACCGTTATACTCCTTTCTAATGTGAGAATTCTCCAGTTAAAAATTTGGGAGAGACTAGTACTTCATATATTTATCATTTTTCATACAGGCTCCAGTGCTTGTGGTTATGCTGTTTGATTTTTGACTCCTTCTGTACAACGTTATTGTTTCAATGAAGTGGACTCATGTTTAAAAGAACCTAGTTGTATGACCCTGTTATGGGGGGTTGGGGATAGAAAGTAATATGGTAATACAACGAGTAATGTAACTAAGTACTTTTGATACTAAGTAACAAAGTAAAGTAATATTATTACTCATAAAACGAGTAATAAGTAAAAAGTAATTTATTACTCTTCCTGAGTAACTTGCCCAACAGTGCGGATGACACAAAAGGTGCCAGTTTTGTTTCTACTGGATACACAGCTCATGTTACCTTTGAAAATGAGGAAAGTGGTATGTGGAAGGTCATCAAACCAGTGCTCCCCGCTCCGCCGCGGCTGTGGAGCAGACACACACACACACACACACACACAGGTCAGCACCTGAGAGCACATGAGAACCAATCAGGGCTCTGAAAACAAACATTATCCTACCTTCCACTTTAAGCCAATAACTTCATAGAAGTTGTAAAATTCCTCCAAGCTGCAATAAAAGAGCACAGTGTAAGGTGGATGGCCACAGTTAGAATGAAAGCACAGAACCAGACACATTTCAAAATGTATCTGTATGTCCCCTGTGTTACAGGTAGGGGGCAATGTACCTGAGCGTGGGGGAGTCTCCATGACTGAGAGCTTTGAATGTGAGGAAGCGGTCGCGGGCGCTCATCCTTGGCCGGTAGAAGCGCATCAGACCGTCAAACTGCTTAAGCGACACCCCCTTGGGCCTCTGCAACGGCAAACCATCAATCTGCATTAGCACTGAGATTATGACTGGCAGCTTTGTTCGACCGCAAGGCTCTAGGGGACAATGTGCGGCTGGGAACCTGCATCTTCACAATGAATTTACTGAATGCGAGTTTATGTGGTTATCTTCTCGGCATGGCAATACATCACGAAGAGCATTTTCTAAACATCTGCCATAAAACAAATGGTGAGGGAATGCTCTTCGTGATTTATTGTCATGCCGGGCAATCAAACCGACTAAACCGACTAAAACTGGGAAAACGTGCCTGTGGGCTTTTCTGTTCAACTGCAGATTAGCTAAAGGCCACCGGGCCGAAGCAGGGCCCCACCCAGCTAACAGACACTGATGATAATAGACAGTCGGTACTCACTTGTTTGCTGACCAGAAGCTGGAAGGCGTGCTCTATGGCTGACCTCTTGTGCAGCAGCAGCGATTTGAATTTCATCTTCTCCACGTCGTTGAAGGTGTCAAACACCACGGCTAGGAGCTATAAGACCAGGAGATGTACACAGCATTCAAAATACACAGTGAGAAGATATTAATTCTCTAAATCAGCGTTTCCCAATCCGGTCCTCAGGGACCCACAGACATTCCACAGGACCTGGGAGGGAGCAAAAACATGAACTGACTGTGGGCCCTCAAGGACCGCATTGGGAAACATGCTCTCAATTAATACATCCAGCCTGGAAGACTCCAAAAGACACCCACCAGGTTCATGATGAAATATAGCTCAATGGACAAGTAGACGATGAAGAACACACAGGACCACCGGTTTTTGGAGTATGCTGGCATCATCACGTCTGGAAAGCTGAAGGAAGTTAAACCCAGCCTTAAAGCGACCATACAGTCCTATGATAATCAGCACAGGACACAAACTATGACATGCACCAAATTCCATGTTAAGGACAAAAACAGCCAAGGCTGCCTGATGAAATGCACAGCGATCAAGCAGACGGTACTCACTTTGCCGTCGTCAGGAGGACGAACAGGCTCACGATGCTGTTTTCCAGCGAACTGAAATACTACGGAGAGAATTGGACCCGTTAAAGGTTCAGCTGACAACCTATAAAAAATAGTTGACAAAAAAAAAGTGGTCTCTCTTACCGGATCTGCCTTATTCTGAGAAAACAAATAAAATCCTGTCAAGAAAAGATTATTTTTTTTAGGACGTTAGGGTCAAGTGACCTTTTATTCA
Organism: Mormyrops boulengeri; assembly: GCA_026781065.1. Taxonomy (NCBI): domain Eukaryota; kingdom Metazoa; phylum Chordata; class Actinopteri; order Osteoglossiformes; family Mormyridae; genus Mormyrops; species Mormyrops boulengeri. The sequence goes on from JAODLD010000124.1 coordinate 3,981,770, forward strand.
GGGGGTGTGGATGTCGCGGGAGGGGTGCGGATGGCAGAGGGCTCACCCAGAATGGAGAAGATGAGCATGAAGAAGAGCAGCAGCAGCAGGATGTCGATGAAGGGAGGAAGGGACTGGAAGATCTGCCGCAGGTTCCTGAAGAGCAGACGGCCAGGGTTTAGCCACAGCGCCCCACACAGGTGGGGTGGGCTCCATGCAGCCGTGACCCACCTGCGCACAGCTCCGCAGTACCGGCAGTCCACCAGAAAGATGGGACGGAGGGCCCGCGTGACCCGCAGGTGGGATGTCTGGCGAATCAGTACCACAATGGCCTCTACAAACTGGAGGAAGAGCACGCAGGTCTGTGGGAGGGGGGACAGAGGAGCACAGGAGAGTCAGAACATCTGGGCCCAGTCTGGGAGGCCAACTAGGGGCCCAGCAGGGGCATGGATACCCTGGGAGATTCAGGGTAGGGGTCAAGTTGTCACCCATCATGTACATTACTGACTCATATTTACGAACACATTTCACCCCACCCCCTTTTCTGAAAATTTTATCATTGGGGGGCCCAAGGTGATATTGTGTCGGGGCCCACAATTTCTAGCTACAACCCGGAATACATCCCAACACCCATCTAATCTCAGTTGGAGGTCCAGTGGTCCAGGGCACATCCACGACTTCTCCGTCGCAATAACCACACATTCAGAGTAAAATGAGGGGCGCCTATGCCAAAAGCGTGGCTTTCATTTGTACAGAAAGGACGCACTTCCCCCCACAAAGCTGCCAGTGAGTCCGCGAGTGAGCAAGCAAGCCTTACACTTTCATACCGTCAACTCTGAAGGCCCAGCTGTGCTCGAGGGCTAACAGAGCAATAAAGTCCCGCACCCTCCACACACAGTGTCACCCACATACTAGCTCTGCATTTGCTGGTGGTAAAGTAGCTCACACAGTCTGCATATTGTCTTTGCACAGCATAGCTAATGCATTGTCTAACAGTAAGCTTTCTTTATCTGTTCAAGACAAAATTACGGAGACACACAAATGGACCGTGTACACAGCTGTCTCACAAATGCAGGCTCTCTGACGGGCCACACTATCCTGCAGTAGTAAGTAAAATCTACAGTGACGTTTCATAGGGGGGTCCACACGTCTACCTTCACCATGGTCCTTCTGTGTCGAATGAAGGTGTGGAGGCCCAGCCAGCGCATCTTCATGCAGAGCTCGAAGGCCACCATGGCCAGGGCCAGCAGCTCGAGGGGAGCGTGGACCTGCAGGCGCAGGGCATCAGAGCAGGACATTCAGCACACAAACGTCACAGCACCCCCTGCCCCACCCCCCCAGGTATCTAAAACTCCCTGGTTACCAAGGCAGGCAGCTTTGCAACCGAGCATCATCCAAATGAGATTTTCACATTCATAGTAGTCAACAGACAAGCTAATTATTTGTAGCAAAGAAAGGATAGCATCAACGATGCTAACAATCCTCCTTGTGGCCTATGAAGCCCGAAGGGGTCATAGCGACTGCGCTAAGCAAACATGCTTTATACAGGGTGGCTTAACCACGTGTCGCACTAAGTGCTCATGCAGCTACTGCTAGTTTACGGGGAATGCTGCTGACGTGGAGGAGATGGAGCAGGAGAGTACGCACGTAGACGTCCAGCCGCAGGGAGGGCACCGCTGGCGCCTCACACATCGATAGCACCATGAGGAGCAGCCCTGTCGTCAGCTCCATCATGTAGAAGGCGTGGTTGTGGGCGAACAGGTAGGCTGTCAGCGCCTTGGGGTTCCGTGGATGCGTGAAGAACTTGTCGTTGTTCTCGCCTTCCTGCAAACGGAAGGTTATCCTTAGGACCATCAGACGCACTGCGTCCAGCCGGGCTCCTAACATCTACGTACTCCCAACTTGACCTGGGCTGCTCTGGGCTCACCCATTACTGGTCCCAGTCCCCAGGCAATGTGCCGTCTGAGCTACAAGCTTCATTCTTATTCAGTAAAGTAATCCTGAGAACGATAAGTTACCTCACCTCGCCTTTCGGGCTTTAAGCAGCTGCTAATTAGCGACTAAACAAAGTGTAAGTCTATATACAGTATACAGCTCTGAGGGTCTGGGTGGGTCTAAGGAGGACCTAAGAAGCTTTCTCACCTGCAAGTAGATGGCCGCTTCCTGGTAATTCATCTCCCAGTTCTGCCGCAGGCCGGCAGACTGGGACCGACGTTCCGGCGGTCCCGGAGTGGGGGTCACTGTGTTGTTGATAACGTCGTAGCCTCCGCCATCTGCACGGGGACAGAGATTTCGGGGTGGTCAGTGGTCCAGGCACAACAACACCATTCAAAATGAAGGCCATTGCTTTACCCAATGCCATTTTATAAGCCCAAATTTTATGTTTATGCTGCAAGGCCAGCACCGATGCATTTCATGGAAACCACTGAGCGAAAACAAGACAAAATAAGCGGCCTTGTGATGATAAAGGACACCTCACACACTGATAAAACTTGGAAATCTCTGTTCACCGACGTCAGCTAACCAAAACATCGGAACACAAGCAAGTAGAATCCCATCATCTGCAGACATTTCAGTGAGAAGGCTTTATTATATCAGGAGGAAAGATGACCAAGCACTCATTTTGGATGGACCCTTTCGTGGTCAACATACCCAGAGAATCCACAACCAAGCAGTAGGAGGAGGTCAATAATGGGACCTCCTGGAACGTGGCCTGGTCCACAGTCGCAATGTCAGCATGGCCTTTCTGCATCGCTGGATCCTTCTGTGTAACCGTCACCACACTGCCGTTAGAGTACAGTCAATCCGGAATTACCGTCCCTCAAAAAGGCATCAAGACATGAGGAAAAAACTGCTTATACATCCACTCTTACTTAATCCCACGCACACCTTGAAATGAATCTAAATCCTCATGACTGGTTCACTGGAATAAAGGGCACCTCCTCAGTTAAAGAGGCACCTCCAAGATAAAGCCTGGATCCAGCGCAGTGTGCAAAAGGGAGGAGGTTAATATTCCATATGGTGTGTGAAACCTCAGCTGTTCCGGGGATTCGGTGCCACTCACTGACTGGTGAGTCTCTGCCAGGCACTCAGTACGAAGGCTGCCGCTGGTTTAAATGGCCGCCTCTCGCTTCCCCTATTGCTCTGGAGAGGGTAACGACCCGCTTCAGTTTTTTTCCTCCCTTCCCAGCCAGGCAGCTTGCCAGAGGACTGGTTAGCCTTTAATGAGAAGTGCCATCTCGGTTACAGCCTGCCGATGCCACTAATCTGCACCAGGACACTCTGCGATACTCAACTTCACTGGATCAGCCCAGCGGATGGGTCTGTGGTGTCCCTCCAAAGCCCAGATGGAAACACAAAACAGGAGGCACAGCACACCAGTCAGTTTCTGTTCCTGTGACAAAAGGCCACAGAAAACGAAATAGCAATGAAAAAAGAGCCCCGGAAATAATTTTGGGATGAGCTATAAACTTGCTCTCTTAAAAAAAAATAGTTACCCAAAATGTGTTCAAAGCAGATCCTCAGCCTAAAGCGATCACATTAAAGTCACAGAAATGCATGTGGTAAAAGACGTCTTTCCACATGTAACAGATCGCTCATGAAAGATGCCCGAATCCAGACAGGCGGGGCCAAATTTAAAAACTTTCAGCGATGAAATGATGTGATGAGTCAAACTGCATAACACTGGTAAGGCTTGATCCATAAGACAAAACAGAGTGAGAACACCCAGATTATCCCAGTATAAAGGGTGGGGACTCCAAATTCCAGAGCAAGTCCCTGCTTCCCTTCCCGTCCCGCCTCAAGTTTCCAAACGCATTGCTAGGAACGCGTCTGACAACACACAAAGGCAAATCCGGCTTCCAACGACCCCCAATTTATTCTGTGGATAAACAAGATGACCCCAAAAGTTCTTGACCATTTGCTTTGCTCTCTTGCCTCTTGGTGCCATGCGATCTTAGGGGGATTCTCACCGCAGTGGGATTCCCTCTAATGGAGTACGAGTACAACTGATCTTGTCTAACTTTCACCCCACTTAAACGCTAACTTTTCTAAATGTGCTGTCTGTCCAGCAGTTGAGAGGACTGTAAACAAAGAGCCCTGCAGCTTACAGTGTTTGTTCACTGTACTTTTTTCTCTCTCAGTCAACAATACAGAGCATTCAGTCCAGAAAAGGGCTGCCGCTCACAGTGGGTCCCCTGGCTGAGACTCCATGGGGGAATGATGGACAAATCAAAATCGAATCAGCTGGGCCGTTTTCTAAAGCAAGTAACCATTCACAGAGTCCACTTTGTTGACTATTCTACTCTCTGCTATGCACGGCACCCTTCAATGCATCTCTAACCAAAAAAAAAGCTGGCAGAAACTGCCATTCCCTGCTCCTTTCATCTGAGAGATAATCCAACAAGTGAACGAGGCACATGCCACACAGACAGAGGCCGGAATCCACACAGCGCACTCACACCCAATGGGGCCCACAGCAGCGTGGGTGGGGGAGGGGTGCTGCATCAGTTACACTGCTGACAGGGCAGTTTCTAGCGACCAGAGCGGTACAAAAGCTGCAAGATTAATGACATGGACCAACGAACAAGTGGACTTCAGCCTGCCATGTCCTTCACCCTTTAAAAGCTTGCATAGCTCATCACGCAAGTGGAGGGGACCCCAGCTGCACGTCTCCAACAAGAGGTACTGCAGAAGGCCGAAACCTAATAATCAGAAATTAAACATCACTATTATGAAAGCACCTCACAATCACAGAAATTCATGCAAGAAAACATGAAAACAAGCCTGAAGCTAAAAAATTCTAGCTATATCCGCAACAATTAGGTCAGATGAAGTGCAATGAAAAAGCAAAATTAAAAGCTACCTCTTGCTAATGACACAATGCTACTGTCCTCTATAACTACCCCCCACTACCATCAGCTATAGAATCAAAATTAAGTGCTGTGGGGAATCCTTGGCTTCCTCTTTTTTAATCTTGTCCACACTTTATTTCCCATATCTGGTTCTGCTGATTTATATTGGTCATCACTGTGTTCGGTCAGTCACGTGTTCTGCTGCCCTAAATAGACCAAACGAGATATGAGGAGGATCACTACACTGCAGGGCTTCACAAGGCTGCATCAGAATTGTCAGTACGGGACGTATCATTGCTCAAAGCGTCTCATGTGATCAGCTTCAGTGTGCAGAAAAAAAAGACAACACTGTCTGCATCAGAATCAAGCAGACACGCGGGATGCGCATTTTCAATGCAAGCAAACATTCTTCATGATATATTAGGTACAACTTTGAATAAAAATAGGGGCTTGATTGATGGGCTAATTCACAGCCAAGACCCAGCTTAACATCTCAGCCCAGTCTTTGCATATCCTTACGCTGCCCTCATGAAAACAGCACCATGACAGTATATGCGTGTCACATGGCATGCAAACCCGCTGCACCTTCAACCACACGTGAACGCACCACACTAAACACAAGCAGGCGCCTTTCAAAAAAACGACTTCCCCTTTTTATTAAAATGGAGGTTTATTCTCTGGAAGGAGTACTAGTCAACCAGCAACATGTCTTAAACCTAGTTGGACAACCTAACTAGGTTCTTTTAATAATCCATCAGTCCATCCATCCATTCTCATCTTGAGTTTGGAGTCTATTCCAGGAAGTACAGGGAACAATACCAAGGAATAAGACTGTATGCCAATCACTTAGAGGGCACCCACTCTGGACAACTGAGAGACACCAAACCATTTAACCACACGGGTCTTAGGCCTCTGGGAAGAAACACGTCAGCATGGAGGAGCAAACGGCAGGCACGCAGCACACCAGGACAGGAAGTGACCCTGTAACCCTGAAAGCGTGAGGCTACGGTACTAACCACTGAGCCACTGCACCAGTGACCACCCCCCCTTTAAGGGAGCAGAGAAATGAAAGTGACCTTTACTGACAACTGTCCCAGCAACTAACAATATTAAACAGAAAACTGGTTCCTTGAAAACGCACATATGACTAGTAAAGTGGTGTTTGAGAACCGTAAAAAAAAAACAAAAAAAAACATAGCTAGGTTGTAATTATTGCTATTTTTACTGTTACTGTCATTATTATGTGGTACTGTAATTTTGTAGTGTGTTCTTTGTCTTTGTAATTCAACTTTCTAAATAAAAAAAATGTTAATTACAAAAAAAGGGTGTTGAAAAAGATCACAGGGCTGTGTAGACGCACTACGACGACGCAATGAGAGCAGTCTGGGAGGATCGGTCTCTGGAGACCAATGTCAGCCGTGCTTGGGGGATTTTCCTGATTAATTCAGGATTCATCCGCTGCCAATTTCAGCAGCTACCCTCAGATTGCTAAGCAGAGGGTGTTGGGCTACATGGAGATATTTACAGTAACATCTAATTACCACTAAGTCAATTATTTTTCAAATAAAACTTAGTATAAAAACCCAACATCTTACAGATTTTGAAAAGGTTTTTCAGCACCACATCATACAGAATAGAGGGTGGCATGGTGGTACAGGAAATAGCACTGCTGCACACCTCTGGGAGCAGCGAATCTCTGTGCCAGCTCTAGGGTTGAGGAGTTTGCATGTTACTGTCCAAATAAAATGCTAAGGTGGATTGGTTAAACTCTCCATAGGTGAGTGTGTGCCCTATGATGGATTGGTGACCCATCTTGGGTTATTCTCTGCCTTGTACCGGTAACTTCCAGAATAACCCACAGACCGCAGAGTCAATACATGAGACAGGTGGGTATGGAAAAATTGATTGATGAACCATTCAGAATTGCAGATTTTTTTTTGAAAAAGTCTTTGAAGAATAATTTACATTACTTAACATAGTCTTTTACATTTATTCTGATGACATCATTGTTTCATAGCTGCAGTAAACCCACGTTCACTCTAAATCGCCCGCAGTGTATAACGGTATGCGTGCCAGGTGATGGACTTGCGCCCCCTCCAGGACGTCTGGGACAGACTCCCGCATAAGTCCCCTCCATGACCCTGCACTGGATATGTGGCTAGAAAATTAAAGGATGGATGTTTATTCAACAAATGTTTACAAACAGGGTTGTCCAGCTGAATGATTACAGACTGCCTTGTTAAAAAGAATCACTTACTGCCCCCGGCTGGCTCGGCTCTGTCCCCGTCCTCTCCAGGCAGCAGACCCCCGCTGGCGTCGTCCCAGGTGAGGATCAGCGGCACGTCGTCGGTGTCCGGCTCCGCCATCCTGGCGCAGTGACGGCGCGGAGCCCAACCCGGCCGATCCTTTCTAACAGTAAATTATTATTACCACTGTTGTTACTAATAATGGCATTCATTAACACACAACAGTTCAGTTTTTCCCATGTCCTAGTGCAACATTTTGGGGCTTCTTACTTAAATATGTATTTAATATTTCATTAATCGGATACGCTGTACATAGACAACTGGTTAAACTTGCATAATAAGGTTGTGATGTTACATAACTAACCCGCCTGCGCTGCTGCTGCTGGTCAGTCAGTGCATGTTTATTATGTGTAAAAACTCCTGCAAACTTTGTCTGACCCCAACCGGGCTACCAATACCTGCAAATGCGCGCACAACCGCGGCCAGGTTTACCAGGCAAACACCGTTACGGCATACTGGTTAGCTACATGGGGACGACTAATTAACAGCTAACTAGCTGCGTAGTTTAAGTTGCCTATCCGGCCGCCCACTTAGCAATATCACTGACAGTTACATTAAACTAGACAGCCGGTCAGTTAGCCTGTGTAAACCAAAGTACGTAGCCGTGTTTTGTATGTTTCATTAATCAATCACTTATATGACGAGTGCAGAGTTACAAAATGAACAAGTTAGCGACATTAAAAAAAACTAGCGATGCACTTGGCGGACTGTCAGCAAAGTGGCGAGCTCGCTAAAGGCTTAGCTTAGCAAGCCTCCAGCCCGTAAGTTACGGTCAGATACCGAAAAGACGTGCATTACCAGAGAAAAGCCAACCAACCAAGCTAAGCAATGACGTCTCGATACATTCTGGTAATCGCGTTCCCCCCAGATTTAAATACCGTCACTGACACATGCTAAACTGCCCGCAGCCCGACTAAAGAAACGGCTAAGTTCAAGGCTGCACTTTCTCACGTGAGTTTCACAATATGATGCTGAACAAGAAAAGCGCCATATCGCCACCTTGTGTTCCGGAGTTTTTGCTTACGTCTCAAGCCATCCATTCATCCATCCATTCATCCATCCATTCATCCATCCATTCATCTGTCCTATGCAGGGTCGAAACAGAAAATATTGCCATTTTTATAATCGTAGTTAACTTAAAGTAGCATACATTAGATACACGTTAACATTTCTTCCGCATATTTTTTCTAATCATTGATATGGACTTTAATTACTGATATGGGCATTTTAAGATATCTTGCATTGAGAAACTAATATAATATAAAATAGTACAAAGAATTTTTTTTACATGCACTTTTAAAATGTGATGCATTGCTGCATTGTGATGTCACTAATATGGACTTCATAATAAATGATATGCATTTCAAAGATGTGATTTAATTAACATTTTGCAAGCTTTGCTTTTATCTCATACGGCCTTATTTTTATTTTTAATTATTTATGTCATTTCACACAGCTGAGTTCAACGGTTTGCTCCAAACTGAATTTCATTGTACATTAATATGCAGTGACAATATAGGATCTATCTATAAAAATGAACAAATATCAAGTTGTTTAAAATGTTAAGAAGTAAAATTCTTACGTGTAAGCATGCACATGGTAATATTAATTTTTTTAAATGCTCCTTTATCATCTATTTTCCATGCACTTATACTCCTCAGTCTGTCCCACTGAAGCACAGTGTACCTTGTACACCCTGGATGGGGGGCAATCCATCTCAGGGCACATGGGCAATTTGGGGCAATTAATTAGCCAGTGAGTCTTTGGACTATAACAAGAAACCAGAGGCCTGAGAGGAAATCCCTAACATTACAGGTCTGAGGCAACAGTGTTACCCACAGAGCCACTATACCAGCATGTCACGAATCTATATATAAATTTAATTCATATAAGACATAATCATTTGCATTGGTATGTCTTGTATACTGATTGCCCAGACTATAAAATTTTGTATTCATTTCGTGAAGGTGTGGACAGTAACAAACATATGCTAGCTAAGTCAGTACATGTGAACCAGAGGTAGGAGTAACATGAGATGCAGAGCGGATGCTGCGTGCATCTGCATTTAGAGAGTGACCAGTCTCTCTATACTCCAGATCCCTGCCCCAGATTCCTGCTGATGAGAATCAGTGCCTTTAAATAGCCCTTAATGTATGCCCATGCACATGAATGTATGTGCGTGTTAGTCATGCTCCTGTGATGGGCTGATGGTCCGTTCAAGGTGTACCCTGCCCTGGATCACCGTGCCCCAGTTTGAATGACTGGCTGTTTAAAATGGATGCTTATCTGGGTATACAGTACCGGGCAAAAGTCTTCGGCAGTCAAAGAAACTTATGTTTGAATGATCTTCATGTTGGTGTAAAACTATGATGTCTGTCAAGATATGTCAGCTTGGCCGTTTCAAAACCTCTCCTAAAATCAGCCCAGTATCTGCAGCGACCGTCCAAAAGACCAGCGTGTTTTTTTGCTCGACTGCTACCCTTCCTTGTTTGGGTAAGCATTACCTCATCGAGTTATTTAACAAATCAATGAATTAATTGAGCTGGTGGTGAAATTTAACAAACTTTTTGGATAACAGGAGAAATTCTTCTTTATTTTTTATTGCCGCTCTTAATTTGCATATGTTCTAATGTTAAATTGTGTTTTCTTTTTATTAGCAAATATACACTTATTACCCAGAAAATATCTTAAAAATTATCTTTGACTACCTAAGACTTCTGCACAGTGCTGTATAGTGTAGTTGGCTGTCTGAATACAGGCACGAGATCCCAGCTCACAGTGGGGTCTCCAGTTTTAACCGAGTGCCTAATTAATTATGTTAGATTGCTTCTGGACTGCCTCCACTGGCTAGTGCTTTGAACTCATATGATGTAGAAGGCTTTGCTGCTAGCACACATGGCTGGCAGGGAAGCTGCATCACCTTACCTACATAGTTTCTATCAAAGCCTCTTTGGTCCTAAACACTGACACATGTGAGTGTCCTCTATCGCAATGTTTCCCAATCCAGTCTTCAGGGACCCAGAGACAGTCCATGTCTTTGTTCCCTCCCGGCACTCTGGGAGGAGCTATTGGGAGAGAGCGAAAAACCTGGACTGTCTCTGGGTCCCTGAGGACTGGATTGAGAAACACTGCTCTTTCGGAAAGGGTCAGAAAAACAGCCACTCTCTGCTTGGGCTCCTTCATTTACTTCTATAGGAAACAAGGTGAAAATATCGTACTTTAGCTCTACCCTCTAAATGTAGCCCTGAATGAATGCATCTGAATGCATCCTAACTTCTGCTTATGGCCTTGTCAGGGGTCTTTTTTTTACAGTGAGAGCTACTTCTAAAGTAAGCTGGCGGCTACACATCTGTGGGAGTGCCGGCGGTAAAACCTGTCGACCGGGCAGAGGGGATTGGGGGGCTTAGTGACAGGAAAAGTTGTAGACTACCCATTGGCTCCCTCTGAGCTACTGTAAGCCCGCGGCCAACACATTGGACAGACAAATTAATTTTGCTGGCACTTAATTCAGCGCCTCCATCGGTCCACTCACATTCCATATCCGCTTATCTAATGTACGCTCTCCCTGGATGGGAATCCCCTCCACTGCAGTGCTGTATAATATAAAGCAGTATTTGTGTTTTATCATAGGTAGTTAGTGCAGAACTTTAATGTAAGCAAAGGTGTTCATTCTGAAAAAATATTCCTTCATGAGGAACATCGCCCAGGCAGATATTTATCCATATATATTTATCCTTAAAAGCCCAGATTCGGGATATGGCCCCTTGTATGTTTCTTTGTCTTTATGCATTAGTCTGTCATTCCAGGAATCATTTGGCCAGACATTTTGATTTCCTTAAAAAGACATTACTATCGATTAAATCTAATTATTGTGGAGTGACTTATTTGCTTTTAGGTTCCTGCTGGAACAGACTGGCCATTGCATAAATCAATACTTCATGTACTTTAAATTATAATGGCATCAAAACTGGATGAAAAAATTAGAAAGCTATATGGAAAAATTCTGTATTTTCCAATGCTATAATGATTATTTTCTATATTATTCTTCAATAATGTGTATTTTCTTCTCTAGATTCATTTTTAATTATATCTATTATATGATATTTATATTTAATTATATATGTTATATTTTATTATATTATTTTATATCATTTCTGTCATTTTAAAATTATATCTATATCATAAAAGAAAAAAGTTTGTATATGTGAACCCTGTAAATTGCAAGATATTAAATGTGATGGTTATGTGTGTTTTGTGTATATTATCCCACTTATTACACTCGCCTCAGCATAGAATGGTTACCTCTGTATTGCTTATAGATGTGGATTAACAGGCCTAATGCATTTGGAGATAATTACTAACATTACAAATTTATACTTTCCTCATTACTGAAGCAATTTCTCAACGGTACAGGGTAGTCCTGCCAGGAACATGAACCGCCAACCGGGATGTCCATAACTGGCGGCCTATTGCAGGCTTCGCTTTGCTGCAGTTTTTGAAATCTTTAAAATGACAGCGGCATCTGTGCTGCCCGGGTCCCAGAAACACCACAGTCTCTGCTAATGAGCCAGAGTAAAACGCGTGTGAAACGCGTGTAAAACGCGTGTGGAACGCGTGTAAAACGCGTGTGGAACGCATGTAAAACGCGTGCTTTGCCTTGCGAGTTTTGTCCATCGCTTATACCCAGAAGTTTCTCTGACTTCTTAAATATTTCCTTGGACCAAAATCAGCTTAGCATTCCTGGGCTTTAATATACAGATTTCAGTCAAAGCAGTTTTTATGGTTCGACTTAGACGGACGACGTGCCGGCGGCTCTCACTGTTGACACCAAGAGGGATTGGTCTCTCTTTCCCGAAATAGTGTGTAAATGTAAGCCCCTCTGCCAAGATCACACTCACTTAAAGCTCCTACACAGCGACACATGTATCAGGGTGCGAGTGCATTGTGTGCAGTGACAGTGCTTGCCACAGTTCCAAGCACACATGGGCGCCCCCTGTTGACCACAAACAGTCACTACGGTGGGGGGGGGGGAGGTGAGGGGGAACAACTTTACATTTTTTTCATTTCTCTGACACATTTTAACTTAGTTTGTTGAGAATGACAGCGTTTTGATTGGTGCCCAGAAACAACACACCCATCCCATTAAGTCCACAAAAGTTTGGCTAAAGGCATCACCTGTCTTCCATAACCAGCCTCCGTGATCCAGTGCAGGGGAGTGTGGAACCCATCCCAGGAAGCATTAGGGCATGTAGCAGGAGAATACACCAGACAGGATGCCAGTCCATCGCAGGACTTGCCCTGATACACACTTTGAGTATTTTGGGGGCATAAGCCCCGCTAGATACTTTAGGATCCATGAACGCACACTGTGCTGATCCTCAACTCAGACCAATACAGTTTTTAAGGCCCCTCAATAGAATCATGCTCCCTTGTAAGGCACCCCTGTTTGAAGACGCCAGTTCACTTAACCCACATGTTTTTGGACTGCAAGAGGAAACAAGAGTACCTGGAGGAAATCAGTACAGATGCAGAGAGAACAATGAAGGAGATGCGGGGACACCGGGCTCCCTGCCCTACATGTTAAGCTTCATTTTGGAGGCAGAATTAACAAACACGACAGTGCTGTGTTCCATTGAAATAAAATGGAAATAATATTTGTTTTATGTCCCCGGAGAGAGAGACTTTCAGAGAGTAAATGTCTATAGAATATAGATTAGATGATCTGAAGCGGCGAACGTAAACGATAAGAGGCTGATCACCATGGAGATAAGTGAAAGCCCCTAATTCCACACATGCAGGAATTAGCGTGTGGAGGAGTGCAGCAGGAACGACATCCGCATGGCCTCTCGACGGCATCGGACACTCGGGCGGTAAAAAGGCAGCTCCTCGTATCGGACAGTTAGCTATTAATCTCACCCTGGGCAGCCGTATTAACCCAATTATCGGGATGCGTGTCAGCAAAGGTGCTGAGTCCCCCCGGAGGACGCAGATGAGACCAGGTAGGATTTCGCCCAGGGGGGAGCCCGACGGCCTGATCTCCAGGGAGGGGCACATACACAGGTTGGTGATTTCCATGCTGGCTTAGGTGCCCCTGGCATTCTGGTTATCAATAACGGCTAAACCTGCACGTAGCTTGTAAACAATTAAAAACAAACTGCTGTAACCTTCTCCAAGATGCAGCTATTGGCAGATGCTCGATTAAACAGCCTAGGAGGAGAATGAACCCTTTCACGCTTTTGTTTTTTTTTTTTTTTGGAAAACTGCTCAAATTCCGAGTCCTTCTTCTCTCTCCCTTGCATTTCTTTAAACTTTTATTTAAGATATTTCTGTTTATTGTATCTCCCGTGAATGCAATGTAACTCTCCTCTTGTGTGATAAAAAAAAATTAGACAAAAAAACAGGTCATGTAATTACCTCAAGACGTAAACCTTTGTTTTAAAAAGGTGGAAGTGGTCAGTTATAATTCATATTTCCAAAAATGATATTTGACCGATGTTTCCCAGAAAGGAAGCAGAATGTTCTAGAGGAGTACAGTCTATAATGGTTGCCACGTATCAACATCAACTTGACAGCACCAAATAATAATAAGGGCAATAATAAGATGGTTGAAACCAAGAGCTGTACAGAAATAGTGCCCGTTTTTGTTCAGAGCACAGATATCAGTCTAAGCCCCTCAGAGTTTCAGATTTCTATTTCAGTACAGCTGATCTTCACGGGATTGTCTCTGTCACCGTGTGTTACCAAAGGAGACAGGGTTCATGCCAATCTCTCTGTAAACCTGGATACTCAGTAAATGAGATGGATGGCAAAGTGTAGGTTGTTTTTAAATGAAATGCAGCCAGTGACACCACTGGTAGACAGAGCCAGCGAGGCCCGGCAGGCGGTATTCAGGACCACGCCGCTGGACAGCGATGCCGCTCTCCCTGCAGACGGGCAGGGAGCCACCTGGGAGGAATATGGACAAGTTGCGAGCTCATATCTCTGCAGATAGAGGGCGGGGCCGTCTCCTTTAGCACGAGGTTAAACCCCCCGTCGTGGGTAGACAAGGGAGGGAAACGTGTGAATGACTTGGCTGTGTTCACTCACTAGAAGGCTGAAGGAACTGCCGCCTCTGACTACGGCCAATTTTGGTGGAGCATATGAGGGGCTATAATTCATACAGAGGTGCCAACCTTATTGTTAGCCAATGACATGTTTGAAATTGTTGGGTGACAGGCGAGGGGGCACTCCAGGCGCCAATCCGCTTTCAGCCTGTGGCCCCTCCCCTGTATACGCCCCTGCTCCCTACCCTACTGACCAGTGACTTTGGACTGGTAACCAGCCACTCGGGGCTGAAGAAGCACCTTAAATCCAGCTATAAACCCCAAAGCACACCCCCTACCCAAGCTGTGCATATGTGAAATGTGCCGGTTTCCATATTCCCTAACTGCCTGCCAGCAGGGGCTTGTGGAGGCAGGGGAGGAAAGTCTATTACGGAGAACACACTGGGGGCAATTTATAGACCATGTGCTCTCGGACTGCTGGAGGATATCCGCATGCAGAGCATGCAAAGCTTCACACAGGCAGGGGTGGAAATTGCAGCCTCGATTCCAGAGGTATGAGGGTATAACCCCAGCCAATGGGTGTTGGGCCCCTCTTACTCGCTGAATGGCACCGTGCTGCTTCAGTCTGCAGTACGTCCGTATTATAAGTGCATCTCGATGTGGTTGGCAAAGAAGAACAGTCGCATGCAGGGATCCATCGAGCAAGACCATATGTCACCCCTGCCAGGGAGGGAGTGGACGGGAAGCTTACAGATAAGCTGGCCTCATCCCCAGCATTCGGGACTCAAAAGAAAGGATTTACTCCTTAAATCTTGATTGTATTGAATTCCCTTCCAGAAGCAAAGCAGGATGTCTGTTACCAAGCGCAGGGAGATGTCCAGTGGCTGGGAGTAGGGGGGCGGATGTGACTGAGTAAGCCCTGTGATTTTTGACGTTCCACGCCATTAGCGACTATGACGGCCAGGCTCTGATTGAACCCCACGGCCCCAAACCGAGGGGAATGCGGATTATCAGCCTGAACGGAAACCCGCTATTACCCTGCCCCTATCCAGGAGCCAAAGCATCATATTGTTTGTTTTTTGCCTCCTTCGGGGGATGTGGGGAGGAGGAGTGTGCAAAGTACAGATGTTGGGGGGGGTGCCGTGACTCCTCCATCGATCCTCGCCACTGAGGAGCACACGGGTGTGCACTATTGCTGTGCCCCCTGGCCCCCTCCCCCATAAGGATTTGACTCGAAAGCGCCGCCCTGCATGTGAGCGGGAGAGAGCGAGCGAGTGCATTCGCGCTCTCCCCAGGAACGCGGCTGCCTATGTATCCCGCTGGAGCTCCAGAGTGGAATCCCAGCTCCCGTAAGCACTGGATGTGAGTGAGAGGCCGTACTTCTCCCCCTTCCCCCGGCCCCTGGGCACCAGCACCGCACCCATGACCGTACGGACCTGGCCGGCTTACTGCTTCGGGTTCATACTGACATCAGAACTGTTTGTCTGGCACGGTAAGTGTGGGGCACTCTGTTCCCCTGGGAACTGTGTGTGTATGTGTGTGTGTGTGTGTGTGTGTGTGTGTGTGTGTGTGTGTGTGTGTTCATACACACCTGTAAACATGTGATTTAGGTGTAAGCAGCTATTACTAATTGCTCCTATCGAATCTGACTTTTTAAATGCAATATGGACCGTTTACATGCACACATGGTCATTATCGCTCACACCTGGGCTCTGTTGCACGCTGACCCTTTCATTCTACTTTACGGCTGGTCAAGCATAGAGAGAAGCGGGGGGATTCTCCTTTCATTTCGAATTCCCGTCACCTCTCCAATGTCTTCATGGCTTAATGAACGATATTCAGGCTTAATGAGCCAGAACAGGGCAATATAAATGAATTGATTTTCAGACTGGGCTCACCTGGCAGATGCAGGCTCCTTCAGGCTGTTGGGGATGCATCTGACTGCCTTATTTTATTCTCTGTGGCTCTAGAGTATGAAAGTGCACTATTTCCATTCAGGGACCGGGGCTCCATTAAAGGAACACTGCATGTATCGATTTGTTTGAATGGACTCTCTCGTTATTTTGGGACAAATTTTTATATTAAGTTGAAGTGAGGGGCGTAGCTGGGAGCTACCATGCTGGGTTCAAGTCCAGATGAGTCGCTGGGGCTGGGGTCACCCCCTGATGTGGAGGATGACGGGAATGCGATTTTCTCCTAACAGAGCAGCACACACGGTTGCATGTGCCGAATCCCCTGAAGCCACAGACTGCGCACATAACAAGGCGTTGGGAAATAAAGGATAACCAGCTTAGCAACAGTTTCCTCAACGCTGGAATGAAGCTGCGGGAAGCCAGTATGAATATCGCAAAATTAACCTTCGTCTTATAATGGCGTCAGTCCATATGGTGACTGTATAGGAGAGTATGAAGAGTCAGCAAAAGCCCGCTGTACAATAAGAAACCACCAGGAGACGCATTAGATATCGTTAATCAGATAATGTTAGTCCATATACAAAGTGGTGTTGGTGTTTTCTGGAGCGAAATGCAGTCTTCCTGACTTCCTGGCACCACTTAAACCGACGTGTACTCAGTTAATGTGTTTGCGAGTAGCTGGAAGACGTGCTTCATGGTAGATGTATCACGTTTCTGCTTCACATTGAAGAGTGCTGCACAGACGGGTAAATTTTGCCGACCGGGGATCCTGAGTAAATTTTGCGTGATCATTGGTTATCAAAAAGGGGCACTTGGGGAGACGCTTCCAATAGTTCGGAGGATAGTGGCGCCCGCAGCCTCCGCTCTCCACGTGCCTGGTGTTGTTCATCGGCAGCTGTCCATCTGTCATCCATGTGATTCTCTTTTTACCCCATAACTCTTTTTTTATCCCATAACTCCCTTCCCACCCGTCGCTCTCGGTAACTTCTCCATGTCAGCTGTTTCCCGAACACTGTTTTTCATCTTCAGCCTCATGTTGATTTGTTTTTTAAGAGCATTTAGGAGGATTAATTTGCCTCTGGTTCTGGAACAGAGCTTGCCGGATGGCTGCATCTCCCCTTCCTCCGCCTCTTCTTCCTCCATCCCTTTGTTCTTCCTAGAGAAAGAGAGAGAGAGAGATGGCAGACCCCAGGGCAGCTGGTGCCTTTTTTCACACTGCGCTGTGTAATCTCAGCGTGTCGGACATAGCTGTGCATGAGGCGACACCCTCACACCTGATGGGATCACACCTTCGATCCGCTCGATGGCAGGAAATCGCGAGGTGAACACAGCCACTGGTTCGGGGTCTCAATACCCAAGTGCACAGCTGGTCCCATAGTTTTCGGGAGGGCCACTCAATAGCAAGGAGAAAAGCTCAGACACTAGGGGGAGCCCATGAGTGTGTGCGTGTGGATAATGGTAACTTTGGTTTGGAGAAAGAAGGTGGATTCTCAGAGGTGGATAGTTCAGGTCCAGAAAATAAAAATCCAAACCAGGATTTTATTTTAACCAACCAGCTGAGCATAAAGACTCACAGTCAAAGAGTACTAAACTGGTTGGTTGAAACAAAATCTCGGTCTGGATTTTTACTTTATGGACCGAACTATCCACCTCTGCCCATTCTGTAGAATTTTTCGGGCGCTAAATCGTGTCTTTGCGTGGCCGTTGGTTTTCGGTAAGTGGTTCATGCAGGAGGCTGCCTGTGCATTTTCTGGATTGGTCACATGCTTTACTTATGCAGACACTGTGAATGGAAAAATGGGGGGGGGGGGGGCCGATGGGGCGGGGAAATTTGAAAACAAAAGTAGAGTGGAAAACCACGAGCATAAAGTGAAGAAACACAGGCGGGGGGGGCGAGCAATGC